>VWZI01014732.1:107027-174423 GCA_013396835.1 Psilopogon haemacephalus
GAAAAGACCTTCAGGCTTTGCTTGTAATTACTACAAAACCAACATTCCCAAGACTGAAATCCCACACAGTACAGGATTACCATTTTCAGCTGTAAGCCTACATATTGTTATGTTTCCTGACCCTAACAGACTAGACTAGTTCTGTATAATGGACCTAAAACAACCACCTAGTTCAACCGATTGACTACTTCAGAACTCACCAAAATATAAAGCATATTATTAAGGGCAGTGTCCAAATGTCTGACAGGCTTGGAGCGTTTGCCACCTCTCTAGCAGAGCCTGATCCAGAGTTAGACCTCCCTCTTGGTAAAGAAATGTCTCCTGCATGTCAGGCCTGAATGTTGCCTCACACAGCTTTGAACAGGAGAGAATCACAGATGGGCTTACACCTCTTCTACCAACATCTCAGTGTGTTTCTTCTCCTGAATTACTTCTATTTCATACACATTTTCCTGTGTGTTTTCAGTCCTGATATGTGGTGTGAATTCTGGCTTTGTCCAAAGACAGTGGTGCACAGGATTTATATCCCTTGGAGGCTTTGCACCATCACTCCAGAAGAGAGATGAACATGGAACTCTGTTCAAAGTCAGCTGTTAACCCACAGAAGTTGATGAAGTTCATAAATAAAGTGGTTTCTAGCAATCTTTGTGTAAGTCTATGCTCTCATCATGTGCTGGTCCTGCTGACAGTTTATGGAAGTGGAGCACAGGCTAAGCATGATCTTGATTTGGTGTCCTAATATAATTTAAACCAGATACACAATATTTTCATAGAATCATAGAATGATTTAGGTTGGAAGTGACCTAAAAGATCATCCAGTTCCAATCTCCCCCACCCGGCTCCCACAGGCAGGGACACCTCCCACTAGAACAGGTCGCTCAAGGCCTCATCCAACCTGGCCTAGAACATCTCCAGGGAGGGAGCAGCCACAACCTCCCTGGGCAACCTGTTCCAGTGTCTCATCACCCTCACTGGAAAGAACTTCCTCCTAACATCCCCTTTAAATCTCTCCTCTGCCAGTTTAAACCCATTACTTCTCAGCCTATCATTACAAGACCTTGTGAGTAGTCCCTCCCCAGCCTTCGTGTAGGCCCCCTTCAGATATTGGAAGGTTACTATAAGGTCTTCTTGAAGCCTTCTCTTCTCCAGGCTGAAAAGTCCCAACTCCCTCAGCCTGTCCTCATAGCAGAGGTGCTCCAGCCCTCTGAGCATCTTTGTGACCCTCCTCTGGACTCTCTCCAACACTTCCATGTCCTTCCTCTGTTGGGGGCTCCAGAACTGCACACAATACTCCAGGTGGGGTCTGATGAGAGCAGAGTAAAGGGGCAGAATCCCCTCCCTTGCCCTGCTGGCAACGCTGCTCTTGATGCAGCCCAGGACACAGTTGCTGTGTGTGCACACTGCTGGCTCATGTTGAGCTTCTCATCCACCCAGACCCCCAGGTCCTTTTCCTCAGAGCTGCTCTCAGCCATTCACCACTCAGCCTGGAGTTGTGCTTGGGATTGCGCCAACCCAGGTGCAGGACCTTACACTTGGCCTTGTTGAATTTCATGAGCTTGGCCTGGGCCCACCTCTCCAGCCTGTCCAGGTCCCTCTGGATGGATCCCTGCCCTCCAGCAAGTCAACTGTGCCACACAGCTTGGTGTCATCTGCAAACTTGCTGAGGGTGCACTCGATTCCTCTGTCCATGTCACTGACAAAGATGTTAAACAGCACTGGTCCCAGCACTGACCCCTGAGGGACGCCACTTGTCACTGGTCTCCAGGTGGACATTGTGCCCTTGATCACTACTCTCTGTGTGTCACCATCCAGCCAATTCCTTCATTTTATTTTTGTTATCAAAGCATGCTCACTATTTTTGTTAAATATTCAGTCCATGTGTTTGGTCACTCCTACACCCTTCTGCAATGACTGAGTCTAATTTCAATTTCTTTTAAAAACCACAAACAACAGAAAAGAAGAGGGGCAGAAAGTATCCTCCTTTTCTATAAGACCTTGTAGGCTGGTTGGATTTCAGTCCCAAATTACTGTTTTATTTTACCTGACATGAAAACATTTTTTTTTGGCAGTGGGTTGACTGAGACTTTGTTTTTGCTTGAGGAAGTAACTGCAAACTCAGTAGCCATAAACATCTGTCTGAGCTGCTCTTCTGCCTGCAAGACAGTAGGGTATTCCGTGTTTGACAGTAGCATCAAATGGATGGAAGGATTGAATTGGAAGGATTGAACTCGCTTCTAAACCTGCTTTAATGAAGGAGCAACACAGACTGAATCTATGTCAGTAAATTTAATGTGACCAGGAATATTGCCAAGCACTGGCAGCAGAAGACGTACACCAGCCCATGTCTGCTGGTAAACTAAACTGGCTTGCCATCTGAAACAGGTGGCTTGCTGTTTTAGGAAGAGTCCCTGAAATGTTCTGCCTACTAAATTATGACCCAAAATTCTTTCTAGGAGCAACACCAAATTTAGGTCAGGAAGTATCTCTGTAGTTTATCAACATAAATGATAGTGTTGCAGGGCCTGTATCAGGAATAGTGTGGCCAGCAGGACCAGAGATGTCATTCTGCCCCTGTACTCACCACTGGTTAGGCCACACCTTGAGTACTGTGTCCAGTTCCGAGCCCCTCCATCTAAGAAAGATGTTGAGGTGCTTGAATGTGTCTAGAGAAGGGCACCAAGGCTGGTGAGGGGGATGGAGCACAGCCCTATGAGGAGAGGCTGAGGGAGCTGGGGTTGTTCAGCCTGGAGAAGAGGAGGCTGAGGGGATACCTTATTGCTCTCTACAGCTACCTGAAGGAAGGCTGTAGCCAGGCAATCAGTGACAGAACAAGGGGACACAGTCTCAAACTGCACAAGGGCAGGTTCAGGATGGATGTTTTGAAGAAGTCCTTCACAGAAGGAGTGATGGGCATTGGAATGGGCTGCCCTTGGTGGTGGTGGAGTCACCATCTCTGAAGGTGTTTAAAAGATTGGATGATGCACTTAGTGCCATGGTTTAGTTAATTAGAAGGTGTTAGGCAATAGGTTGGACTTGATGACCTCAGAGGTCTTTTCCAACCTGGTTAATTCTGTGATTCTGTAGTTCTTAAGAGCATTGATTCTGTCATAATGTTTTATCTTTTGACCAGTACATGGTTTAAATCTGCAGCTGATGGGCAAAGTGTGAAGAATTTAAGCCATTTGCCCAGACTTGCAATGCATTGCATAACTGCAGTGAACTGGTGCTTCCTGGACTGTTGCCAACATCAGAATACCATGGCATTACAAAATCTGTTCATGGTTACATGGTGCATTTTGCTCATCCATCTGGAAATCTGAAACGCTCAGAGCTCACCAAGACTGTGTGAAAGACAAGATGCTGCTAGTGTGTATCTTCATGAGCTGCAGTGACATCGCTCACTGCACTCTTGCTGCAGTACAAGTAGTTGGAATTGCCAAAGTCCCCTTACAAAATCTCACAGGTCCCATGGCCTCTACAGAAGGCTGCTGTTCTATCTTAGCCGCTTCTCTACGGTCAGTATATCCCCAGAAGCTTATCTCCATGATGAATTTGTTGAATAAGTGCAAGAAGACTGAAAATTAAAGGAATGTGCTTCTGATTCATTCCTCCATCATGCTGCCGCATACACATAAACCCAGAGGTCAATAAAAGGACTCATTTGACTCTACATGTCTAATAAGAATTCAGTGCAGATGGCAGCACGTGGTCTCTTCATCCCTGCAGGGAATAAGTGATTGAATGAAAGCCAGTGTAGGCATGGGAATAAATGCATACAAACTTGCCTTTATTGGTTTTAGCCAGGAACCAATATGCTTCTTCTTCATCAAAACAATGAGGTCCAAAGATAGCTTTCAGCAAGAGTAGTGAGACAACTTCTTCCCAGCCCTGCATAGTTTTAAAGTAGGGTTTATTATTATTTCTAAATCGTATGTGAAATGGTAGGAAAAGAGAACATACTTAGCAGTCCATGGACATCCAGTCATACATTCCTACTGGCAACCCGCAGATCAAAGGCTTAGAAATCTGTCCCTGAACTGTTTTTTTGGCTTGCTCAGCACCAAGAGAATCCATCTGGGAAAGTCAAGAGTTTTACTTAACAGCTTTATGGCAAGCTGCAGGAAGGACTCAGCAAATGAAAACCCTGCTTCAGTCAGCAAATCGTATGGGTTAATAGGCATCACTTACAAAGCAAAACAGTAGTTAACCAAAAAAGAAAAAAAAGAAATAGGACATCCTGACCGTGAATTCAACTCTGTCCCATAATAGTTGGATATCATATCTACAGCTAACTTCTGCAGCTAAACTGCAGGTCACATTTTATCTCTAACTCGTGTCTGTGCAATTTACTAAGTATAACATTTCTTCTTATTTCTGTCTGGGTCTGTGAAAGTACAGTGAACTGAAGATTGCAAAATCTGCCTCTTGTTCATTATTTTCATTCAGTATTTTTAGCTTCTGTGTTGTCTTATTTTATTTTTGTCCATTATTTTAAAAATATTTGCTTTGGAGCTGTCTAAGATTCTTTTGCTTCTAAAGTAATCCCTGGTTAAACACACCATCATTTGCTTTCTAAAATCACACATTTCGAACTGTGGGGATATGTCACACTATCTGGAAGCAATTCTAGTGACATCAATTAGTGCAAATTACAATTAAGATAAATTTTTTTAAAGCATTAGCTCATATCGTTGCCCCACTCCCATCCTCTTGCCTGAACTCTCCACAGCTTGGCATTTGTTAATGATTTTTTTTCTTAACTGAGTAGTTTTTTTTCATAATCAGTGTTGGAAGAGTTTCAGCTTTGTCCTCTATTATGCCTATGCAACATCTCAGAAGTGCCTGGAGGAAAGTGGAAGAAGCTCTTCTAGGGGCAGAGGAGCTGATCCAATTCAGGACACTGTAGCCTGACAGGAACTGAAGCAGGATTTTATTCCCTTCTGGGAAACAGCCACAAAGGTAGCAGCTTCAGAAAGATTTGGGAGACTTTTAGTTTTATTTCTACGACAAAAGTGTTTGTGGTCTTTTCATGACCTTGGTTTCTGATCAGTGATTGAGACACTTCAGACATTCTTGGCTTCCACCTAAACTGGCTACCTGAGTAATGAGTCAGAGCCTAGTTTCACCTGAGGTGAAAAAGTCCCTATGTGTGGGCTGTTGTGGTGTTGTTTTTTTTTTTTGGGTTTTTTTTTTTTTTTTTTTTTTTTTTTTTTGTTTTTGGTTTTTTTTGTTTTTTTTTGTGTGTTTTTGGTTTTGGGTTTTTTTGGGATGGGGGAAGGGTGTTGGTCATGGATTTTTTTTTTAATTTTTTTTTCTTTTCTTCTTTCTCAGATACCACAGTAAGAAAAGATTTCTCCCCTCTGCCCTCACCTCTGTTATGACAAGGACAGACCCTGCAATCTTCCAAGGGTCCACAGTATGCTTTGGGAGTGCTTTTCTATGAGGAACATGGAGGCAAGAACAAAGTTTATTTCCTACAGAATTTTTTGGGAGGTTTTGGGGTTTTCCCTCTTAACAGACTTGAATTAGTTCAAGTCATTCATTAAGGGAACTTAACTTGAAACATCACATTTACAGCCCAGCTCCTAAGCAATTATTTTTCCTGTTTCACAATTCACATCTGCACCCAAGAGAAAAGCACAAAAGTGCCTCCCTCAAATAGTGGCTGGCAGCAGCTTGCAGGGACGAAGTTCTGAAATGAGATTCAGTGCATGGGCAAATCCGTCTTTGCTTTGCTTTGTAGGAAGTGTTTGTGACTTGGTAATCTGTTTGATTTGTGATCCATAACTGAAATGAAACATACTGTGCAAGCTACAAGCTGCTTTTCTTTTTTTTTTAATTTCCTTGTTCTCTCAATTTTCCGTTGAGAGAACATGACTTTGTCACTAGAAGAGCTCATGGTGTGTGTTGTGTGCTGCCCCAAACAGATACATCTGCGATAAATGTGTGCCTAATCTTTGTTACAACAGCTGATTGCAATTTATTCCCTTATCAGGAAGGATTTGTCAGCCTTTTGAATCCCTGGCCGACGGGGGTCCATGAGTGATGAATCACAGTGGCTGTCTGTGCCTGTTTCAAAGACAGATATGTTGACACACACGGTCATTTTCTGAGAAAAGTAGATTTTTATGGGACATGGAATCCTATTACCTTGCTGTGTCTCTCAGTCTTGTGATAGAAATGATCCAGCACCCTTTTGACATATGGTTTGGATTCAAAGTGCAGCACAGATACTCCTGCTGTGCGTTTTGCTGCCCCAGTCTTGGAAAACTGATACAAAAAATGAAACCAAGAGCACTTCTGAGTGTGTGTCATGGCTTCTGCTGGCTGCTCAGCCCTGTCCAGATGGAGCTGAGCAGAAGGTATGTGCAACCATGCTCACCTGGGAGTGCCACCTTTGCCGGGATTTGTTCTCTTCTCCCAACTATCTGAATTAAGAGGGTTTGATCTGTGAATAAATATATTAATTGTCCTTATATTGCCTGTTCATGTGAGTCTGGTCTTGAATTGAACAATGCTGTAGACATCCAAGTGCCTAGACTAGTCAAGCTGCTTGCTCCTTTCAGCACTTGCTCGAATCATAGAATCGTAATTATAGAATTGTTTAATCATCACAGAATCATAGAATGGCTTGGGTTGGAAGGGATCTTAAAGATTATCTAGTTCTAGCCTCTGTGCCATGGCCAGGTATGCCTCTCACTGGACCAGGTTGCTCAGAGTCTCATCCACACTTCCGCAGGTGAGGTGTCCTGAACTTCTCTGAGCAACCTGTTCCAGTGTCCCCTAAGCACTGAGCAATTGAGTAACTCACAGGATACAGAGATAGGAAAGTGAGGAAGGGGATTTCAACACAGCAGCATCCTCTGGTGCACAATCAAGCCTCTTGGAGGCTCCACTGCTTACACAGCAAATGCATCCAGCCTTGAGGTTGCAGGAATACTTGCTCACTAGGCTGCCAGTTGCTTACTTAACATTACTGCCCAGTGCTGACTTTGACTTCTACAGGTACAGAAGGCCTGTTTCTGTTTTATGACTAATGGCTTACTCCACTTACGAGTCTTTCCACGTTAAATTTCTGTCTCTAACAAGTGTAAGCATGCAGGTTTTTTTCTAAGCTGATAATGAAGTGGGCTCCTGATCTCTTGCTGTTCCTCTCCACCATGTCCAGGGGGTGAAAGATGATTTAATGCACTTGGTGTCTCACATTGGCAGAGTGTTAGGGGCACTCCCACATCCAGTTGTTCAGCTGTAGTTATAATTTCTATGATACACACCCAAAACACAGAAATATAAGGCAGCAAGCGTAGTTATGCAGTCTTAAAATTGCATCTGTTAAGGATGAAACTGTCATAAAACTCAGCAGGATACTGAAGAATGCAACCACTTCCAGGAACAAAACCTGCACTTTTTCTTGAGATGTCATTATTTTCAAAGTATGGAAGGACTGAGGAGTCAACACTGATGTCTCTTTAAAGATACATCAGATGATCTTGAGCAACACCAGGAGGTTGCCCACATGTTCAGGTATTTGCTTTTCTTTTGAAAGAACAGTTTATAAAAGGCCTTTCCAGGCATTAACAAAAAACCAACAAAACACAAAAAAAACCCCAAAAGCCACATTAAATTGTATACCAAATTGAAACCTCCATTTGATGACCAAAACAAAGCAAATCCAGAGGGATCCATAAAGCTGTAATGGATGAAGAGAAATTACAACAAAAGAGGAGATTTGGAGGTATTTCTTCTTCTCTTTCTATTGCATTTCTCCCTAAGTGCAAGTTCCTGGTGACGGATTGTAGGTTGGGTGACTGGCACCCTGTAAAAGACTAAAGGCTGGAGACTGTCACAGTGCCTTCTGGGGACAGGGAGATTTCCTGTTGAAAGAGATCATGAGGCCCACCTGATCACAAAGTCTGATCTGAGATATATCATCTCGGATTTCCATGAACTGAATTAACCTTGAACTGATACTCATCTGAACATCAGCACAGCAGCTGAAAAACACTCCCACTGTCTTGATGATGACTTTTCTAGAGATGAATAACCCAATACACAACAAGAAATATTGCTTCCACTGGCTAATTCCCTTCACTATGTGAAATCAGTTTATTTTGTATACAGCACTCATACCTGGCTCTAATTTTGAGACACTGAATTGTTGTATCTTCATCAGCTACACAACCATCAATTATGCATTTTCCAGGGATACAATTTTTTTTAGCCCATGGTTCTGCCTTTTTTCTTCCTGTTAAGAAAGCTTGACTTAGTTATTGAAATTCTTCTAAAGAAAACGACTGTCCCAGTTAATTTTTTTTTTTTCCAACTGATACTTGCAGTTCTGAACCAATGCACATTTCTGCCATTACTGTTTTTATTTACTGTACCAGGAGCTGTACCTACACAGTCTTGCCAAGGCTGGGTATGCTTGCCAGTGTAAGAGCATCCAACTGTCCCTAGCTGAGGGCTTAGCCAGGGGATCATGTTGCCCATGCAGTATGAAAGGGCTGCTATTGCCCACCATCATCTCTTCACTGCATTTCATCATAGGAAATGCTTATGTCAGGACCCACAAGCTCTGAAGTATTCTTAAGATCACTTCTCCTTTAGACAGAGCCACTGAATTTAGGGAACTTAGGACACTGTTGTGCAAATGCTAACTGTGGCCATGGATGAACCAAGGAAACCAGAGGTGGCAGGCAGCACAGGTAGCGTAACAGGTGATGATGTTGCTGCAGCAGCTGAGACACAACAGGGGCTCAACCTTTCCCCAGATACTTAGCAGATTAAAGTGGAGAGAAAAGAAACACATCATCTGAGAAAGGCCTGATGGTGAGGCATGGGGGAGTTCATCCTACACACAGGAGAAGTGAGATGTGGAAAAAATGTGTGTCTTCAAGCTTCAGCATTGTGTGATAATGGGGACAGGTATGGTGTGGGAACGCAGTATGGAGACGAAGTCACAGCCAGGGGCTGTTGTCTTCTTAGGGGCGAGTGAGAAAACATCAAGATGGAGATATGCTGTATATGACTAAATCTGACTTGATTCTTTGACAGGAGACAACTGACTTGATGATACCAGTGGTCCTAAGAAGTAACCAGTGACAGTGCTTTTGGGGCCCTAAGTACAGAGGTTATGGTGCTTTTCCATTTCTATTTTAGGTCTTCTCCTAAGTAGAGATCCAAAGACGATATTAGCTATCTGGTCAAATGTCAAACCATGACATTACGCACATCTGTGTCTGATAGAAAAAAAAATCATCATTGTCAAGTGTTCTGCTTCCTCAGACTATTTTCCCCCCAAGCTTCTTGATTTTACAAGTAGTTGTTTCAAAGTGCCCAACTTACTAGTGGTCTCTATATCACTAATCTATCCTCTCTGTCATTCTCCTTGATGATCATCAGCTCTCAGAAACATGTCACAAGGCTGAGTTTTCTGCACCAGATGTGTTTCATTCCTCAGAGAGAACTGCAGAAAGTACTACAAGGTGACAGCTACAAGTACTGTAAGCAGTCTGTTCCTAACACTGGTTTCAAGGGCTTGGTGGTGCAAGTGTTGGTGTTGGGCCATGCCTGCTACCATTTGACAGATGTGCTGCCTGTGTGACACAACTTTGGCAGACCTGTCACATTCTGGGGTCCTCTCTAAACCTTATATTGTTAGTGGGATTTGCTCCTGGGGCTGTGGGGCTGTTGTTTGGCATAGTTTATCTGAGTTACTACATGGAGCAAACATGAAGCCCGAATTATCACAGAAATCACCCATTTGGAGGAGACCTCAATGACCATGCAGTCCAACCCTCAACCCAGTACTGAAGGGTCAACACCAAACCATGTGCCTAAGCACCAAGTCCACATGATTCTTCTGAAATGTCTCCAGGGACACCATTGTCCTGCGTAGACCATTTCAATGTTTGATAAAGCTCTCTGTGTAGAAATATTTCCTAATATCCAGCTTGAACATCACCTGGTGCATCTTGGAACCATTTCCTCTAGTTCTGTTGCTAAGGAGGCTACTCTGTTCATGAGTGGACTTCCAGAAGGTCAAAGAAGATGTGTTGCAGTTAGCATTTAAAACTTTAAAAACTTTTTTAAATTTTNAGGCTTCAGAGTAGAACCTGGAGAGGAGCAGATCTCATGAGTCTCATGGGCAGCTCCGGAGTGTGTTGTTGCTCTGAGCTCTGGCCAGGGACTTAAGAGTTTCTGGAGCTGTTTATTCTGGAGAAGAGACAGCTGAGAGGGGACCTGATCAATGTCTAAATATCTGAGGGATGGGTGGCAAGGTGGATGTGCCAGGCTCTTTTGGGTGATGCCCAGCAATAGGACAAGGAAAAAATAGATATGAACTGGAACCCAAGAGGTTCCACCACAACATGAGGAGAAAGCTGTTTGGTGTGAGGGTGCTAGAGGTCTGGAGCAGGCTGCCCAGACAGGTTGTGGAGCCTCCTTCCCTGGACATGTGTGTTCCTGCGTGACCTGCCCAAGGTAATCCTGCTTTGGCAGGGGAGTTGGACTTGGATGATCTCCAGAGTTCCCCTCCAACCCTGACCATGCTGTGATTCTCTGTGATTCTGTTATGTCCATATTGCTGTGCAGCAGTAGGTGTGGGGTGAACTCAGGACCAAATTAGGACGTTCCTTAGGAATAAATGTGGGAGAGCCACTCAGCTATTCTATAGCGAAAAGCTCCAGTCCCTTTGAGCTTCAGGCACTGCTTGAAATGGCCTTTTCTGACATTTCCAGAGGTCTGATGATCTCTGCAGCTCCTAGCTGCTCCATCAGCACCCAGAGCAGTGAGAGGCAGGGTGTTCAGGAAGGCTGCCTGAAGGCAGCATTAGTTGTTGTAAAGGCATGTTAAAGGCAACCTTCACTCAGGCTGCTTGTGGTGTAGGACACAGAATAAGGGAGTTTGGAGCCTGTGATGCGTAGCCCGCAGAGCATTTTTGGGGCTGTCCTTGCATCTTCACCTTTAATAGAGGTAGGGCTGCATGATCAAATAGGGACTTGGGAATAAACATGAACAGTAGGTCACCATCTTCCCAGCCTCTGGCCCCTGGAGGCTGCTGTACCACAGTTTTAGCAGGTGCCCTGTTTGCTCCCTCTGTACATATGTGTGTTAGCAGATCTGGAGGTCTTTGTATAGCCCCAGGTGAGATGGTTGCCATGCCTGTGATCCATCATCAGTCTTGGCTTCCAACATCTTCCAGAACATCAAGAAATAAGCTTCACGAGTATTTCTGAGTAGTAGTTGTGCTCTTTCACACTGTGTTTCATTTCAGTATTGGAATATTATTTTCCAAGCTGATACATTTTCAAAAACACTTAAAATGTTCACAGTTGTGAATCTACCCTCGTGTTTGTATCTGAATCCAGGTAATTTTCCTGTTGGTAATGCCTTGTGTATTGTGACTGAAGTCATGGATAATAATTGGATTTCTTTATAATTCTACCTGAAGTTTCTAATAATAACAATAATAAAATAATCACAAAGCTGAAAAGCAGATTTAGCACTCTCCAGACCTAGGAAGAGAAGCCAATTAAATCCTCCTGCTAGCTATCCTCCTGCTATTTCTCATGAACTGCTACAGAGTTGCTTGTTTTCTTCTAAATAAGCAAACAACTGAAGAACAGACTACTTCCCTAAATTAGGTTTATCAGTGTTTGTTTGTCTTTCTCCATAGAAATTCAGGCTTTCTCTAGGCTGGGAGCCTGTAACAATGACTGAGACTCTATGATGAGAGAAACGAAAGATGAGTGAAGCTGAGAAAGGGATATGCAGCCAGGACTTCCGTGAGTTGAGCTATGCTGCCTTGGTTTTGTCTTTTCCATCAGTAGGAAAGCCGATCTGCATTAGAACCGAAGGCATGATGATGCAAGTAGGTTTTTCTTCTGTGAGTATGTCCCATTGAAATGTAAGGCTTAAACTACTTCGTGCACTGCATACATAAACATCCCATCTGCAGCAAGGGAACTATCTAAACTACCTTATCTTGGTTTCCACTGACTCCTAATTAATTCAAATGGAGGATGATAGAGATCTACCATTCTTTGTTTAAATCACTGGAGTTAAAACTAGTTTTATGTTTTGACTGCTTTTCACTCACCTCCAAATACTCAATTTACATTGGGGAGGGACTATTCACAAGGTTTTGTAATGACAAGAACAGGGGTAATGGGTTTAAACTGGCAGAGGGGAGATTTAAATGGGATGTTAGGAGGAAGTTCTTCACAGTGAGGGTGGTGAGACATTGGCACATGTTGCCCAGGGAGGTTGTGGCTGCTCCCTCCCTGGAAGTGTCCAAGACCAGGCTGGATGAGGCCTTGAGTGACCTGATCCAGTGAGAGGTGTCCCTGCCTATGGGTTGATCTGGATGATCTTTGAGGTCTCCTCCAACCTAAACTATTCTATGATTCTACATTTGATCAGATAAAACTTTTAATTCATAGAGTAGGTGATGTTAAGTTCTCAGCTTAGGCAAAATTTGCAAGGGACAGAAACATAGAAATTAAAAAGCAGTTCTTTTAGTAGAACATTTGGAAACATAAGACTTAGCTTTTGCCCCCCTACATTCTCTCCCTCCCTCCCCACCCTCCACTTAACCAGCGATAAGCCTGCCACCAAACCACATCAAACCAGGCTTGTACATGCATTTTTAGGCAGATAAAAATATTTAACCAAGAGAGATCTCTGTCTCACAAAGCATCTTTCCTGAGAGTGCTACCAGGAGTGGCTGCACTTAAAATTACCTATACACTGGAGCCTGATACTACAGGTAAGAAGTAAGAGAAAGTGACCTAGAAACAATATAAGAACTTAAGATATTATAGGGAACTTCTGCTCGTGTCATTGTTGAATATCTAGTAATGTTTTCCATATGCTGACACGCATAGTTGCTCAAGATCTCAGCACTTGTTCCTGACATGCAGGCCTGCTAGAGCCAAAATAGTAGGGACATTCACAATACAGTGATGTAACCTTCTCTCACATTTTGTAAATGTGGTTGTATGTTGCAATCTTTGCTGTTTTTTAATAGTACAACAGCAATGTCCAGCGCACAGAGTCTGTGCTGCAACATTAAAATCCTTCCCTAGCAGCTTAGCTGGTATTTCATAACTTGGTGGAGAACTCCATGTTCACACAGTTGTCACCCATGACTTAATCTGGGTGCAACTTTCTGTTCCTCTATTTATTTCTGCAAACAGAGCTGACCAGTACTGCTCTTCCTCTGCAATGGACGATGGCTTCATCACCAATCCTGAAAGCAAAGGCAGCCTTTGCTTCCCTAGGACACCAAGGATTGCCCCATCCACAGCCAAAACCTTGCGTGTCCCATAGCGACAGAGCAGGACAAAGTATCCATAAGGACACCTTATGTGCATCTTCATGCTGGCTCTGCACCCCTATTTCAGTACCCAGAGGAAAGCTGGAACTATTTTAACTTTGGACCTGTCTACATGGGAAGATTAATCAGAAGAGCAAGAGTGCAACAGTCCCCTGTGCATTCCTCTGGCTTGGTTTATCCCAGTCTGGGAGCAGGGTTACTCCAGAATGCAAATCTGACTTGACATTCGAGACTCTTTTATGAGATAATCATCCCCTCCCCTGCAGACAGAGGCAAGCACTGCTCCGCAGTCCTCAGAGAGCTCTGGGAGCAGGGAGCAGCTGAAGGCAGTGTCTTTCCCCTCTCCTCTCCTTATGTCCTCTGTGCCAGCTTGCAGGGACATGCAGACACGCGCTGGGGAGGATGGTCAGAGACTTTGAAGCTGTACAGAGAGAGGAGGGGACAGCCACCAGGGAACAATAATGGGCTTTGGGTGTTCCCTAGATTGTGCTGCTGGAGCTGCTTCTGATTTACACTCAGGCTAAAGAGGCCTGCTAAGAAGCTGTTCTTGTATTTCTCTTACCACCCACACACAGGCAGAAGGAACAAGATTTCCACTCATTCCTGGCCCTTTCCAGGTTGTCTGGAAGTGGAGAAAAAAGAATTGTGGTGGCCGAGATAGGGAAAGCCTTTGCTGAGCTGTAGGGACAAGGCAGAAGCCATGTTTCCTCTTTTCTGTGCCTCGTTTTGGTGTTTGCCTATCTCCATGTTGCTGGTTGGGTGGCAGAGTCTGGACTAGCTGGAAAACAAAGTGGAACAAGGACCTCTGTGAACAACCTGAGAAGCTGCTGCAGAGGCCTGTTGCCCTGACTTTATTGCTAGACCTCTCCCACCTTGCCGGGAGAGCTGCTCACCAGGAACAGCACAGCTGAAGCAGCATCTTGGTATCTGACATTGAAGCCCAGGCCTCAGATTAGGGCAGGACTCTCTACAAGATACCTGGATCGATGAGGTCTTGAGCGTCCTGATCTAGTGGGAGGTGTCCCTGCCTGTGGCAGGGGGTTGGAACTGGATGATCTTGGAGGTCTCTTCCAACCTAGACCATTCTACGATTCTATGATCAGAATTTTCAAACTGCTGGGGAGGTGCCGAGGCATGAATTTTATGAACTCTCCATCTCAAACTCTCCTGATGCAGCTGGGTGAAGGCAATGCCAGAAGATGGGCAGCCACTATTAGTTTCTGTTCTTGTTGCCATGCCATGATCCTGGTATGTCAGAGCAAAGGATGAGTTGTGGCTGTATGAACAAAAGACTAAGACATACAATAACTGAGGCTGAGAGACCTCTGCTGCAAGTGCCTGCTCAAAGCAGGGCCAGCTTTTGTTACCTACCATCAATAAGGAGGCAGACCTGCTGATGGTAATGTAATGTTACAACAGAAGAGTTACACGCTGTTGGCATCTTCCACCTACCACAGGGTGGAAGGGGAAGTAAAACCAGAAGTGGACAAAATGTAGAGCATTTGGGTTGTGTGTGCATGGTTCCCACTGGTTTCCAGCTCCATTAGTAAGAAGTCAATCCCTACAGTGAAGAAACTGTAGAAACTGCAGCTACAGTGGCCAATTCCTTGCCTGAGGCACATTTTAACTCTTTTTTTTTCTTCAGAAGGCTTTACAGGAAGGGCTGGAAGAGCTTCCACCCAACACCACCTCTTGCAGACTTGCAAAAGCATCAGTCTTACTAAAATCTCATTTCAGCTGGATCCTCTGCAAATCCCTCTCAAGCAGGGGGAAATGCAGGGGCAGTAATTGGCATGGAGCAGCAGCTAGGCTTTGCTAATGACTGAGGATTGTGTGGGAGATATTAAAGGGCTGCTGCTAAGGTGCTACTAATAATTTTGAGAATCATTTCTATTCCTATTTTCCCCCTGATGATCTGAAACTGCTATGGGTCCTTTTAAAGCCATTCTGCCTGCTAATAGTTTATTGCTTTATTTGATAGGTTGCTTAGTGAAAGCTAGGCAGCTTGTGTGTTTTATTTCCCCCTCCCTTCAAATGCAGAGAGAATTTTAATATTTCTTGGAGAAAAATGGATGTAATAAAATATGAACATCTTGGGCCCAATCGTGCTGCAGTGCAAATCTCTGCCCTATGAGGTTTTCCCTGGCTCTTCCTAGTTGCTGCTGTCTGCAGAGAACTGGCAGCCCACCATTGCTCCAGCTTCTGGTAAACCTCTCCTTGCTTCAACTAGTGGAAAGGTTTGCTCATTTAGGAAGGGAAGACAGAACATGTATGGGCATCTTTGGTCTCCACTGATGGATTTTTTTGAATGGGTCGTTGCTGATATGAGTAAAGTCATATCACAATGTCAAAACTCATAGAATCATAGAATCATAGAATCAGTCAGGGTTGGAAGAGACCACAAGGATCATCTAGTTCCAACCCCCCTGCCATGCCCAGGGACACCCTACCTTACATCAGGCTTCCCACAGCCTCATCCAGCCTGGCCTGAAACACCTCCAGGGAAGTGGCTCCAACCACCTCCCTGGGCAACTCATTCCAGGGTCTCACCACTCTCATGGTGAAGAATTTCCTCCTCACGTCCAGTACCTACCCAGCTTTGCTCCATTCCCTCTAGTCTTGTCACTACCTGATATCCTAAAAAACCCCTCCTCAGCTTTTTCTAGGGCCCCTTCAGATAATGGAAGGCCACAATAAGGTCACCTGGGAGCTTTCACTTCTCCAGACTGAACAGCCCCAAAAATTGCCCAAGTATTATTTGGTTTATCAGTAACAAATGTCATTTTGGACAGTGGTCTTTGAGGTCTGGTAAACATACAGGTGATAACGACACCACTATTAAGAATAAGCCATACTGACCTACTGGAGAAGTGTGGTGGTTGTGACTTAGCAGCACTTATCACGAAACCAAAGAGTGTTTGACTGAGTACAGTTAAGGTTTACAAAAGGTTACTCTAAGGGAAAAAACAAGCCTCCCATTTCTGAGCTGCTTAAAACTGTGTAGGGATTGGGCTCACTGATGGCTCTCACTGCTTCTTGCTAGCAGGAATCCCCTCAGAAACCATGAGTCATGGGGCAGGGACTCAATCATGGCATGGGGCTCTACCTGGGGATTTTAGGGATTACTTAAAAATGTGTAATGAAAAGTGCTTATGCATTTGAAAGAGAGAAGGAGGGATCCGTGAATTCTGGATGGCATTGCCTGTGGAAAAGATACATCTTGAGCCTTCTAATCCTAGCAAAGCCCCTTTAGGAGAAAGTGGAATTTTCCCTGCATCAGCAACAATGACTGTATTTGTTTAAAAGCAAAGGAAAAAAAAAATAGAAGATGGGAAGCAGGCTGACGTAGAATCTTGTTGAGGAAGAAAAGAAGTGTTGTGCTCAGGACAGTGGGGAAACTGTTCAAGACCAGTTCATCTTTGCCTAGAAACTGTCCCCACAAGCTCACCAATGGCAGTGGTCACTTGAGCTGGCTGAGGGGCAGACAGTGCATGACATAGGGGTTTTGGGATCCAGCTCTAACTTCAGCAGGAGATGTGGGTTTGCATCTCCCAGAGGCTGGCATTCGAGATGTGGGGAAAAAAAAAACAACAAACAGGTCTGTTCAATGACATGTAGGAGGAATTATATTTCTTTTGGAAGAACTCCTCTTCCTCCGCAGGGCAAAAAGAACTCTGTAAGGGAATCAAAATTCCCTGTGCATAGGAAGATGCTAAATAGAAGAACTGCATCTGCCAGATTGCTCTTTGCCTTCTGCCAGGGAAAAAAAAAAAAGAAAAGAAAAGAAAAGAAGATTGATTCAAGATTCAGTAAGAGTTTTTACAAGTGGGAACAGGTCTTTTTAGCCTAAAAATCAGTTGATGGAGAGTAAAAAGTCTTTTCTCTGCACATGAAAGTGAATTTTTACCTGCCACCATTTCATGGAAAGCACTTTGCTCTTTCTGCACTTCACTTAGAGGGCCAATGTGGGAGATGAGTGCTAGAAACTCCCATGGCAGAGTTTCTCCCTCCCTCCCAGACCTCACGACAGAAGCAAGTGAATTGTACATGAACTGAGACAGGAGCCATTGGTCCACCACCATCCCCTTTGCTTCAGAAGGTTGAGCCCCGCCTGAATTTTCCAGAAACGAAGGGAATGGCCACCAGTTTTCCAGAGGGATTGCAGGTTTTAGCCCCTGTATATGTTGCCCTTGGCTCTGTGTGCACATATCTGGGCTGGGACTAGGAGACCAGGGTTAGCCAGCCCTGATACATAGCAGTGGTGGCCTGGGAGGGATTCACAGCACAGTGTGACAGCTCCTTCCATTTCCAAACCATCTGCTTTCAGCTCACCTTGCCGACCTCCCTCAGGGCTGTGGATTACACTCTGGCCCAAGCCCTGAAGGTGCATAGACAAACCTGGTTTTGGTTTTTTTTTTTTTTTTTTTTTTTGCTTCTGCTCACAGTGAAAGAAAATAATGAACCAACAGTTTTCGTGTATGTAAGCTCTCATTTTAGGCCATGGTGCAAAAAAACAAAACATGGCAAACCTTTTATATGCAAGTTGGGGCTATTTTGCTAGCTATCTGGACAGCATCTGTTAACAGTATCTTCCAAAGAGCATACTGTTTTGCTTCTGCAGGGATTTCACGGGATCACAGGATGTTAGGTGTTGGAAGTGACCTCTGGAGATTGTTGAGTCCAACCCCCTTGCCAGAGCAGGATCATAATCTAGCGCAGGTCACAGAGGAACACATCCAGATGGGGCTTGAAAGTCTCCAGAGAAGGAGACTCCACGACCCCTCTGGGGAGCCTGTTCCAGTGCTCTGGGACCCTTACAGTAAAGTTCTTCCTCATGTTCAGTTGCAACTTTCTGTACTGTAGTTTATATCCATTGCCCCTTGTCCTATCACAGGGCACAACTGAGAAGAGGCTGTCCCTTCCTTCTTGACACACAGCTCTCAAATATTTATAAACACTGATTAGGTCCCCTCTAAGTCTTCTCTTCACCAGACCAAAAAGTCTCAGGTACTCCAGCCTCTCCTCACAGGGGAGGTGCTTCAGCCCCTTAATCATCTTTGTAGCCCTCTGTTGGGCTCTTTCTAGTAGATTCCTGTCCCTCCTGACCTGGGGAGACCAAAACTGAGTGCAATATTCCAGGCGAGGTCTCACCAGGGCAGAGTGTAGGGGGAGAAGAAACTCCTTCTGTTGGACACACTCTTCTTAATAGCACCCCAGGATCCCACTGGCCTTCTTGGCCACAAAGGCACATTGCTGTCCCGTATCCATAAACAAGACTTATACTTGAAAATCTCACTTTGCACAGAGCAGATTGTGCTGTCAGTGGTCAGCATACTTCCTGCATCATGTGATTGCAGGCTACTCATCACATGGCATATGCTGTAAATGAGATAGTAGATATCCTTCTCAAAGATGAGTTTTCAACTGTTGCTTATGGGGATGCCTTTTATTCCCTCTTTAGTGTTTTGAGCATTCATGTGTCTAGCACATAAAGTACTGCTGCAGTCACGTGGCTGTGAACACATACACAATTCAGCTAGTGCTCCACTTCACACAGGGAAGAAGGGAAACATGAGGCTCAAGACAAATTGCAACAGATGAAATCTGGCCTCTCTGTTAAAATGTGGACCTTCCTTGGAGAGGGCATCAAAAAAAAAAGGCTTTCCACAAGTACTGTGAACATTCAAATTGCAGTTTAGCTCTTGCTTCAATTCCAGGAGGCTTTTTAAGAAAGAATATGAGAGGTTCCAATGTCTGGTTGACATATATAGAGCACCATAGTTTCACAGTGCTTTACTGAACCCTCTTAAGGGCCAGATGCTGTGATTTGATATTATACAAGCTGCTGCTATTTCCAATGCCTAGAGTACTGCTGCATCACAGGAATACTGGCCCACAACCTTTACATGGAGAAAGAAAGCTCAGAAGCGATTCAGCAGAACACCACCTTGGTGCTGCTAGTCCACTTATAAGGGTGAGTGAATGACTTTTATATTAGACTACCACCAGCCCTGTCAGAGAGGCTCAGTTTTGAAGTGTTTTAACTGGGACCAACCAGAAGCCTGTGAAAGAAGCAGGAACTTGAAAACGGAAGAAGAGCTGAATCCTGCATCATCTCTCTTGATCCTTAGAGCAGCTGCCCTGGCTCTGATGTCCCCGAAATCATGGGCTAAGGAGCAAACAGTGAAGCTTCCAGGTTTGTTGATGATTACAAGTAAGGTGAATAGTCAAGTGCCACAATGCTGACAAGGAACTCCAGGAGGACCTTGCAACATGGTGCAAGCAAACAGAATAAAGTTGTAGATGAACACCAGCATAGATTAAGATAATACATCCAAGGGAGAATAACCCAAATGTGCTGTATGTGGAGCTAAACTTGGAAATGGTAGTTAAGAGGAAACGTACTTCAGAGTCATCACTGCCAGCTCTCTGAAATCATCACCTTAATTTGCAGTGACTGTTAAAAACACCAGAGAAGTGTAAGGTACCATGAGGAAGGGTAACAAGAAGACAGCTCTGTTTCGCTGCTGAGCAAAACACTGGTAATACCCTTACTGCTTTAACCTCTGGGTGGGGTGCTAGTCTCCAATACCTGAGGACAATTCAGCAAAAAGCAGCCACGGTGCTTCCTCACAGGTCAGCCAAGGCAAGAAATCGTCAGTAAAAGAAACAGGCAGAGTGATTCCTCTTGTAGGCTGAACACCATATCAAGTCCTGTGGGATAACAGCGGAATGGACCAGCAGAGAATGCCCAGGTTTGACTGATTCTCCTCTCACTGCTGCAAGGGTAGTGATGGGATAAGTGATCTATCATCCACCCCGTTTCTCATGCTCCTACTCTTTACCTGATGGTGGCCAACAGCTGAGAACTAAAGAGAGTGGAAGAATGTGGTGCCGTAGCCAGATGTTTCCCAAAATAGCCTATTGGACATTCAGTGTGTGTGCTTTAGGGATTTTCCCAACCCAGAGGTGTTGTTTTATTTAGGATAGGATTCTACCTTTTTTCCTTTCTTTTTTTTTTTTTTTTTTTTTTTTTTTTTTTTTTTTTTTTAAAGTTAAAAAAGCAAAGAAGGCTTTGAAGTAGAACTTTGTTATTTGAAGTGACATGCCAACCATGGGCATGTGCCAAGTGCAAGACTTTATTTTGACTGCCGTCTCATGAGGAAAGCTGGCAGCTGGAAGGGCAGGGAGGCATGTCCTGAAGAAGGTAAGCAATTTAGCCAGACTACTCTCAACACTCTCTTTGATGCTGGGTGGCTGAGAAATCAGAGTGATGTTTTCTCTGTATGCTGCAGCAAAATATCCTTTAATAATTGTTTTCTGGGTCACATTGGGTTACAGCTTGGCCTCCTGTGTTGGACTGACCCAGTGCAAGATACCAGTTTTTACTTCTGGAAGACAGACTAAGATGAGTTACTCATCTTGGGATACTTCATTGCTTCTGCTATCATGAAATTCCTTTTTCTGAGGAGGGATGAAAATAAGCAACTTCCCTTTAGTCTCTAAGTTGAAACTAACACTGATCACACACTCAAGAGGCAACTACCAGTCTAAATGAAGAAACAGTTCTTGGAAAACAACTTGAAAATGAAAGTTTTACAGATTGAGAAGATGATTAGCACTTTACAGCCACATCAAAGGAAAAAAAACAACCCAAATATAGCCAACCTGACAAATCATAAATTATTTCCTCCAAAATAAGCTGTCAAGGATCACAGCTCAATAGTAGGTAATATGTAGCACTACTTTTAAGGGTGTTACCCAAAACCCAGAAAAGATTGTTGATTTGAGGTTGCTTCTTTTTTTTTTTTTTCCCTGTGCCACATCCTGGCTCAGCTGAAGAGATTGCAGTTGTCTGTGCCCTTACATGCTCTTCATTGTTAATGTGAGACTGTACTGTGAGCCAGCATCCACTGAGATACATCCAGGCCTGCAGCAGTGCCTGATGTGAAGGGACAGAGAACATGGGAGTTTTTTTTCTCCTTCACAGTGATAATAGAAGCAAGGCTGAAGGTCAACGTCCGCAACTGCTCAAAGACCAGGGCCATACTGCAAGACGCACATCTACCCTCTCAGATTCATCTATTCTCAAAAACAATCAAACCAACCCAACAACTCCATCCTTTTTCTCCAAAGTTTTAATGTGCCGCCAAACCAAGGGAATTACAATGAAAGCACCAAGACATGGCTGCAGTTCGGAAGAAAAAGATCAATAAGCCTAGGGAAGCGTCACATTTTTAGTATCTGCAACTTCTACCTTTGAAACGTGCTTGAGAGCAAATGTTTCCCTATTGCAAATAGTCTGTAAGGTGGAGGGACAGGGGAGAGCATGAACTAAACAATGCAGACAGTTGGTTTCCTTTGTACAGGATAGGATCAGGGACAGTTTAAGCACGTGGTCCTAACACACTTTTCTTCTGTCTCCACAGATGAGGTCACACACACCAATCTACACCTCAGTGTAGAACTGCTAGTTTTCTCTGAGGCACAACAGCATTAGCTTGAGTATCTAAACACAGAGCAGTTGCATACATTTAATGTGGGTCAGGATCATGCACTTGCCTGTGCACTCCTCTAAGATTTTCTCTGGTAAAGTCCCTGCCTTCATCAGTCTGGTCATACTGTTTCAGTTTTAGGGGGATTTTTTTTTCTTTTTAGTTCTGCACAGTTTTAGGGGAGGTGGGGGGGAAGGAAGGATAAAACATTGAACAAACACAAACAAAAAAGGAACTCCTGTGACAGTTTACAAATTAAAAAGCACACGCACTCTTTTCAGCTTCAAGAGGTTTTAATGAAGACTCTTATTTTTAAACCTCTCACAACGTACAACACATTTAAATGTACATCAAGCTCAGATAAAAAATAAAGCTTTCTTACAAAGTACATTTTTCCAGTGATTTTTTTTTTTTATTGCAGTAAAAATAGCTGCTACATAAATCCCTCCTGATCTCTGAAAAGGAGTCACAGTTATTTCCAAAAATAGACTTCATATTTTAATCATACAGGGTAAACTGCAGGAAGAAGAGACAAGTCAACTGAAAAAATAAGGCTTGTATATAAACTTCTTTTTTTAAAAGGACATGCGTAGAAGTTGAAAAACATATGCCATTTATAAAGAAAAAAGGTAATTTTATCCATATGAGTATTTTCATTTTCAGTTACAGAAGAAACCATAAACAGGCCCTTGGTGTCCCAGAACATAACATTAGTTTCTTGTAGAAATGCCAAAAATGCACAAAGNCAATTAAATATTTGCAGAAGGTTGTATAGCCTAGACAAACATGGAAAAAAAACCAAACCAAAACAAAAAACAACAAACTGAGAAGTTTACATTCGTTCTATTTAAAAACACACACACAATTAGCTTAATTTACACTATACAGTATCTGTTAAATAGGAACATTACAGAGTTTCAAAAAGAATCACAGCATATATACAAACTGAATATTGAAATGGTATGATTTCCCTTCCCTTCTTCAAAGGGGCTTTTGTGTTGCTTTATTAACAGTTGCTACATCTGGTTTTGGACACAGAGTGTTTGTGTACCTCTGCAGCACATCTCTGGAGCACTATTACTACTACTACTACTACCAAAATGTGCTTTAGAACAAAACTAGTATCAATTTTCCTTACTGCTCATTTAAAATAAATTAGTTGGGTTTGTTTGTTTTTGGTTTTTTGTTTTTTTTTAATAAATTGCATGACGTAAGATGTAAGGAAGATGGTATTTTAAAATATCTGAGCAATAATTCCGCTGTATCACTGGTTCCTCATCCAACCTTTGGTTTTAAAGCCAACCCATTATTATAACGGCAGTATAAATAGCCAAAAACACTTTATACGGCAGTACAGGCAGTCGAAATGCTTAACCCAAGAGCATTCCATGTCTTCGTGACAGAGCTAGGGTCTGTGCTGACTTCCATCCTGCTCAAGTGCCTGACATGGCAACATTCGAAGCCACTGATGAAATAAGGCCACTTCCTTCCAGCTCTCCCTGGTTACAAAATCAGATAAGGTCCTTATTTCCCAACAGTTGCATCTATCTGAACAGTCAGAAGAATTGACTGCAGATGGTTTCCAGACACAGTCCCAATATATGATCTTCACCCCTGCAGCATCAGGTGTTGAGGCTCAGTCCTCTGTGTCGGGCTGCACTCCCAGCATAGCATGCAGCTCCTCTGCTGTGTAGCCCAGCAGGTTCTGAAGGTCACACACAAAGCGATACACGTAGCGTTTCCCTGAAGTCTTGTGGATGATGTTCTTGTCGTAATAGTAGCGTAGGCCTCGGCTGAGCTTCTCATAGTTCATTTTTGGCTTGTTTTTCCTCCTTCCCCACCTCCGTGCCACCTGTCAGTCCAAAACGAAGTTAAAATGCAAAGGGTTTATTCAAGTTTTTCTACTTGCTGGCTGATAAACACAGCTATCCAAGCTCCTTCTCAGAGTATTTTATATGTTTTGGATGTCTCCAGCTCAGACATGAGAAGAGTTGGTGGCTGACCCTACAGCTGAACATGCTCCAAGACAATTAGCAGCAGCTTCTAGTGAAAGATGCCGATAGCTAGTATTAGAGAAAACGACACTTATTTGTGATGCATGGGCCAAAACATGCTTGAGGAGATCAATGTTACGTGAAGTAGTCTCCTCTCTCAAGACACTGTTTAACCATTAACTTGCTAGTGAGCAGCATGGGACAGCTCTTTAGCTGGCAGTTGAATGGTATGAAGGTCCTCGGAATTAAAATTCCCTCTTTTATTTTTTTTTTTTTTAATAAAAGCTTCAGTGAACTTTACATCATGTCTCTTAATAACTTCCCTACTGATAATGGTATCAGCAAGTGAAATTGCATTTTACTCATTTTCATGAATAAAGCTGCAAGTTCCCAAAATGTTTCAAATGCAGGAATACCATAATTGTTGTGTATTTAAAAGAACGGTGATGTACAGAATGCATTTTCCCCATGCCTCTGTGCAATCCCAGACATTGTTGATTTGAGAATATCCACTAAGCTAACCTACAGAATTACACTGTCAAGAGAACTTTGTACACTACCCTTTAAAGTTTTAAGCTACACAACACATTCTTCTAACTACCAGCAAACGATGATACTCCTGAGTGAAAGGTGGGCAAAGGTGGACATCCCACAGCAGTCCTGACTGTACAGTAAAACATTAGCAGATTAAGATAAATGCCTTATATTCAGGACTAGGCCCACAGATGAAAGATCAGACCCTAAATATTTTTGTTCTTTATAATTAGCCACATACCTCGTCTGGGTCAGCAAGTTTAAATTCCCATCCATCTCCTGTCCAACTAATGAACGATTGACAGGATTTGTCAGTCAGTAACTCCAAAAGGAATTGCCATAGCTGTATAGGTCCACTGCCTGTTGAGAGGGGTCAGGAAGAAATCGCAATTAATGCTTCTGAGAGCTTTTACAACCACCAATGTATATGACAATGTTTGTATCACAGAGACTTCCTAATTACGCTGATTTACCTTTTTCTTTTTTTTTAATATCAGAAAGAAATCTAAGGTTTTTATCAATAGCACAAATATGTTCTTAAACACATTAAAGTAAGCTTTTTCATGGAAACACAGGATTTCACACAAGCTGTCCTTTCTTTTCACATGAATCTTCAGCCCTCATTCCCACCTCCCATCAATGGCACTTGGAAGCTTGCACTGCAGCCCTTGGCTTAGAAAAATGTCTAAAAGCAAAAAAACCCCAAACCAAACGAAAACCAAAAAGCCCCCAACAATTTCAGTAAGGACTACAGGAACAAGGTCTTAACAGGCAAGTCAACACCTGGGGAAATTCCTAAGTGTGGGTGATTTTGTCCAAGTTTCCCTCTTTTTCAAAGAGATCAAAAAGTGCTTTTGATTTTCACATGTTCTGACAGACCTGCCTGTTCTTGCCTTAGATGGATAGTCCTATGAAATTTCCTTTAGTAACATTTAATAACAATAACACCTCTCCTGTGAGGAGAGGCTGAGGGAGCTGGGATTGAGCCTGGAGAAGTGAAGGTTCTGGACAGACCTAATAGCAGCCTTCCAGTAGAATCATAGAATCAGTCAGGGTTGGAAGGGACAACAAGGATCATCTAGTTCCAATCCCCCCTGCCATGGGCAGGGACACTCTTCCCTACATCATGCTGCACAGAGCCTCATCCAGCCTGGCCTTAAACACCAGCAGGGATGTGGCTCCAACCACCTTCCTGGGCAACCTATTCCAGGATCTCACCCCTCTCACGGTGAAGAACTTCCTTCTCATGTCCAGTATGAATCTCCCCACCTCCAGCTTTGTTCCATGAAGGAAGTACCTGAAAGGGCTCTACAACAAGGCTGGAGAGGGACTGTTTATAGAGGCAGTGATAGGATAAGGGACAATGGTTTTAAATTGGAGAAGTGTAGTTTCAGAATGCATGTTAGGAACAAGTTCTTTACCATGAGGGTGGTGGAACACTGCAACAGGTTGCCCAGAGAGGTAGTTGAGGCCCCAGTTCCTGGAGATCCTGAAGATCAGGCAAATCTCTAAGCAACTTGATGTAGTAGAGGAGATGCCTGCTCACTGCAGGGGGGCTGGACTAGATGACCCTTGGAGGTCCTTTCCATCCCAAACTGTAATATGATTCTGTGACTTAAGCTGTGAGGCATACCTTACAATGCTACAACTTTAACACCATGGTAAGCGTTTATAGAAACTATCGGTGTTACATAAGATGAGGAGTAACCATTTTGCCTCACTACTTACCAGTAAAGCCAGCCAGAATTGCTGCTGGTATAACTGGTTTCCCTTGCTCTACAGGATCACTTCGTTCTTGAATATAGTCTTTGAAAGACATTGTAGGTTTGCTCAGACACAAGGACTGGCTGCAGTCATCTTCAAAACTCTCATAGGATGGCACACGCTGTAAATCCACCAATGACGACTGGCTGTTCCACGACTGCAACATTGAATCTGAGCTTTCATAGCTTTCTGCACCACTGTCGCTAGATTCATGTTCTCTAAGCTTACCTTTAGAGAAGAAACAAACAAAAGAAGTCTTGTTATTGTATCCCTCTCAATCTAGCTTGTATATATAAATCATGCAAAAGAGGAAAAGGCATACAGAGTATGGCCTTGGACCCACAGTTATCAAGCAGACGATGACTCACCAGAATTATCTATTAACAAGTTCAGATTGCTTCTTGTGAAATCTTGATTTACTGCACAGTAGTTCACACCAACGGCATCTGCTTGGGTTTTAGGGAACAATGAAAACTCCTGTTCTGGATTGAGGAGACTTGGTCCTGTGGAAGTCTGACAGACGTCAGTCAGGAGACTGGGTTTGGGATAACTGAGGGCTTTAGGATATCCAGGCATTTGCATACCGTAGGAGGTCTGATCCACATTAACAGCTAAAGAAAGAAAGAAATGAACTAATTAGATTATTCTCCCTGCAGACCCTTAGACTAATACACCACCAACACTTCACTACATCTGTGCCACCACAAAGTAATTTTCCCATGAAAATTTGACTGATAGATGCTAGACCTACTAGAAAGACTAATGATGTTGATGAGAAGATCTCCAACCAATGGGCTTGAAATCACATTTTGTAAATCTCTCTCTATAATTTACAGACCACAAAGATGTCTACTGTTTGTTGTTCAAGGAAGCTGCATGAGCTTAAGCAGTTTTGAGTAAGGCCCTCATAATTAAGTGCTGCAATAAAGTGGCACTGAAGATATTCTGTGGTAGAAGGAAACAGAACAACAATCAAAAAATCCGAGGGAACTATCACTGCATCCCACATGCTCTCAATCACAGATGGTTAGAGGCTGGAAGGGACCTCAAAAGATCATCTAGTACAACCTCCCTGCTAGATCACTGATACATCCAGGTGGTACTCAAATATCTCCAGAGAGGGAGACTCCACAACCCCCCTGGACAACCTCTTAAGTTCTATTAGGTTTCAACACTCTTCAAAAATGACTAAACATAATGTTTGCTGCTTCCCAGTGATGCTGCTTTTTACTCTCTTTGCTAGAGGTAAGAGTACTCACTCTGCACTCATTCTGCATCCATAGATGTAGGCTTTGGCATAGCAAAACACTGATGTGCTTTTATTTTGATTTCAAAATGGAATCTGTGACATGCTTGCAATAAACTAAGAGATGCACAACGTTGAGCTTCACAAAATACTTACTTAAGGAATTATTATTGACCCAATGAGGAACTGAGGTAAGATGAGAATTTTCCACATATTGATCCTGTGTCTTCTCTTGGCTTTCTGAGGAGAGGAGGAAAAGAGAAAATTTGGTTTTGTTTTAAAGACCTGACTTATATGCTGCAAAAAACCTCTGACTAGTATTTTGGAGTCCTTATTCACATAAGTTTTACAAACACACTGCATTATATCCCCCTTATAACCACATAAAACATCCCCCAACCAACTTCCAATATGCTTGAAAAGCATCATACCAGATCCATTTTAACATAAAACTCTGAAACTACAATTGTAGCATGTTTCAAAGATCTTAGTCTTTAACATATGCAATTACTGAATGTTACACTTCATGCCCAATGTAAATGGCAGGGCACTGCATGTAGGGCTTTAACAATACCAGCAGCATTCACCTAAGACACTTCTATGTGTCTTTGTCGTCTTTACATTAACTCACTGAATTACCACAAAACACATTAAAAAAGGAACAAAGCAGAAAACTTATAAGAAGTGAATATTTTTTTTCCAGCTCTTAGTTAATGTGGTGTTTTTTGTGGGTTTTTTTTTTTTTGGTGCTGTGACAGATTTCTCTTTCAAATGGGGTACTACAGTAGCTTTGTTCTATCTCATTTATTTCAATGGTTCATCAAAAACCTGACCACAATAGGTACACAGCATGAACACAGAATGATTTCTGCAGATATCCGCATGGCAAGGATGCATTAACAGTCCTGATGATTGTATTAACCAAGCTTTAAAGTTTGAGTCTTCACAGGTAATAAAAACCCTTCATAATGAAAAAAAAAGTGGTAAAAGAATACTGTTTCTGTTAGAAAAGCCTTAAAACAAAAGTTATTTCCAAGGCTCTCTAACTACCTTTTATCATCTGTTCCAGGTGCTCCCATAGAATATCACCCACATAGTCAGGTGCCAGTTCCAGGAAACGTTCCTTGCCCAGGCTGCATAAGTCCTGACCACTCATAAGAAACTGGTGAAAATTCACATTTGCCAAGCTAAATTCATTGGTAGCCCATGCAAGCCACTGGCAAACTTGCTGTTCTGTCCACAGCCAAGGATCTGCAAGAGATAAAGTATCCAGCATTTAGAGAGAACTCCTGACCTTCACCAAATAATCTTCATTAGAAGGCAGTGAATGAAAAAAATAGTTTAGCCAAGTTACTTAGTTCTGAATTAATGTGTTCTTGAATTAAAGGAAAAAACCCAAAAAACAAAAACCCCAACCAAAACAGTCCTCTATTTCCTTCCTGCATTCACTTGTAATCAGAGATGTCCTCAGCTTACTTGATTCTCTCTTATGCTGCCAAAGCATGAGCTCTCCATGCACTCATTTTTAATACCAGCAAGTCTGGTCTTTCCAAGTCAAGCTGCGCCAAATTCACATAGGATCCATTCTTTTATTTCCTACTGACATCATTCTTTCTCTTTTGAAAGAGATGCTATTCAGTCTCCTCCTTAGTATTAAAAAAAAAAAAAAAAAAAAGCTTATAAATAGAAAACACTTACTATTTGGGATACCCAGCCGACACTGTTCCTTTGTGAAACCACTGAAAGTATCTTTCAAGGCCTGACTCATCACAGCCTTACTGCACGGGGTTAACAGAGGCAATTCACAGTTGTTGGACTCTACAAGAAAGAAAAAGGACGGAGGGGAAAAAAAGAAGACACATTCAATTTTAGGCCAGTGAAAGAAGGGACAGGATTTTGATGCACTATTTGAAGCGCACGAAAAGGATGCTAGGAACTAAGTATTTTAAAAACAGAAATGAACACCATAGATCCATTTTTACACTAAAATCTTGTGCTACTAACTTCATCATGCTATATTCAAGCTTTTCAGCACTCCATCATGTAGACCTTCATTTAGCATAGTGGTTACATGAAGTGCCTTTGTTGCAAGGCAACTTTACTTTTGTTTCTTTGTGTGTTTTTTTATGTGGGTTTTTTGGTTGTTGTTGTTTGCTTGTTTAAGGAAATGTGAGACTGCTTATTCCCATTTTGTCACCTACAGTTTGACCTCTGACTGAGGGGACCTTATCAATGTCTATAAATATCTGAGGGGTGGGTGTCAAGATGAAGGTGATAGTCTCTTTTTGGTGGTGCCCCATGACAGGAGACAGAACAATGGGTATAAGCTAGAAAACAGGAGGTTCCATTTCAATACAAGGAGACACTTCTTTACGGAGAGGGTCATGGAGCACTGGAACAGGTTGCCCAGAGAGGTTGTGGAGTCTCCTTATCTGGAGACTTTCAAAACCTGCCTGGATATGTTCCTGTGCTGCCTACCGTAGGTGATCCTGCTTCGGCAGGAGGGTTGGACTCAATGATCTCTTCAGGTTCCTTCCAATCCCTAACATTCTGTGAATCTGTGATTCCTTGGAACTCAAGCCTTCATTTAGTTTGAGAGCTAAGTAACCAATAGCAGGGTTGTAAAAAAACAGCTTGCACGATGTAACACTGCTTTTCCAGTGAACTGTATTTCAGATCTCCTATGCATCCTTCAATCACTCAAGTACATGATGCAACAGATTATTCCATCATCCAAACAAGTGTGACTGGTAACCAGTGCCTAAACAGTACTACAAAATCCAAAGTCAGCAACATCCTATGCCAGTTTAAGTTACTAATCTTCTTAAATGATTTTAAAATTTGCAAGTAGATTCCACTTTAAGGACAAAATTAGCTTCCACTCCACCCTTCTTACTGGGCAATTTTGATCAGAAGATGCCTTATTTTACTTATAAATTGAAGAAAGCCAACCACACTGCCTAGGTGCTTCAGATTAGGAAATATTTTACTGATACTTTGTGATTGGTGTCATTAAACTAGGAGTAATTTGAAGACAATCAACTTGTTCCTGCATCCCTGAATATGTGAGAGCTTCTGAGAACTCATACACAGGATGAATTTGAAGGAGCTTTGCATATAACTGTAGCAGAGTATATAGATGTAATGAACTTGGCAGACTCCAAGTCAGTTTATAAAGCTCCGTGGCTCTTCTCCTTCTCCTACACTATTTACAGACTCCATTTGACCCAGCAAGTGGAGTTCATTACTAGCACTTGCTTAACCTGTGTTTTTACCACACCCATCCTCAATATCTGCTAAGACTTGCTCTGCTGACCTGAGCAGGTGACTGATTAGAAACACATTAGAACAAAGACTGGTGGTTTTCAGATGTCTGAGGGCTGGTGATCTTTTTTCCCCTGTTGCCTGAAGGGAAATAAGGGCAGCATCAAGTAAGATACCTGCATTTTGGACAAAACTTCTTGTTTTGTCAAGGATTTAAGAACTCTAGTAAGTGTAGTGTGTAGGTATTGTCCTGCATGCAATAAACAAAAACATCCCAACTCCTGTTTAAGACATGGAGTATGCGACACAGTGGGACTTAACAACAGAACATCAAGAAAGAAGCTTGCAGAATACTTGCATCTTAATCATAGTTGAGATGTTGCACATTTCAATATACTTGTGATCTCCTTTCAGAAAATTTTGAAGTGTCTTAGTTCTAACTACAAAGGCTTCTTCTATGAACAGTCAGTTACTACTGAGTTCCAGCTCCCATTCATTTTCAGCACAGAGAACAGCAGCTATCCACAAAGCAACTCACGTGGATAAAAATCAAATTCATGTACTAAACCACTCCTTTTTAGGGAAATAATGCTACACTTGTATTAAGAGTGTAGTCATGAAATGCTAGTTAGACACCAGAACTTTCCTTTTGATCTGCTCACTGGACTAAGGAACAAAGCAAACTTACCATAAGAAGTGGAATCAAATCCTGTTGGCACTTCTTGAAGTGTTTGATCTTCATTTAGTGGGAAAAAATATCCAGCAAAGAGAGAGTTTGAGCTATCAAAGGTGTCAAATGCTGGTTGACGCTGCAAAGCAACAAAATAAACAAAAAACAGTTCGAGCATTTTGCTAGAGCTCTTTCAGCTTTGCTGCTAGGAAGTGGCTGGATAAGGTTTCCTAAATTTGGAGATCACGCACATCCACTAGACTGAACCCTCTAACTTGTGTTTTTTAAATATACACACAATGATACCATAGCTTCTTGTACAAAACAATTAACAATCAGACCACAGAATTAGCTGGGGGCCATGTCCTGCAGGTTACAGTAAAGTCAAGTTCAGAATATTCTTAGTTTTCCTGTAATTGAGGCTTTTAACAATAGAGAATCTGTGTGTATGCATGCATGTATTTATTTCCAGATATATTTTAAAGAAATCCTTATTTCCTTAACCCTTTAAATATTCACTTAATGAGCAATTGATGACAGAGGCAGAATCAGTAACTTGTGGGAACAACTGCCAGTGCAAAACCCACAACAGGTGGTTTTTATTGCTGTTGTTGTTTTGTTGGGGTTTTGGTTGGTTAGTCTGTCCGTGGTGGTTTTTTGAGGTTTAGTTTTTAAAGGAAAAAAAATTCACATGAACCACATCACTTGAAGCTATACATCCAGCTTTGCAAAGAATTGAAGGAAGAAGTGACAGAAGACTGGAACGGGCTGCCCAGGGAGGTTGTGAAGTCTCCTACTCTAGAGATATTTAAAACCCGTCTGGATGCGTTCCTGTGTGATCTGGTACAGGTGATCCTGCTCTGGCAGGGTGGTTGGACTAGATGATCTTTTCACGTCCCTTCCAGCCCCTAACATTCTGTGATTACTCCTTTGCTGTGATTTCTATACTTCTGAGTTACTGCATTTGCCAGCTACCACATTTTGCAGTCTTTTATGGGCTCATATGCTCAGTGAAACACTGCTAGCTTCATTATTCAGAGAGGGATAAACAAGACTGATAAAAAGGTTCCAGATAAAACTGGATTCTACTGATATATTAGCAACATTCAATAAGTATTGTTGCATTTTGTAAAACCTAACTTCTTTACAACTTGACTTGTGTCAGTACTGTACGCTAGAGATAAAAGTATTTTTACCAGATTCCCCTCAGTCATGTTAGTCTTTGGGTGGCACAGGGAATGTTAATAGAGAAGGAAATAATTTTTAAAGAGAGTCCAATAAATAATGCAATTTTCCTATTAGTCACAAGGAAACTGTATCTGTATCACCTATAAAGGCACAGATGGATAAAAATTGCCATTGAGATTTTTTTAAAGTACCCAATAGAAGACTGGTCTGGAAAACTGCAGCTTGTCCATGGCATCTAAAGACAAAGGCTATTTGTAAATGTTTATTTGTTTTAGCAATCCACTGGTCTGCCAGCTTATGCCAAGGTAGAAGACTTCACTGAGGATAAGGCAAAGATTTTCCAGGGCAGTATTCACGTGTCATGCAAAAGCATCCTAAACTATGTTTCTGGAATAGTAAATGAGTATTAACATTTCCTCGCATTCCCTAACTTCCCTTTTTATGTCACCACAAAGTTTCAGTGGCTCAGAGTCTGTTTGCACCAAGAGCCTTTCATATGCAGTGTGTCATCTCTCTCCCTGACCTCCCCAAATTACATTAACCCTAGTAAGAAACAAGGAAACATAACTTTTTAGTTGTATTTTATACCAAGCTGTACTACATCCTAGAACATAGATTATGAAAATATACACTCCATGGAAAAACAAAAAAAAGTTTACTAGTTCAGTGAACCCTTTCACGCCTTGGCTAACAGAAATCTCCTCTAAGCACAGGTCAGCAGAGACAAACTGCATACACTTGGTTCAGGTATTTCCCAAAAACTGCAGTCAAAGTCAACCCGTGAAAAGGCTCAGATCCAAACGAAACAAGCTGGTAACAATTGCCATGTCTGCTAGTAAAAGATTCTTTATACATTACTAGATAAAAAGCAGTGACTCATTGCCAGTACCTAAAAGAAAGGGCAAGTTCTTTCAACATAATCTGGAAACTCCTGCGTTTTGTGTAAACAGCTGACCCTTATCCTGAGTCACTGGAAAAAATGCCGTGGCATGTGAGTGAGTAAAATCTATACTGTGCTAGCTTCATATTTCAAAAAAAAAAGATAAAATTAATGTTTAAGCTGGTTCTTGATATAATAGTAGTAAGAGTAAAAAAAATCCAAAGTAGAATAAGTTCTTCTTGCCCTATCAGTTATGCAACAATTTAATTCGCCTTTTCACAATATTTAAGAGTAATTACTACAGAATAAAATAAAAAAGAATTGTGAACAGCCTTACAGAATAGCAGAGCACAAGTCTCTATTTTGACTTAAGTATATAGATTAACTACTGTGTAACAGAGCACACACATCTGTTCAATTGGGGGATCTTCTCTGGATTTTATTGTTGTGACCAGGAGGGAAAGCTAAGAGGTGACACAAAACAGAGAAGCTAGCATACCAGAGTCTCACTAACTGTTTTGAAGAACATTAGCTCTGAGTAATGAGAGCAGAGAGTCTTCCTAATTTTCATTTGGTTTACATTGATCAATAATATGTTAAAAAAAAAAAAAAATCATACTGGGATTAAAAAGCAACTTGCATAAATAGGGAGGAAGGAAGCCCTTAAAAGACTGAGTTTGCTTCTCATTTGCCCTTATTTAAAAAAAAAAAGAGTATCTCCAAATAAGATTGCTAACACAGCCTACCTAAAGATACAATGTATTTAATAGCTTTGTTTTCTTACAATGTATTTCACTTCATTTCACCCAGTTGCATGCAGTGAGTGAGTAACTAAGTTTTTTCATACAATGCTCTTGAATGAATCAGACTTAACGAGTCATATCAGAACAGCCTCTATCAGTCCCATCAAGTTAAAGATATAAACCACCCCTGATGCCAACCCTGTAACCTTTACTTGGGCAAAAGTTCTACCAACTCAAACAGATTTAAGCTCAGTTCTTGTCTACCTCTCATTTACAAAATCTTAGAATCTGGAGCACAGAAGGAGTTTCCTTGGGAGAGAGAGCTGGGTGTACAAAATTCACATTTCAGATTTCAGTTCTGCTTTACACATTTGTACTGTAATTAGTGTAAATATTCTAGAAGATTAAAGATTACAAGCAAGAAATGAAACCCCATATATCTGTGTTCACTCTGGCATAGCTGTACAATTCCTGTGCTACCATTAATAAGAACACGACAAATACAGTAGCTGAAGATGCCCCAGTTGCATTTAGAAGGTGACAGCTCAAGAGTACTCACCTTGAGCATTCCTCTGTACATGTTAGACACAGGAGCTACTTGATCCATGTTCCTTAGCCCAAAATCACTCATCTGAAAAAAAAGATAGGTCACATGAAAAACTTTGCTACCAAAGAAGCAAGCATGTTAACAGATGTATGTCTCTGCTTCAGTACAGACTACAGAAGAGGGAAATCTTTCCTTCTTATTGTTCACACCTTGACTACGTAGGACAGAATTTGCATCTTGCTTAAGCAGCTTTTTAAGTGGAAGACTTTTCACAGACATAACTGTTGTTGAAGTTGTAGGAACCAAGTCAGTAACAGGAGAGTTAGCTTCTGATACCTAACGCAAGGGCTTTCACTACCTTATTCTGTTAGTCTGAAAAGCCTACAAAAGTCCTTTGTCCAGCAACTATCACTGAGATATTTTCCAGCTTCTACCCATTACTCTAGATTCAGATTTGTTTTATTTTTGATCTATTATTTTGTATTCCTGCTCACATGCCATGACTCACTTCAGACTTCAGCTTTCAAAGGCAGGAGGAGAAGTGATGGGGCACTCAATGTCAGATACCTTCACATACAAAATCCACCCCTCTCACCCTTTCATGAATAATCATTAAAGCCAATACAGAGACCTGCTGTATTTACTAGGTAACACATCTCCAAACCATGTTATCTTGCATGCTTTGTAAACATAGGATTAACATATAAAACTTCAGAGGGCCTAAGTTGTAACTGAAAAGGGCTTATAGTAAAATATCCTTTCTAAAGGGTTGATCAATACCTTCATGCTAGTGAATTCAAAGCCGAACTACATTAACTGTATTACCAGGAACAGGGTTATGCGAGGCCTGTATAACTTGTTCTGCTATACATCACTTAAACAAAAGAGTGATAAGAGTCTTATCCTTTTACTGACCTATAGGAGAGATCAAACATAAGGAATAAAGCCAGTTCTATGGTCATTGTTCTGGTTTATCAAGGTGCTGTAATTTAGGTGTTGGTGAACGATACCTTATCACACTACACTGCAGCAAGTTCTGTCAATATTTTTTTTTCCCCCCCACAGTATTGGGTTAAATTCTCCTTCTCCATAGAAACTATCTGAAAACACACATTTGTGTTGAAATTGTCACATAGGACACTTAATATTTTGACAAAACTGTGATCACTTATACACACAAGTTCCCTTGTTAGACATGTTAACATAAGGAGCACTCAAAATGCAGCCTTAAACTTAGAAAAAGGTGGCAAATTAGGACCTTAACAAAACGGGCCCAAGTTCTTAAAAGGATAACACACTGAAAAGCCATCCACATAGGCAAAGAGGAGACTAAAAACATCCAACAGCCACAGACAAGGAACTCTTTCATCCTCTTATATGGCTGATAGCTTAAAATACCCCCCAAAAAAGAGTCTTTATTCTGAAAGGCCCACTTCAACTTCATTATTACCAGATAGGGCTTATAGTTGAAATAAATCAACTGACTATAAAAGGAGTATCTCACTTACACTTCATTAATGTTAACCAAAAGTATAACCTAACTGAATGAACAGTTTTCACCTCAAATAGCACGTACAAATATTTGATCTAAATTACACATGTCATTGAGCAGCAAAGAATTTTACACAGCATGAGTCTCACCCAGCAAGCATCCTAATCTTTTCATTAAATTTGCCACAGTTTAAACAACTGTTTATCCTTGCCTTCAGCTGAGCTTTCAAAAAAGTACACAGCAAACACCCTTTGAAATCTGCTCTGGTGTCTAGGACAAATAGCTGCAAGCCTTACCAACTGGAAAGCACTTGTGAAAACATTATACATATTTTCAGTAGGTTTAGATCTGATCTCAGGTTAGGACTACAAATATGATTTCTGTCACTTTCAGGTCCAGTCCTGGTCTCTATACAAATTCAGTCAGCAGCGTCCCCATTGACCAAAAGGGCTGGGATACTCTCCATCCGGGTTTTGGTTGGGGTTTCTTTGGTTTGTTTGTTTGTTTTCTTTAGAAGTACTTAGGGCCCTAAAACAAAAGGTTTATACAAAGTCTTCATTACCTGCCATTGCTCATTAACCCAACTCACTGTTTCGCTACGCTAGGCTGCTCCTTCCTTCTGTGGCCTTGCCTGTGAAGCACTACACAGCTCCTGAAGAACCAGACATTGAGCTCCAGTCTGACAACACAGAACACCTTTAGCACGTTTTGTACTGCTCTACTTTTATTCCTCCAAGCAAATCTCAAGTTGTTATGAATTCCTATAGCCTTTACGTGCTGTACATCAGCTTTCCCCCCATCTGCAGTACAAGTTTCCAGCCTTGAGATACCTTACGGAGGTGCCACAAGACAAGCAGAGCTGAGAAGGTAATATGGCTTTTATGACACAAAGGGTTAAAGCTGGCTTTCAGCTGGACTTAGAAAGCTACTGTTTAAGTTCAGAAAAGACACTACGCACGCCAGGGTGTGACTGGGCCTCACTTCCAACTCCTCCACTAACGCCGATGACTGCTACTCGCCGGCTATAATTGGTTTAACTGGCAGGACACCTTCTTCAACACCCCCGCATAGCTGAGTGGGTGAACCAGAACAGGGTCAACAGGATCAGGCACTTATTAACTAATACTGCTGAATTCTGATCACCTTCTTTTTAGCAATATCCAGGTGCTTGCCCACAGCTGGATTCAGCTCAGAATCACCCAGATGAAGAAATCACACTAGTGTCAGCAAGCTATCTCTACTGTTTGTGGGTTGGTGATGTTTGTTTTGTTTTGTTTTGTTTTTTTTTTTCCTTTCACGGTTATTTTAAAACGGCATATTTAGGCTCCTGATAGAAAAAAAAAGAAAAAAAAATCCTGTATCAATAGGTGAAGAGACAACTGCCTGCCCTGGAAGCACTGCTGAGCACCCGTGCAACTGCCGGGGGCTCCTCAAGCACGGAGGAGATAGCTGGTGTATGCCTTTTCACACATATGACACACTCGCCCACATAAAAGTTGGCTGGGGAGATCATACAGCCCAACATTTTTTTAAGTCCCTTTAAAGTACTAAGCGAATCCAGAGCGCGGGCTGCCCTTTAACCCCTTCCTCTCGGCGCGCAGCCGCCTCGCCCAAGGCATCCCCGTCCACAGCCGCTGCGGGCGAGTCTCTCCCGCCGCCGGGCTTCGCACCGCCGTCCTCTCCGCCGCCTTCAGCGCCGTCCTCTCTGCCGCCCCGTTTGGCCGCGGGGTCTGCCCGCTCCCCGGCCCCCACCCGCGTCTCCCGCCAGCGCCTGCGAAGGAGGTCGCCCGGCCGCACCTCCGCCTGCAAGGGGCTGGGGGGGGAAAGCCATGCCCGGCTTCCTCGGACGGCCGCTTAGACCCTCCGGCGGCTGAACGGCGCAGAACGGGTCGATGCGTGTCGGCAACCCGCCCCCCTTCCTGCCACCGCCCCCGCCTCACCTGGCCCCTGAGTGCGGCGGTTCGCCTGCTCCTCTTCGTCCCTTCCCGGCGGCACCGGCACCACACACAGAGTCAAAAAAAACCCCACGCGTTGCTGCCCTTCCGAGAGCCAAAATATCCTCGATGTGGCAGAGCCGGCCAACAACAGCACCAGCGAAGGCGGCTTGATCCCAGAGGAGCGTCCTGGAGGAGGAAGGGAAGGCGGTTGCCCGGCGGCGGGTGCGTGGGCGCTGCCGGCTGAGCTGCTGCCGCCGGCCCGCGCTGTTCCGTTCCGAGTCGAGCTGAGCACAATCGCGCCGATTCGAACAGTGCCGAGCGAGCTGTGCTGTGCCACCCGCCCTCTCAGGCGCTCTTCAGCGGGCAGGGGGAGGTGGCGGCGGCAGGGCCCGCCTCCTCGCAAGCCCGGCCCCTTTTGTCGCCGCGGACCTGGTTGTTGTCGTCGTCGTCGTTGCCGTCGTTACGGCGGCGGGGGCAGCGCTGGTGTGGATCCACCGGTGCCGGCCGAGTTGCTCCTGGCCCCCGGGGGCTGCCTTGCGGCTGGGCCGGGCCCCGACGCCTGCTCCTTGCCAGGTGCTGTTGGGCAAGGGAGAAAGACGCTTTTAGCTCGTTCAGAGATGCAGATTTCATACCGTCTATACAGGCGATACCGAACATTTTCTGTACTTATCTTTTATTTGTATCTGTCTTCCGGATAGAGAAGGTTAGGAATATTAACCCATAAAGTCCAAACATCTGTAAAAATGGTCTGTTTTTATAACTAAACTATGACACTTGCTACTGTGGAAATGCAGCAATCATGCCGTGTTGCATCTTCTACAATTATTTTGGGGAGTTCTTAATATAAACTGGATGCAGCGTAAGAGCTGTACTGACAGCTTCATCCTGTGAATTGCAGATCCCAGTGCCGCAGTCAGCCAAACAGAGCTCCCATTTCCCACACCTTGAAAAAATTTGGTAGCTCTTGGAAAGTTGCAAGGAGCTCTATGCCACCAAAGTACAACTTTCGGTTAAATTTATTTTGTCAATGTGAGTTCTCCCTGAGAGGCTGGAGAAATTCATTGGGCAGAGAAGCAGGAGGCATGGGCTGGTTTTCATACTCTGCTGTACACTTGTTGGAGCTCCCCAACTTTCCTGACTCTCTTGCCACATTACTTACAACTGGCTTCTTTTATGTCCTGCTACATGTAGTTGGGTACAGCCAATGGGGGATATATGTGCAAGTTTCCCAACTCCCTGGTCTGGTTGTGCATCGTAGCTTTGTTCCAATGATGTCTTGGTGTGAGAGCTGTTTGTCTACTGGCCATCACATTGCACTCTCTGGTCAGAGAGAAGCTGGGATGCTGTGGGCATCCAGGGAACCTTCCTGGCAGCCTGTGTCCTGAGTGCCCACCTCGCAGGTTACAGATGCAATATTTGGTAGTGGTAAATCACCAAGCTTTAAGAAGAAAAAATTGAAGTCACGATTTCTTCCACCCTTGACTTCTCTGATTTTCAGTGAACACTAGGGACCTAAACTGCACTTTAAAAGCTGTTCTTTAAGCTTGCTATTACACCTTTCTTTATTTAAACTAACTCCCGCTTCAAATTAACACTTGTGTCATATGGTTGTAACTTCTTGTAATAGGAGCCCAGTAACTGCTACTTCTCAGCTCCTCACCAGATTTCAGCTGACCCTTTACCACATGCCTAAGCTGTGATTGGTTTTGCCATTAGAAAGGCACAGTTTTTCTGGCTGTTGATGATGCAGTTGTCAGGACTCTGGCCTTTTATATTTTACGGCTATTTCTGGCTGCAGCAAAAGCTGGACCATGCAACTTGTTACCCCAGAGTAAGATTCTCTAGTATTTGTATTTCTTTCAAACTGTTCAGAAAACTTTCTCCTGAGGGAGGTGGGATATATTGCATTGCTTGGGGTCAAATGTTACCAGGCAAATCATGATGGTCTGCTTTCAGAGACTGACAGGAGTGTCTTGATTATGCCAATGACATTTCTTATTTCAGGAGAGTCCTGATCTAATAAGGCAACATCTGTTAGAATCCCAAGGGAAACTATTAAAAACTGTATGTCAGCTGCATAGCAATTTTAATTATAACACTGACAAAAACAATTATGCCACCCTTTATATAGGGGAAACATCTGTCAAAAAGATAAGATGAAAGGCTGCAAGTTATTTATTTCTTGCTAAATTAGTGCTCTAGGATCTAGAGCAAAATTACTAACCTGGCCATATTTTGTTCTGTTAAAATTTCTTCTATTTAAAGTAATTCTTATTACATAAGACTATTAGATTTTCTTAAATAGTATATAGATATGCTATTGCTTCATTAGAAGTGGCACATTCTTAGCGAGCTGGAGGACATGATCTATGAGGAGGGTCTGAGAGACCTGGATTTCATTAGCTTGGAGAAGAGCAGGCTAGTGGGGAATCTCATTGCTATTTTTGACTACTAGATGGGAGCTGATAGCAAAGGAAGAGCCAAACTCATTCAGTGACGCACAGTTGCAGCAGGGCAAATGCCAGATGGATATTTGGAAATCAATGCTCCTAGTGTGAGCAAAAGCTTAAAGCTGATCATGACTGGCCAAAGCCTCAAGCAACCCCAGCAGAAAGTTGGAATAGAGATCTGTGATGTTCCTCTCCAGCCCAAGTTACTCTACAATTCTGTGATCTCTCTGCATTGCTTATTTTCAAAATGTAAACCTTGAAGCTAGAGAGCCAAATAAAAAATGGTTTGTTTTATTTTGATTCCGTTGTGTATATGTTCATTTTGTTCCAACTTCTTTATCAGTTACCCGTGGTTTTATGCCTCTGTGTGTTGGCATGCTCTCAGCTATGGAGACAAGAAGGGGAGTTCAGTATAAACTTCAGAATAATTGTAGTATCAGTACCATGCTGCCAACTTCTGAGGTTTTGTTGTTGATGCAGGCCTACTGGTGGGTTGGTTTTTCTTTTTTTTTTTTCTTTTTTTTTTTTTTGGTTTTGTTTTGTTTTGTTTTGTTTTGTTCCCAGAATTAAGGGAGAACTAGCTGTAGTACACAAAAGTAAAGTGGTTAGGAAGGGGAAAGAAAAGGAATAGAAACTAAAGAATGAATTGCTGCAAGATCATTGTACTGGGATTCTGTGGTAGTCCAGATGGGTAAGATTTTTTTATTCTGTCCTTTTTCTGCTCATGAATTTCTTGTCTGAAAGTGGACTCATGGTGCAAGCGAGTGCTAAGGAATTGTTTCTGTCTTTTAAATTTCCTTTCTCTACAACGGTATATCAGAAATATGCCACAGAATTACCTTCTTGTAGTGAATTAAGGCAAAGAAACTTGTTCAATTTTTATAAAGTGTGTAGGTACATGATACTTTGCACTGAAAGCAATGGATGGCTGTCTGAGGGGAAAACTTGGCCCTTCATTTCTGATCTGAACAGCTGCAATGTTTATTTGTGGGTTCATTGGCAAAGGCAGGAAAAAAGAGAGAAGAGGCTGCGTATGTTCAAGGCATCCCAGGGAAGGGATTCACCAGGGTCTGCACACCATATTCTCACTGAAGCCAATAAAGAGAGGGAATAAGATCCTAAAAATGTAGAGGTTTAAAGCACAGAGAGGGAACGCAAAGCAGCAGGTATGTGGAAGAGCTACATTGCAGCCAGCGATCCAGAGCAGTTATGACTTACTCCTCCAGAATTCCTCTTGCGCCACGAGAGAGGACACACAGGAGTGAAAACGCTGTTGTGCTGTCAAAGTATGTGTTGTGCACTCATCTGCATGTTGGCTCAGCTCCTTTGCCTGAGTATGTTTGGGGTGCACGTGTCTCTCCTCTTCCATCTGCTGCTGCTGCTGCCATGGGGAGCAGCGTGGCTGTGCTGGGATGGAGCAGCCCTTGCTGGGGGAGCCCCACGGGTGTCTGGTGTGAGCTCAGAGGTGCAATGTGGCCGATAGGCCTGTGCCTTCTCTCACTCCTCCTCACACTGCTGCAGTATCTGGGATGCCTCATTGTTCAGTTGCATTCGGTAACATAAATAAACAGAGTCATCTTGACTTTGAAAAGGCTGTGTATTTGTGCCCCATAAAGACAATTAACAATGAAACTCCAGTAGTAACTGTCTATAAGATCACAGCATAAAGGGTTTCAGGAAATCGCTTCTTTGAAAAATAAAGTCCCCAGCTATCTCGTTTTGAAATAGTGACTTCAAACAGGACGCTATTATGATTGGAACAAAGGATGAAGCTCATTGACTGCCCATTCAAACACAACTAAGCCAAAATATTTATAGAGTTGAGGAAAGGGGGATATCAAACAACTTTTCGCTCAGACCTATATTCTTCACTGTTAAAATAAAACACCACTGACCATTCCCACTGAAAAATTCTCCCCGTGGTGTTTGGTGCACAAAGTGTGACCAAGATAATTTCTGCGAAGGCATCTTGGTGAGTCACAAAAGTATAGCAAGTTATTCATGTGCATGTAATTATTCTGAGCACATGCAAACCAACATTAGTAATTACTGCAGAGAAAAAAAAATACTGTGTCAAAGTTCTGTCAGTGTTGCTTGAGCAGTAACAGAAATTGCTGCTTTTTGTGTGTAAAGCACTGCGTTTCACCTTTATAAAACCAAAGGAAAATAAGTAAACCACCAGCTCTGTAAAGCACCAAAAAATTGAAGTCTTTGTGTTTCTGATTTTTTAATTAAGTGAAAATGTTGCATGCGTGCCTCAAATAATGTTACCAGTGGAGAGGAGAGATGCCTAAAATGTGAATTGTAGCATAATGTCTTGTAGGATTGAAAACCTAAGCCTTTATCTTTCATACTAAAGCAGAAGATTAGTTGTTAAATTAGCTAGTGCTTAAGAGATTGCCCATACTATTTGGGGTGTATTTATTCCATTTCATGCAGTCTGAGGCACAGAATAGAAAACACATGTTAATATTTTAAGGCCAAGGGTATTTAGACAGAGTAAAGTTTTATAATTGCTTTTGAATGATTGCATTCAAAGAAGTACACAACAGCAACAGAGCTTTTTCTTTTATTCTCTGTATTTAATGCACTACTGGTTTAATTTCAAAAATTACCTTGCTTGTGTAAGGGTTATGATTCTCCTGGCCACCTCACTGTGATGTGCCCTTCATCACCACATTTGTTCTCTCACCTATGTGAGTGGCAGCCTGCTTCTTTCACCAGTAAGGGCAGTACTTCATCTTGCAGTGGGTACTGTTCCACTCTTCTCCTCCTTGTCTACCGAAACATAAAGGTAGCTGTAAAAGTTGCACATTGGTAATTGGTAAGTTGTCACAACTATTAAAAAAAATTACATTAGCTCTAGGTATATTGATAATGGTGTGTATACACTATGGAATGGGAAAGCTCATTGTTAAGATGCCTTGCTTGTGGCTGCTGCTCCTGTACTTCTGTAAGTGAGAACTGTCTGTGTGAGCATTTGATATATTTCTGGAACAACTTCAGATCTTTTTGTTCCATGATGGTGTAGACTCCTGTATGCCCAAGCCTTGGCATAACAGAACTTGTTCATCTTTTATGTTTTCTATTGCCTTCTTTATTGTCGACCTGCTTCATTCTCATCCCTTTGCTTCCAGAGCAAATTCCCAGGTCTTTTTTTCCCCCTTTTCTTTTAATTTTAAAATTTATTTAAAATTTTATTTTATTTTGTTAAATCTCATTGAGTTACGTTTATGTAGCAAAGAGTCAAATCTAATCACTTGTTTGTTTCTGGCAAGAAAGTAGTATTTCACCCACGTGTCTGTCTTACTGTCTTACTGCATGTTTAGTGCATATACACATCCTTACATAAAGAGGTGATTCTCATTGTGGTCAGTGAGTAAGAAGACTATCTCTACACAGTATTTTGAAATTCATTCAGAGCTGGTAGGGTGCTACATGTTGACACCTACAGGACATGTATTTTTCAATATTAAGAGTGAGGGAAAAGTTTCCTGCCTCTTTCTTGACATAAGCAAAGATTCTGGTGTAGATCGTTGTGGTCAAGATCCTTCATCCCACTCTGCATTGAGGATCTCAGCCTGAAATGTCGGAAGCACAAAATCATCAACTGAGTGGTGCCAACTAAAAACAACATTTATGTAATACCTATATCCCATTTTATTGACCTGATTTTCTGTTGGAAGCTTTTTCAAGCCTTATTATCTCAAAGAGCTTAACCCCAGTCTCAGAGAAGTAGAAATGAAAGGCAATGCTAGCCTTAGTCATAGGAGAATGTAGTATACATTGTTGTGTCTGCTGGTGAATGCATTGGTGGACTTAGAAAACTGCCTGTCTTTGATTCATAGTTATGTCCTCTTTGAAGCACTGCTCCATCTTAGCCAAGCTGGCTGTCTTTTTGCTTTTAGTTCCCCAGGGGCATAACGTCAAATTAGCCATTTTTACAAGAGAGGAAAGCTTTATAACAGCCACAACATACATTCTCTGGAAGGCTGACAAGATAAATTTGCTTTATACAAATATAAACAGCAGTTGCCATATCTGTGCTGGTTTCTTTTTAATTCTATTCTCTCTCTCTCTCTCTCTCTCTCTCTCTCTNTGCCTATACCTGTTATCAGTATCTAATATGGCTTAAGCAAACACTGTATTGCTCATGTTGTCTAGGTGTTGCATGTAGTGTATATTAGTCATCCCATCTAGTGCTTATCAGAGTGCAAAAAAAACAACATTTGAGATGAGTCATTAAGATTCATTAAAGAATATCTTTGTCCTAACAGCAAATGAGGGAGAAATATGGAAGGGCTGGGTGGTGATATATCTAATATTTATGCTGAACACATGACATATGCCATACACCATGGATCTTGAAAACGATCCTCTTAAGAATATTGTAAACAGATCAAAAAGTGAGCTTAGAGTTGTGTTGATCAACCCTAGTAATCAAAATTTGTATTTGTATTTTGAAATAATTAGCTTTTGGGGGGAGCAACTGGATGATAGGGTATGAAGGAAGCTGATATCTTGCAATGGTGTCAAACCTTAAGTTTTGCTTCATCCCATATGCGGTTTTGTTAGTGGCAGAAACCCTAGGGCACTGTGGTCCTCTCACCCTACTGGCAATGTCCACAGCAAAAGAGATATTCCTACAGGATGTGACAGCCTCTTGTGTGGCCTCATGTCCCTGTCCTGTGTGACTGTGGCTGGCCCTGTGTGAAGTCTAGATGCTGCAAGCACTCTGCAGGCTCTTAATGATACACGGTACTGAAACCACCACCCCTGTGTCGACACTCACTGACAAACCCTCTAAAGGAAGGGGACAGCCTGTGCTGAGTTAGTATAAAACAGGGGAGAAGTAATTTTTGTAGAAGATGAGAATCAATTGGAGCTGAGGCACTGTCCTTTTTTTTACAGGAACAAAAATTCAGTCTTAAAAACACACTGTGAATTGTATTTTGGAGGAAAAGCCACATAAAAATAAAGAAAAAGCTATCCATGATTGGTCAAGCCCTTGCCTTCTTTTTGCTCCTGGCTTTTTATTTCAAATTGTCTTTTTTACAAACAGTGGGTTTTGGTGGAGCTCTGGACAAATCAAGCAAAGGCTTCAACTTGTGGGAGAGTACTGTAGGCAGTTCCTGTCCACACAAATCTACACCAGCACAAATTCCCCTCTGCGGGCCAGATGTGCTTTTCTCTTCATACAGATGAATGTTTCCATAGCTGAGGAGTTGATCTTGCTGACAGCAGCAAGATTTCTGGAGTCACTGCTCACTTGCAGGTGTGAAGTGGATTGCTCTCTGGCTTTGGGCAGATAAACAGCCATTGGAATTTGTTGCTCTGGTGCTTTTTCCCAGCAATGGAAATCTTTTAATTAGAGGAGAAATAAATTATCCATGGAGTTCCTTTCTTTCGGTGGTGCAATTTCTTTCCTTTCTCTCAGTACAAACTGTTTTTCTTAATATGGCTGATTTATAATAAGATTTGATGCTTGCCCAAAAGTCTTTAAATGAGCATGTGTATTCTACTATGACCTTTCCCCTAATTATTCATTTGCTTTTTAATCAATGTCATCCAACTGATTGCTCCCCACATCACAGCGTTAACTCAGTCCGTATATGGAAACTGAACTTTGGAAGCAATAAGCCCTCAGGTCCCGCTTGGGTGAGTTCTGCTGATTTGCACTGGGCTTCCTTAAGCAGAACCTGTGTTGCTTTTAATGTTTGTCAGTAAACCCAGGAGAAACTTAACTGTACCATGGAGCTCTTATCTCAGGGGAACGCACACTTTGACCGTGCAGGAAACAAACTGGATATATTTTTAAAAAGGGATTTTGATCTCACCTTTCAGTTCCTTCGGTGCTCTCACAGAAATTGGGTGTTTCTACGAACCTACATCCAGTCTGCATTCATGGTTTAAGGCTGGCAATAATCTTTAAATAGCCTTTTCCTGAACTTGGACCCTCTGTCTCTTCTCATTGTTTATGGAGCTTGCAGCGCTGCCTCAGCCTGGTTGAGCTTTGGATGCTTGCTGCTGGCATCTTCCAAGCACCAAATGCATTTGGGGCAGTGCTTGAAAGATACTTCCCAAAAGGGACTTGCTGAACTCTTACCCAAAATGACCAGAATTTATGCAGTACAACTATCTCCTATAGATTTTTTTAAAAAGGGAAAAAAAAAATTGAGGATTACATGTAAAATGTCCCATAAATTGCAAGTAACACATCTCATTCGTGTGTCAGATATTTTCACAGTTAAAGGTTTCCTCACTTTCTTTAGGTCTCTGTATCCTGTGTTGTTACATGCTCTGGTGCAGAGTTTAGGTATTGAGAATGAGGAGCTCTTAAATGAGTATATTGCACTCCTGCTGTTTTCAAGGATACTGAAAACACCTGAGGATAGTTTTCTGGGATATTTCCTTGTCACTCCTCTGTACGTATACCCACCTCTTCCATTGGAAGGAACAAGTCCCTAAAGAAAAAATGTTTGTTGATCAAACATTTGTTACATGGGTTTGTGCTTTCTCTGCAAGGATGTGTTTTATCTTGGATTTAGCTTAAGGAAATGAGAGTCACTCAGCCATTTTTTTTCATGTAGCTTCCTGTTTCGCCCAAACAACTTTTAAACCCTTTGGTCAACTTTAAGCAAAGCTTGGAAAGATCTCATGATCTGAGCAAAAGAAAGTTCTTACACCTCTTAGAAATAAGAGACAGCAGAGTAGATAAAAGACATCAGAACTAGTGCCCCTGTGGAGATAAAGGCAGAAATGTGGGCTCGACTGTATTGGTTTCCAGAGTATCTCACACACACAAAAAAATTATAGTAACAAGAACCTTTGATCAGTGCTCACATCTGATTAGGCTTGGCGTAAGAGTTTGTATCTTACTCGAGATGAGATAAGCCACCTTAAGATGAAAGTCACAGCAGCCAAGCATCATTTGTTCTGCTCACAGAACGACTTGTTGCTTTGGTAGGGTGTAATATTTACTTCTTCTTGGTGGTTTCTCACCACTATTCAGGCTCTGTCTGAGCTAATGACAGGATATTTGTGAGATGTGAGAGGAGACTTGTTTCAGTGTTGCTTGAATAGCAGAATTGCTAGGACTAACCTTAAATCCACTGTCAAACATACAAGCTGGGTGACTCCCAGGCTTCACAGGGAGAAGCCAAATAGGCTCCTTCATGTCTGAAGAAGATCAATAGTGACTGAAAGTCGTGACTGCCTGAAAGCTCTTAAAACTCGATTAATTAGTGAGTTGGCACTTTCATTTGGGAACCTATTTGACAAATGGCTACTATTATGGATATCTAGGTTTGCCAAATCTTACCAGGAATGAGTGAAGAGGCATGAGAAATGGGCACCTATCCATTCAGAGAAAGTGATTAATATATTTTATTTCAGAAGATCATTAATGCCACCTTTTGCTTGGGGTTGTTTTGTTGTGTTGTTTGTTATTTCCAAGTCTGGAAATAACATGGACACCTCATGCTAGAAACCCTGGTGGGAAGAATGGCAGAGTACATTTCCTCACTCTTTGCTCTGCTATGGCAGTGTTCCCTACCCAAATCTTGCCAGTTTCCCATGTTTTCAATATGGATGGTGTATCATGCATGTTCATTACAAAGAATTCTTTCCATACCCAATAGTGATGGTGTAAGAGACACATTCAGTTTTCTAATATTTAGAATACTAATAATGAAGGTGATGATTTTATGTGATCTAAGTATGTGTGCTTAGCCTAGTGGAACTTGGAACCTGCACATCTTTTGTTTCTGGATTAAAAAAGAAACGTCTCAGTTTTCTTCTTGGTATCTTTTGTAAAAGTTAAATTCAAGACCAAACTTTGTAAAGCTCTTAACCCTAATCTGCTTTAGAAGCTGCAAAGGTCAAATTACCAATTATGTTCTGTGTTTATTATCATCCTCTAGGTCTCCACTTTCATGCTTGTTTTTGCTCCCAAGGTCTCTGAGGCTTTAAGTTAGATCAGATTTTGTAAAAGCAAAGCAGTTTATTCCTTCTCCAAGAAGCTGCCACCTAGTTTAAAGAAAGCAGTGGAGTGCAAGAGTGGCTTGTACTTTGTAATGCATGTGGCAGGTTTATACCCAAGATTCGCAGGGGAAGGAGTGAAGTAATTTGTACGAGATACCAACTTGCTCTCTAACTCCACTATTTAAAACATGTTTTGCTTGCCCTCCAGATGAAACTCAGTGGATAACCAAATGCTTTGCATTTTTCAGGTGGAAGAAGCAGTGAAGTCATTCTGATCCAGTGTGCAATGGGACCAGGTGAGAAGGTACAAAAGCAGGCGTGTAGGAAGGACTAAGCCTTATGAATCATGTCTCTGGCAATGGCTGGAAGCCTGTGGCTAATATGATGTAAAGCCTTGGGGGGAAAGGTGTTGAAGTGACAAACCACAAGGATGACTTTAGTAGGAGTATTTTCAGTACAGCTTGTGTGAGGAAGAGTTGAAGGTGGAAGCGACAGAGAAAAGATTGCAGGAGTTCAAAGGAAAGAGAAATGTCCATTTGAAGAATTATGCCTGCTATTATTCCTCTGCAGGATACTGGTTTAAAGCCTAGCAATAGGTAAACAAAGCTTGTTTTCCTGTGTTTCTCCCTGATGGATTCCTAATTTGAACTTCACAAGATTCTTCTTTCAGTGAGGACAAGGTCCCTCTCCTCTACCCAGGCACTCCTTTTCGGTAGGGATAGGAATGTAACACATTTGAAACCTTTTCTCTTCTATCAAATGTGCTTGCAGTTGGCCAGGGGCTCAAAATCTGCTATGTCTCAAACATACCATGATATCTTATGATCTTATACAAATGTGATAAAAATAGTGGGATACCTTAATTAGCTCCACAGCTTTTAAGTATCAGTTCAATATACCTCAATGAATTCTGTACTATATGTTTCACTCAAAAAAAAAAACAAACAAAAAAAAAACCCAGCATACTTAACTCTATTGTTCTAAAAATACACCAGGAATGGCTTTTGGCGAACCAGTAGCTAACAGAAGAGGTCCTAGAAACGCTAATGTATGGTATTGTTGTCCACTGTTTTTGTTCTCTTATTGGGGAAAAGCACTGCTCCAGCCCCAGTCATGACTTCTCTGAGAATCAGTGGTGCTTCTGAAGAGCAGGCGGCTTGAATATTTGATAGCGTACTCTGAGATGTTTGGATGAACTGGTCATTTAAAAACAAAATCAATAGGCATGCATCTCGAGGGAATAGTAAACAAAGTTGGAGTCATTCCTAATTATTGGGATACAGCTCTGTCATCAGCTCCTTCTCTAGATACTATTATTTATAGAAATAATTATTACACAGCATTTAAATTTGGGATGCAGACGGTTCTTTAATTGGGGGCTGAACTTGTATTTGGCGATCTGGATTCCTATCCTTACTCATCTGTCTATCATTTCTAAAGATTATATATCTGGAACGTGACTTGTACATAATTACAATTAATTAAGTCACCAGCAGTATGCTGAAAAACTTGCATTTAAATCAGGGGTTGAATAATTAAAGCAATTAGCTAGAACTGGCTGTTTGTAATACGGCTTCTTGAAAATGTGGAATAATTGCTAATCTTCTAGGCAGAGATGGACAGAACATCAGACTGGTATTTAATTTTGTAAATATGAATTAGCTGAGGTGATGCAAGTATGAAATCCTTTTTTTTTTTTTTTTTTTTTTTTTTTTTTTTCTTTCAAAATTTTCCGAGGTCATACGAACTGGTAAGTGGTGTGCAACCCAGTGGATTTTTTCAGGACACAGCACATTTAGGGTGGCCACATGAATCCTCCAGCTATTAAAACCTTTTCCTCTCTTGGCTTTCATAATTTTTATTTATAATCCTTAATTCGTGTGGCTGGGACAGTGCCATTCAGAGTAACAGTCCTGCTTCCACGCTCTGCTCTCCTGCCCCATGCCACCAGCTCTTGTCCATATGAGTGCATACAAGGTGTAGCACGATGGGCTTCATGCTTCCATTAGCAAGATCCTTGTTGATTATTTATTTCAGGAAGGCGTGAGGGAATCTAACACCCACACTTGGCAAACTCACTTCCCCGTCACTCTGCGCTCATTTACAGGCTATGGCCAGAGCAAGCACGCCACGTGTGGGAGAAATCAAGAGGAGGAGATCAGCTGGCGTGAAGAAACCAGACCCAGCCTCCTCTCCCTCCTCCCCAGCTTTGGCTGAATCTGACACAGGGGCTCACTCAGTCCCAGCCCAGCCTGCTGGCACTTTGCTTCCAGGTAGATGGCCTAGATAGGGCAGCCCTCCAGCCTGATACGAGTACCCTGCCTTTACCTGAGGAAATGTGGGTGACTCAGAACGGGATGGAAATGGGAATGTGTTCAAGCAAGCCAGCCCTGGCAGAGCAGCGCCTGCCCCCAGCCTTGCAGGGCTGTGGCTGATTGTCTTACTAAACGTCATCATCAGATGGTGATGGGTGATACTATCTGCATCTTTCCTAACTCGGTTGCTGAAGAAATGTGTCATGATACCAACAAGTATCACTTGGGCACCTTTCTGAGAAAGGCTTGGGGACTTCCAAGGGCTGTGGTGGCATCAGCCTCCTGTCACAGCTCCAGCCCCAGCCCAGGTGCAGAGGAGTTGTCCATGGGCTAGGGCTTTGGGGGTGAGCTGCAGGACCACATTAAGGATGGGCAGCTGCAGGACCACATTAAGGATGCGCAGCTGCAATACCCTTGCCCCAGCACATACTGCCTAGCACCTTTTGTGCTTCCAGCTTTTCATTTCTCTCTGTAGCTGAGCTGATAAGCTATGACTTGGACTAGTGAATTTTTGTCTGTGTTTTCAGGCACAGAGGGTAGGGTGTGCAACAGCCACGCTGTGTGTGGGAGGTGAGCTTGCTGTAAAACAGTCTTGATTTTACACAGATTTAAAAAACAAACCCAAAATCCCACCTGCTGTGCTTGTGGAACTGGAGACCATTATACAATATAGGTCAGTTCAATTATCTGATTGAAAGCTTGGTTAAATAATTTATTGCAAGAACTTAGTTTTTGTGCTTATAGCCCAAGAAAGTTAAAAGGATATTGCCAAATTTTGCATTTTCCAGAGCTTGCATAATTGCTTTCTATGTTTTTCCTATGTCTATTTTTTGGTTTTGGGTTTTTTTTTTTTCCTCAGATACTATTCGAATGAAACACTCTTGAAACTGTGACTTGTGTGGAAGTTTTGCATGCTTAATATTGGTCACATGCACAAAGTATCTTTGATGGGACCTTAACGGGACACCTATCTCATCTCCTTGCCCCAAGGCTTTGCCGAAGTAGGCTCCGTGCTTTAAAAGCAGATGGAATGATTCAATGTCCTGTATGTGGGGGATGGCTTCTAACCAGTTTGGAGGTATTTTTAGACATTGATAAAATGTTGCTTTGTGAAACACTTTTCAGGCTGCTCAGAAGAGGAAACAAGGGAGGAAGAGACTTTGGAAAAACATTACTCTATTTTGAATTATCAGTGCTTTTGATGTTGTCAGCCCATACCGTAAGCAACAGGAATAATTGTTTAACTTCCTTCCTTCTTAATGTGGTCATTTTATGGCTTACAGAAATGGCTTTTGCTGGTAACACCATTTACAGCTGGAGTTGTGACATGCTTGGGGCCATTGCAAGAGAAAGGTGTTTCGAGCTGCACAGATGCCCTGACAGCATGCAGAAGTATCCTCTCCTAAGCGGACAGTAAGATGCCTTCCTGCACACCGCTTGCTGTGTGCCCCTCCATCTCCTTCTCCTCCTGGCCCTGCTTTTGGCAAAGTGGCCACCCGTTTTTCCTCCTGAATGTTCAAGGGAGGATGATGGCAGGCTTCCCCTTCCCCCAACCCCAAAAGCTTTGCCCAGGTTCCTGCAGAAGCAGAGACTGTGTAAAGGCAGGGAGAGAGGGGAAATTCTCTTGCCTCTGCTTTTACACGGCCATGTGCCTGTGAAACCTGTCTCCTTGCACTGTCACACGGCATTTTTCACAAATCACTGCCCACTTGTGCCTTTCTGCTGATATTCTGTTACTTTTAGGAAAAAGCTGGCACTCACTGGTAATTATTACCATAGAAAAGACTCACTTCATGAAGTTGGGCTCAGCTTTTTCCATCATTAGAGGTAGTACCTGGGAACAAGAAAAGCACTGTTGGGCAGCTATGCTCATGCTTGCTAGTTTCACTTCAGCTGTCTCTGGGATGTAAGGCATACTGTTTTTCACAGGAAGCATGTATTCACCTCATGAAATCCACTGAAATTTCAGCTTGCTGGAGCTGAAATGTTCCCATCTCTGGTATCTACACATGAAGAGCTGTTTGCTGAGCTGTTGAGGGAGGCAGAGACCCCAGCTCCTCTACTGGCTTCCAAGTGAGCAGAAAGTTCTCTTTGGGATGGGGTAAGAGTGTGCAGGTGGCACCCTGTAGCTTGCTAGCTGAGCTGGGAGAGGATTGCCTTTATCAAAATGAAAGAAAAGGAGAAAACAAGCCCAGTTTGATGAAATAGAAAATTTCAGTGAAAATGAGAATAAAGTCTCAGGAGGTACTAGAATGTACAAAAATGTTCAGGTCTAAATTTAAAGCAATATTTAATCATCTTCTACACTGTAGGATCAAGACAGCTGAGTTAGGCTATTCTCACAGAATTTGGCCAGTCTACACCAGTGTGACCCTGTGGGAGAAACCTAAATGTATCACACTTTTCTTTCTTCTACATTTTAATAGTCCTGATGACCTAGGGCAGGATGTGCTCTGCTCTTCAGATAAGGGTATTTTACATCAATGTTATTTCATACTTTTTTCACTTACAGTTGCAAGAAAGGAAAGAGCTGGTATTCTTTCACTTGAAAGTCTTGCCTCTTCATTAGTTAAACCTGCTGAGAAAACAAGCACAGTGTGGTGCCTTCTGTTCAGTATAACATCTTAGAATCATAGAGTCATAGAATGGTTTAGGCTGGAAGAGACCTCAAAGATCATCCAATTCCAACCCTCTACCATAGGTAGGGACACCTCCCACTAGATCAGGTCGCTCAAGGCCTCAATCTTGTACTGATCTTGTAGGTCAGTACAGGGGAGACCATAGTCAGTAGGTTCCCAGCATGCCATGATGGTAATTTTTAAGATGTAGATTTCTCCACCATAGTGGGGAAAGAAGCTTGGACAAAACTATCGGTTCAGTTTTCCTTGCCATTGACCCCAGAAGTGCTCTTGAGGTTCTGACTCCATGTGGTGGGAGATTATGTGAGTTGCTTAGTCAAGAGGACTCATATTCATTGCTGGAGCCGCATGGACCCTCAACAGAAAGAATAATACTGAAAGGATGATATTCCTGTGTTGCAAGCTTGCTCAGAGAGGCACTTCAAGTCCTAGGAGAAAGCTGAATAACAGTGGCCTGCAGGAAAACTCTGGGAAGTTGCCTAGATACAAGTTCCCTTGTCCACACATCCTCTCTAAAGAAAAACAAGACTATTCTGGGAGTGCAGAAACAATGGTAAAGGTATGCACGTGCTTTAGCACTATGCAAAGACTCTGTACAGCAAACAAATTAATAGGTGGCAAAGTAGTCAGCTTTGTAGACCCATTAATCCCCAAGAAGTACAAAGGGGCTGCACTGCCAGCAGCAGACAGTTTCTGTCTTAATCTGAAGGAATTGTCCTTAAACTAGAAAGGGACCACCATTCCATCAAAGAAATGCAGCTGCTTCAATGCCCATTCATATTCTGGGTACAACAGGCCAATATGGACTGTGAGTGATGCATAATAGAGAAAAAGCATCTGTTTTGAGAGAGACTTGCTCATTTCTTGCAGCTCTCCATTTTCCCAGTGATGCAGTGAAGGACATCTGCCACAGTAAAACTGCATTCCCTGGAAGATTCCTCCACGTGTCAATAAACTCCAGCCTGAGCATTCCAATCTCTGTATTTGTATCTCTTCTTTGGGATACATACAAGCTGCACTGGACTAAAATGCTGGATATTGCCGTTTGTTGTACTTTTTGTTGCTTTCACTTGTTTTGATTGCCAACAAATAACTTTCAATGAGACCTTTTTTTTTTTTTTAATTATGATAGCTGGTGAATATTCTGTTGGGGGAAAATAAATGTGTAAGTGGGAATCTTTGAATCAAAGTCACTGTTCTTTGTTTGTAATCTGGAAGAAGACAACACACAAATGAAAAGGGATGAATAGATGGATGAGTCAATGTAAGTAGTATCTGATGCTTTTGATAGACTTCTTATATAAACACCTGGGTGATCTGAAGAGATTTCCTACAGGCACTCGTGAGGAATGAATTTGTTAAATACTATTGAAGAGTCTGAGCAATCTTTGGAGACTATCTTCTAGTGCTACAGTATTAGTGGAATACATCTTTCAGATCTTCTACACAAGCTGAGGCAGAGATTTTAGTATAGTTTTTTTTTTCTCCTCTTTTTTCCAAAATGGAAACTTTCTTAGAACTGTGTGTAAGCACACATTCATGCTTAGCTATGTGTAACTGGATTTAGAACAGTAATCCTGGCAATGCTTTTTTTTTTTTTCCTCCTCTAAAACATATTTTCCATTAAGTGGTGTAGCTAACGAATGTTGCTACTTGTATGAAGCTTTTTTTTTCCAAGTTAGCAGTGAATCACTTCAGGCTGTGACCTTATCTGATCTTGCATGCTCAAGAGGGCTGGGACTAATCAATAATTGGTGAGATTTCATCACAGAGGCCGTGGGTGCTGCAGGAAGCAGTTTGGTGATTAAGGAGTTGACACTCTTTCTCTCAGCCATTAACGAAACTGTCCTATCAAAGCCCTGACAGGACTCTGCAGCCTTTTGGATGGGATAAAATAAAAAAAAAAAAGGGATCTCCATTGCTCATCATTTCAGGACACTCTCTCGTAGCATTTTTTTTCATGTGTGAGCGTGAGATTAGAACTATTCATCCAGGCAGTCCTGGCCGAATTCCAGTTGGATAACTGCTTTCTGCTTAGCTTAGTTTGGATTCAATTTAGACTGTTACTCTTTTTTGTTTCATAACTCAAGGTGTTAAACTGCTGGTATGAGTACTTCTCAGACTAATGCTAGGAACACTGCCTGAGAAGAGCGAGTGTGATTCTGCTGCTTCTGAACTTTATTGAGTCTTCTCAAAGGGCTCTCTCTGTGAAGAGCTGATAGCCTTGTATGGAAACATCTGGACAGAGTGAGCTTTTCAGTTTCCTGGGCTGGAAAGACTTTATCTATTGAGGTGCACAGATGTAGTCCAATCTGCAGTTTGATGCTTAGATCATAGACAAAATTTATGTGCCTTTTTATTTTTTCCCCCTGTGACAGCCTCTGGGAGTTATTTGTGTTGGTGTTAAAGTGTTTTGTAAAACACAGAGGGAACTTCTGAGTGTCCTTCTTGTTTGTCTGTCTGTGGTATATGAAAAGACAGCCTGGAAAACTCCTAGTGTTTGTTGTTGATGGCATTCTCTGAATGCCTCCATCTCCCTGCTCCTTCTAGAGAAACACGGGAGATGTAGCAGCTGATCTCCTGCCCCATGTCCCCACTTAGGCTTCAGTGCTGACCCTCCAGGGACAGAGAGATTGCCTGGAATAACAGGGAACTGGGGGTTGGGAGGGGACAAAGACTTGATATTCCTGGTATTTCTGAGAATCACATGCTCAGTTCAAAATCACAAACTTGTGCTGCTGAAGCGAGCCCTAGGTTTTGGAAAAATCAGTGTTCTTCCTCCACCCAGGTAAACCAGTCAGGATATGAAAATCATTAAGATGATTTCTTGCATCACAAGAGAGGCCAATTCCAGTCCCCCACTCCTCCCTTCCCAGTCTGGTTGCTGTTTTGCCTGAGTTGCTTCTTCGCAGCAAGAAAATTCAAAGGAGTAGGAGGAAAGCATTCTCGAGCTGCAGCTAGAGCTGTTCAGACAAATCCATACAAAACCAGAACGAAAGAAACTTATCAGAATCAAATAGGCTAAATTTGGTGTGAAAGGCTTTAAGCTCAGAGGGAAAAATGAGAATCCTAAGCCCTTAGATGAATCCTGGGCTATGAATACACGGCTTCTCCTGACTGTAGCTCTACCAAATGGAGCTTATCACTGCTTTCCCTGTCTAAAAACACCATTCCCTAGTCATGGCTCCAGGTAGACCTGTTCCTTGGGTAAGGGTGGGAGGACTGAAACCTGTTTTAGTCAAAATAAGCAGGTCACCTTGCACAATACATACAGAAAGTTTTGCTAACTGGATTAAGGTAGCTGTAAAGGAAAGGTCTACCTTACTCTCCAGGAGCTTCAAGACACTTCATCTTGACCTCAGTGACCTGACACTTCTATGCCTTAACTTTCCTTAGGGTTGTCTTTCAGATAAACTCTGAAAGGCAGCTAGACAGCATCAGGCAGTATCTGTGGTGTAGGAGTGCATCTGTAACCAGCCCCTCACTGGCTGTGCTGGGTGGATTTACGTATTTGGCATCCCTGTGCCTCGGCCTCCCAGTCCTTGCCTATAGGGTCATCCTGTTGGGCCTGTTTTTGTAGGGTATTGTCACCTGGAAAGTTCCAAAGGGTACTTTTGTTCCCATGTCCTACATGCCACATAAACATACAAGAAATAGACCTTGTCCCAGAGAGCTGTAAATAATGAAGCTAGTGCAAGGTCATGGCTCCCCAGCTATGCTACACTTATATGACCTCACAGATTGTGGGCAGTGCTGAGCCTCACTGAGGCAAGCTCACACCTGCCTTTACATGGCCCACATAAACACTTTCGAGTTGTGAGAAGGCAGCACCATATTGTGTTCAGGTGGGATATAAAGGTAATCAGGCTAAGCAATTCTTCCATCTGCCTGACAGAGCTGAGAAATCAGCCTGGACATCCTTCCAGTATCCTTACAAGTCACTCATTGTAGCCACCCAGTGTCTTAAAATGGTCATCTGCCTGAACTGGTCCCTGGCAATCAGGACCAGTTATTTCCTGCTATGAAATCTCCTGTAGCTTTAAGTCACAGCTTTATTTTTAGATCAGCTCTTCCTCAGTCATAATTACATTTGTACCAATGGAGTGTGTGGTAACGCTCACAGGTCTCTGACTAGTCTTTTAGTGTAAGAATTAATTTGTGGGGTTGGAAAGGGTAGAATGGCAGGTGTTTCGCAGCAGCATGTCTTTGAGGTTTCACCTGCCCCATCAGGCTACTAAAAGGCAACATCACAAGAAGATAGCAGCAACAATGGGCACTTCATTTATGAAGTGGTGGTTCAGGATCCTTCTGTACCCTCTCATTTCAGAAGGACTCCTCCAGTGCTGACATGACCTAGCCCTAACTCTTGAGAGGGAACACACTTTTAATGCCACATTTGCGGGATTGGTGTGGGAGTACAAAATTGTTTTCTGATGAGGAATTGAGTCAAAGTCTGTTGGCGCCTCATGTAGTGGCTGTTTATATGTAAACTTGAAACCAAACCAAGCAAACGGAATGAAACCATCCAAGGCCTAAAATGTCATCTGGCAGCGAGGAGCGCTGCAAACATCAGATGAGGAGAGCCCAGAACCAGCTGGCTGCTGTTTGCACTGAAGTGAATAGTCACCAGACGTACAAAAGCTGGCCATAAAACCTTTCTAAGCTCTCCTGCTTAAGCTCCTGTGGTCCCTGCTACTCATTTTAGGATCGCAAGCAAGCACGAAGGGTTATTCTATTTAGTTGTGGGAAGAACTCAGGGAAAAGAGCACAAAGTCAACAGTTTTAGCACCCATTCTCCTGTAGTGCACAGCAAAGACCTGACCTCTGCTCCCTCTGAAGTCAGTTGCAAAGTTTTTGCTGGTTTTCAGCAGGACTGGGGTGAAACCAAAGTATAATGACAAGTCACAAAGGCTATATTAGAGACCGACGCATGCTCCCTGAGAAAACAGCTGTTGTGGTTTAAGAGGTTCTTGCCTCTGCTACCTGCTTCGCTCCTACTCTTCTGATAGAGGTTACTGCTCCCAAAATGGTGCCAGCAGAAGGGAATGTGAGATCATGCTCTACTTCACAGCCTTCCTGTAACCCTGCTTTCCTGGGAAACAAGCCCTTTGGGAGTTGTAGGCTGTGAACTGAAGCAGAGAAACTACTGAGAGACACCAATGCGTGGCTCCTGGCACCTACACTGTGGCCATCTCCAGCTGATGAGCAAGCCAGCCAGATGGGGATGACAAGAAACCTGCAGCAGCAAGGTCTGCTAGAGCTGGTTGTCAGAGCCTGGTCATTACTCATTGTTCCCTTTATGAATGCAGTTGTGCCTATGGCACGTCTCCATACTCAGTTCAACTCAAAAATTAGACCTGAAACACAATGGACGGAGCTTGATGGTCAGGAAATGTTTCTTTTTATACATTAAATTACACGAGGCTTTGTCATTGTTGTACAACAACATCCTGATACTCTTGCTCTGAGGATGGCTGAAGGAAGTTTCGTTCTGAATACGGCCAGGGCTCACAGCAGAAACGTAATGCTTTGAGGCCTCAAAGTAAGCATCATGTGCAATTTTAACTGCCAGGGGAAAAGATGAGTTTTAAAAGCCAACTTTGAATGAGCTGTGCATGTATGAGTACAGTGACCTTGATGGAGTTTATCCCCAGTACAAGTAAAATCAGAAGTGAAACTTGAAACTTCAAGCAAATACATCTTTGAGCTGTATTTCAGAGAGATTAGTAAAGTAGCAGCTCCTCTATAGTGTAGCTCTGTCTCCTTTAATGTCTTGATTTTTTTTCCCTTGATGCTAATGTAGCTTAGAATTTCTTCAGCTAAAAACCTCACAGTTCTTGATATCTTGCTATTGCAGCCTTCTGTGACATTAGTATTACTGTTGAGCATATAACTGGTCTTACCCTGTCTCAAATGTGTTTATTACAACCTTCATTATGGCTCTTTTTGAACACTAGGATTTGCCCAGCTCAGGAAGTCTATGCAATAGATATCTTCATACACTTTCATAAGTTGTATCATGGTTGTTTGATCTTCACCAAGTGTGAGGATCAGAACATCCCAGGGCTAAAAGGGTAAAAAAAAAAAATAATAGGAAAAAGTATTAAAGAAGAATTGCAGGCTTGTGTTCCCCTTGTGAACTTCATAGACTTCATATGTTTCTATGTATTTCTTTCCTTCTAGTGATTCTTTTACCAGATGGTTAATTTACAAGTCAAAACCTTAAAGCTTACAGTAGTTCAACCTCTTACTTCAAGAAGCCTTTGTGGATCACGCTAATGGCCCATGGTAATTCACTTCAGATGAGAAACTACGGGATAGAAGGACTGAGGGATGCATCTTGGTACTCATTTGTTGGCTCTGCTGTGTGCCTCATCCCAGTAGGAGAGACTCCTGCGTAAAATGGAAAACTTTAATTCACACAAGGTGGGTGAGAAGCATAACCTATAGAAAAATGTGATCCACATTGTACGTGGGTTAGGGTGGGTGTACTTATATGACAAAGGGAATTTCTTCAGTTTATCTCCAGGAATTTGAGGCATGATTTCACTTTTGCAGTAATCAAGCATATTCTGTAAATAAACATCACAACTGAAGTAATATCTCACCAAACAGTGTGAAAAGGATGAAGACGTTTAGATGACACATAAATATGAGTTTTCAGCCACAGTAGACAGTGAGCCGTTTCCAATGGAAAATCAGTGCCTTCAATGCAATTCATTTAGTGCTTCCATTTTAACACTTCCTCAAAGTTAACTGCAGCAGAAAACATAGAGCTTAGTGTGTTTCTTCAAGCTGAGAGGAAAAAAATAGTCAAGAACTTCTGCCTGAAGCAATCCCTCTAGGACAAATAGGCAACCATTTGTGTTACCATTGATGACATGTTTTAAGGGCTTTTGCTTTCAAGGAAAGGGCATGTCCTCAGTGCTGATTTAAATTGAGTGCAATGAAATAAAGTTTGGGTTGGTGTTTTTTTTCCATCCCAGGTTACTTCAGTGGGGACAAAAGCAATTCCTCCATGAAATGAAATCTGGGCAATTGAGTATATGCTGATCCTGTGCTCACCATGTATTACACTGAGGTTTCTGAAGGCTTTATCCGGGGGATCTCTTTAGCAATTTGACCCATTTTATGAATTTTCACATGGGTATTAGCATACAGGGTAGCTGGATGAAGTCATTAATGACTAGTTTTGCCCAGAAGGAACAAAGTTGCCAAAATTGTCCTGATAGTAATTGAAACTGTGTGCTAGCTAAAGCTTTAATCTGTGGAAGGAAACTAAGATTGCATCCAAAGGTACTAAATTTGAGATCTTTATATCTAAGCAGGCTTAGCCAAAAGACAACATTCAGCCTGTATGTTCTGCAGTGAGGACAATCCCCCAGTATTTCTTTCAATACTACTTATTTTTATTTCATTTATTAATGGCTTCACTGGAGTTCCCTTTATAATCAGATTTTGGGGAATAATAATACCAAGAAGAAGCCAACATAAGCAACCTTCCATCCTGTCCTTTAAAAATAAAAATTAGAAGCAAAATCCACCAATAACAGTTTGTTCTTTGGTAAGGGGCTAATGGGATACAGAACTTGGCATGCAGAAACAGCAGTTGGAATGAAGATATTATCATAAAAATCATCTAAATCTTGACTTCATTAAAAGCTATTTAATAGGATCAACATTTTTTTTCCTGGCCAAAAATTTCTTAAGTTATATAATAAACTTTGTGTGCCTTGTCCTCCAGGGTTATTTCCACACTCCATTAACAGGCTATAGCAGGTTTTTAAAATATGCAGCATGGTATGGTGTGTACCTGGGAATGAGGAACAGAAAGTTCTTTTAAAAAGATTGTGTGTACATATGTCTGTAGGCTGCATGAGCTTGCCTAAACAATTCACACCATTATCAAGAAGATCTTGGCAAAAACAAGAGAGAAAGAGACTCAGTAAGTTACATAACAAGCACATATCTCTTTCCTTTTTAAGCAATGGCTGCTTCCACTTAAATGATGTTTGAAGCATTTCATAAAAAAACTGCTAACACAAAAAAAAATGTATTAAAAATTCCAAGGCCTCTTCAGGAGTGGAATTGATTACATGTAGAATGGTAAGACATTGGCTTCATTTGCCTAATCTTCTGCGTAATTCCAGATGTTTACATTCCAGATTTCAAAATTTATAAATATTTGGTGGTAAGAGGTAGATACAGAAAACATTAAGCCAAGGAGCAAAGTGGAAGGGCATATAGTGATCTTTTTTTTTTTTTCCCCTCAAGCTGAGGCAGGCCTGACCATACTATAACTTTAGGAAACAATCCACCTGGAAATCCCCCCCAAACACCTACTCAAATCATGTATTGGAGATAGTCAGGTGATCAGGCAGGGTGGGTGAGTGGAAGTGGGATTGTCAGAGCTCCATCCTGGTCACCTTCCCCAGAAAACTGTACTTCCTTTTGTCACTTGTTTATTCACCCTCAGATGCAGCAAGCCTAAGATTTTTGGTAAAGACATTTTCTAAATGATAACATAAAATTTACACTTTGGGCACTGATGGGTGTTGAACATGACTCGATTTCCAAGTGACTGAAGGTTTTGGCCTAAGCATTTGGTCCCTTGTAGAAGAAAAGCCTCACTGCAAGAGAGCAAAAGGCCAGCTGGTTGACTGGCCTATCTCTGGAGAGTGGACAGTCAGGGCAGGGTGCAAGAAGGAGGCAAGCACTTACACACCTTTCCTCCAGCACATCCTCTTCACTCCTGGCTGTTGCTGCACAGAGACTTCCTGGCCCAGAGGCTGTATTTGTGTTATTGTGTTTAAGAGCTCCTGGTGGCCTTTTCTTCCATGAATTAAACTAATCTCTCCAGTTGGCTTCCTTAGCATTCTATGGTAATGAATCCCACAGTGTAGCCATGCCCTTTGTGAAAAACTAACCATGTGTGTGCATGTGCACGTCTTTTACACCTCTTTTCTCTTCTCTCCACATCTTACAGGTGAGAAACAAAGGAAGAAGGTCCCATGCTTGCCTTCTCCAGATCACTCAGGCTGTCATATATTCTCACTTGAACAAGCTGTGCTGTCTCTTGTGAAAGCCAAGGGCTTCTCATCTACTGATAGCTATTTTTACCCAATCTTCATAGAAGCTGAACTTTTCCAGTTCTCCTTAATGTTGTTATAAAATCAAAGATGTGGGTGCATTTATATTAACATACCCTGTCTTATATTGCCTTAACTGTTGTGGCTATCTTGTGCTTACTCCTTTGTGGTGCTGTACTTTGGTTTACTCAACATCATTATTTTTCCCTGATAATGTAAATTGTCTTTGCTCCTTTAAGCACCATCACCAGAATAACGGCTTTGAAAAATTAAGGCAGGCCAGATGGGAGTTTATGTGCTGACTTAGCTCCCCTGCTAGCCAAGACAACAAAGCTCTGGAAGCAAAGTTCTTTGTCCGTAGGGGAAGAAGTCTCTTCTATCCTTTCCCACAGTTAAGAAACAGCTTTTGTTGAGTTACAAGGAAAGTCACTTACATGACTGGTGTGCTCTTTGGATGCCTGGAAGTAGAACAAAGAGAAAAAAATATTGAAATATCCCAGCTGACCCCAAACTGAAAACCTTCCATTACGTTGGCACTTACTGCACAGCCACTCTGTAATTTGGTTTTGTACTGACTCCTTAAATCAAGATTATCTTCATGTAACTGTCACTCATTTGTGTATGGGTTTCTTCACAGAAAATGCATCAATGTCACAGCTCTCATGTCTCTGGGTATACAACCCTGGACGATTCTCCCCAGCTATCCATAGACACCTGTCCTGCTTTCTCCATAGAATCATGGAATGCATAAGGCCGGAATGGATCCTTGAAGGTCTTTTTTGTCCAGCTCTGCTCTGCCTATGTTTTAGGGCAGCAAAAGGTGCATCTACCTTGTTCTGTGTCTTTCCATCCTTGAGCTATTTGGCTTGGATGAGAGAGGGTAGGTGGTAGGAGAGGCAGCTCAGTAGGCCAGGTTTGTGTGGGTAGCAGGTGGCTTCCAGCTCTAACAAGTCTCCCTGCAAGTTTCTGGTGCTTTATCTTGGCAGTGGGACTGAAAACCCTACTGGCATACCAGCCAGATACAGTTCCTTCTGCCTTGATACGAGTATAGTTTCTCACTGTGAAAAAGGGAGAGAAGTGATACGCTAGGAATGGTGAACTCCCTCTAGCCCAGACCTGCCTGCATTGGCATGCCCTAAACCAGAGGGAAATCTAACAGGTGAACTGTGGGCATCTGTGCAGCAGCTATTTGGGGGGGGATATCTAGGTGGGCAAAGCACTGTGTTGTCTTAGCTGGGTATGGGGTTTTGTTACTTTTGGTTTCTTTAATCAGTCAGTCTGAGTAACTTTCCAGAATACGCATTGCAAACTGTAGTCTCGATCTTCTGTGTGGTCATTTGCCTGTGTGCCTGCACCACCATGAGCTTCTGATCGTGTCTGGAAGTAATCCATTGGTCAGTGAGTGAACCTATGTGTTTGTGTGGAATGGGTAGGATAAATTGAATTCTGCAGAAATCTCTGTAAATACGATTTTAAATTTTTTTTAATTTTTTTTTTTACCCCTGGACTGTCTTCAGAAGGGATGAGATGCAAGAATTGCCTCTATGTTCTTATAGGCTGTCCTTAACAGCACCTCAGTGAGCTTCCATAAAAGTTCCCCAAAGTCTAACACTGTGTTTTTCATACAGACACACTTAAAGCTTTCAGTTTAAGTGAAGACTTGTGTCACAACTGCAAGGAAAAGCACTACTGCAGAATGCTGGGAAAGCAATTCCTCTGATTGTTTCAGAGGCTTGTGTGGGAATATTCCTAGGCTATAAATTGTAGTGTTACTTGCTACTTGGGAACATTTGCTTTCATAAAATCTTTAGGTGCAAATTCTACACTGTGTTTTTACAGATTTCAGTATGTTAAGCTAACAAAAAGGTGTAAATCTCATTTCCTTACTGCTTGTAATTTGGAAGCCAGCACTCTGTTTCAGTAGTGCCTTATTATTGTTAGTTATATGCAAACATGAAATAAATTAGTTTATGCAGCAGACAAATACAATAAAGGTTTAACATGTATATGCTTACATTAGTGCAAATGCAAGGAAGAGTTGTAAATGCCATAGGAATATATAAGAGTACATATGTGCTTATTTGCATATGCTTGTATACATGTAAGTCTAAAAGCACTGTAAATATGTAAATTATTTGCTACTTTAAAACATTAGACATTATTACATTCAGAAAATGCTTACTTCATCTGCGAGATATAAAGTAAACCCTTTGTAGTACGACTACTGACAACAAAGATCAACTCTGCTACTGATGTGAAAGCCTGAGAAAGGACCAGAGAGAGGAGAGATTTTCTGAGTCTCTTTAGATTGCAGCTAAAATCTGCTGTTGTTGAAGGGAGAAAAACTGTTCTGGTCATGTGCAGCAGGACATGTAATTGATCCCCAGATTCTTTAATTCACAACTGTGGGTTGTGTGTGTGAACTCTGTGCCCCTGCATATAGCCCTAGTGGTTCCTTCATCTGCAGTCTCCACCCTCATCTCACTGAAAGGACCTTGCAGTGGAAGCACAATGCCGTGCTCCCATCATCACTTTGACCAAGGCGTCTCCTTATGAGATTCCTGTATCAGGCAGTCTTCATGGGGATGCCACCAGAGTTCCTGCCTTGTCCTGTTGCCTATGCAGAATGCACACTTTCTTTAATCACCTGCAGTCTGCATTCTGTCTTGCAGAATCTGTATCATGACAGCAGATGAGCCTGCAAGGAGAAAGATTCACTGCTTCAGAGATATTTGATCTTATGTGTGCTTACCAAAGTAGAATAGAATAGAATCAAATAAGCCAGGTTGGAAGAGACCTCCAAGATCATCCAGTCCAACATACCACCCAGCCCTAGCCAATGGCACTAAGTGCTCCATCCAGTCTTTGCTTGAACACCTCCAGGGATGGCAACTCCACCACCTCCCTGGGCAGCCCATTCCAATGCCAATCACTCTCTCTGGGAAGAACTTCCTCCTAATATCCAGCCTATACCTCCCCCAGCACAACTTGAGACTGTGTCATCTCATTCTGTTTCTGATTGCCTGGGAGAAGAGACCAACCCCCACCTGGCTACAACCTCCCTTTAGGTTGTTGTAGACATCAATGAGGTCACCCCTGAGCCTCCTCTTCTCCAAGCTAAACATCCCCAGCTCCCTCAGCCTCTCCTCATAGGTCTTGTGCTCCAGTCCACTCACCAGCCTCATCGCCCTTCCATGGACATGTTCCAGCACTTCAATATCTCTCTTGAATTGAGGGGACCAGAACTGGACACAGTATTCAAGATGTGGCTTGACCAGTGCCAAATACAGGGAAAGGAGAACCTCCCTTGTCCTGCTGGCCATACTATTCCTAATATAGGCCAGGATGCCATTGGCTATCCTGGCTACCTGGGCACATTGCTGGCTCATGTTCAGCCTACTGTCTACCAGCACCACCAGGACTACCCACCAGCACCCCCAGGAAATCTACCAGCATCCCCAGGATCTACCAGCACCCGCCCACTTTCAGTTTATTAAGTGACAGTGTCCCATTATTTGACACATTTTGGAGAGGTGTGAACTTTGTTTTGGAGAATCAACTCATTTGGCATGTTAAGTTCCACAAATTCAATGAATCTTTGCTGTTGATCTTTCTTTCTTTCTACCCTTCCTCCTTCCCTCCCCCATCTCCAAACTCCCTCACTTGCAATTATAGTCATCTTTAGTGAGTAGCAATGGCTTTTTAATTTTCCACCAGAAATGGAAGTGTGCAATTATTATGCAAAGCAGTTTTCTTTTAATTCCCCAAAATTTCCGGTGTACACTGTAATCAGTCATTTTCTACTGTACATTTTACTGTCTGAAATTGTAAGCCTAGACCATTAGAAAACCATAATAAATAATTCAGTGATTTCCTTTCAGCTTCATATTCTTTTTTCTTTTTTTTTTTTTTTTTTCCCCTGAATATGTTTGGAGGTGTAAATCTTTCTCCGGAGGGGAATAATTTTAAGTTTAGTTTTCTAATTTGATTAAGGAAGTGGTGCCTGCCTGTTTCATCTGCAGGCAGGAATTCAAATGCACCAGGGAGATGTTTAGATATCTATGTAGGTGTGTTTAATATGCTCTGCCTAATTGTATTTCCTTTTCACTGAGTAAGAAAAGTTGTAACGCAGTGAGATTAATCTTCCCACTTCCCCCCACCTCCTTTTTCCTGGTTTTAATTGTCTTGCTCCTCACAACCGCAGCGGCATGCCCTAGTAATGGATTTCACTGGATTAATGTAAGGCACATCCCCACGTAAGATGGCTGTGGTCAGCATGGGGCTCCAGCCTGATGGCCTCATTCACATGGTGCACGGTGTGTAGTCCAGTCTGGAGTGAAACCACACAGCCAGATTTAACCCCTGGGCTACACATGAGTTGCTCTGTTAAAAACGATGTGATGCAAGGGGCACGCTTGAAAACAGACTGATTTCAGAGGTTTCAGTGCCTCTAAAAAGAAGAGATCACAGAATCACAGAATTACAGAACCACACAATGTTAGGGATTGGAAGGGACCTCTGAAGATCTTCTAGTCCAGCCTCCCTGCTAGAGCAGGATCACCTAGAGTAAATCACACACGTCCAGGCAGATTTTCAGTGCCTTCAGAGAGAGAGACTCCACAGCCTCTCTGGGCAGTCTTTTCCAGTGCTCTAGCACCCTCAAAGTGAAGACTTTTTCCTTATGTTAGTGTGGAACCTCCTGTGTGTGGCAATTCACTGTATCCAAAGAACAGATTTCACTTAGCAGCTTTTTGAAAATATGTCAGCTTATTTCTTGGAGGCAAATGTGATAATTCATTGTAACAAAAATACCCATGTAATCTGTAA
>VWZI01014732.1:174466-187223 GCA_013396835.1 Psilopogon haemacephalus
AAAAAAAAAAGGAAAGAAAATGCAGTTCATAGCTAGACAGAAGTGCAGGTGGCTTAAAATAGTGGGTTTTTTCTTATGAGTCCTTGACTTAGTTTTCAGAGCCCATAAGATGAATTTGCTTTATCCTTTCAAGCCATTCTTTGAAACCATGGGAGCTCTAAAACCCAGGACTTCAAAACAAAGTATGAAGACTGAAATCACACAGTCTCTTGGTTTCTATAAGTAGAATCTGAAGGGAGTAGAGGAGAGAGCAAACACTGGCATAGCTGGAATGAGTTTGCAAATGTTAACAGTGCTCTTCTATGCATCATAGGATGGGGTGTGAGTGTAGTTAGGTACCTTGCTCATCTTCTCTTTACTACTGCTGAAAGGGCAGGTGTCCCTACCCACAATTTACAATTTTCCAATACATATTAGCCTCTGTGATCCTCCTGGAAAATTCTATTGCCATCAAAATATGCAAGGCTTGTCAGACCTTATGATCCAGTCAGGTTTCCAATTGCTCACTCTCTCTGCTCCTGCATATACTATGACACTATGTACTGCTGGTGAGTTTTGAAACATGAGGGTGAACCTCAGAGTTGTCTAGATGTCCCTAATACCTGAGCACAGAGAGTACACAGAGATGCAAACTCATTTTGTCCAATACCTTGTTTTATTCTGTAGCCTTGTGAAGCATAATTATATGGCAGTGTGCACTTGCAGCCCAGAAAGCCAACCAGTTCCTGGGCTGCATCAGGAGAAGTGTAGCCAGCAGGTCAAGGGAGGTGATTCTCCCCCTCTACTCTGCCCTGGTGAGACCCCACCTGGAGTACTGTGTCCAGTTTTGGAGCCCCTATTACAAGAGGGATGTGGACATGCTGGAGAGTGTACAGAGAAGGGCCACAAGGATGCTCAGAGGGCTGGAGCACCTCTTTTATGAGGACAGACTGAAAGAGTTGGGGATGTTCAGTCTGGAGAAGAGGAGGCTCCAAGGTGACCTTATTTTGGCCTTCCAATATCTGAAGGGGGCCTACAAAAAAGCTGAGGAGGGACTTTTGAGGGTATCAGGTAGTGACATTCCCTAGGGGGAATGGAGCAAAGCTGGGTAGGTTCGGACTGGATGTGAGGAGGAAGTTCTTCACCATGAGAGTGGTGAGACCCTGGAATGGGTTGCCCAGGAAGGTGGTTGGAGCCACATCCCTGCAGGTGTTTAAGGCCAGGCTGGATGAGGCTCTGTGCAGCCTGATGTAGGGTAGGATGTCCCTGTCTCTGGCAGGGGGGTTGGAGTGAGATGATCCTTGTGGTCCCTTCCAACCCTGACAAACTCTATGATTCTATGATTCTATTACTGCATACTTGATCCAGCTTTGTGACAGTTTCTCCCCAAACCACCCTCTGCTTTTCTGAGACAAAGTTGTGCACAAATTCCCAGCAGGTGAATTTCTATTTGTGTGCCATCTGCCCTGCCTCTACCACTCACGGAGGAGACTATGTCAGGATGCCTTGAGGTCAAATAAACAAGTTTTACTTACTTTGGTGAGCCTATGCTGTGCCCAGTTCAGTGATCTTCATCCACACAGCATCTTAATGATCTTGTGGTTCAAACCAGAGAAGGTCTATTGCCTTCCCCCTCCATTTTATGTCTGCAGGGTCTGTATGGCTAGCAAGCTATTCACTACTGACCCTGGATACAATGCTTTTTGAAGAGTAATTAATACATATCACAGTATTAATAATATTATTAATACATATCACATATAATATTAATATATAATAATATATAATAATATTAATATACAGTATTAATACAGATCACATATATTAACCAAAATGTAAAGAAAGTCTAAATTAGAGCATTTTTGGAAATCTCCCAAAACTACTGCAGGTAAAATATTTGTTTTTCCTTACCCATCACTAGGTAATTCGAGTTCCTTAGGGATTGGAGGGGGTTATGACCCTGGACCCCTGAATGCTGCATGATTGTTTGTTCCCATGTCTCCACACTGATAGCTTGTACTTTCTTGTGTTCATAGGGATGGAATGTTCCTCACCCAGGACGACTCATCCTGGAGATTAATATGCTTTTTGAAAAGCGTGCTTGACTCCCCACAGGCTGTAGTGTGTTGTTTTCCAGCCTTTTCATTTTCTTGGCAGGTATGGTCAAAAGCTAATTAGCTAGACACCTTCACCTGCTATAGTATTATTGAAAAGAAAGTCATTCTGAGTGCCTTGGGCCTGTTTGAGGTGTGCTTTCAGCATCCTTGGCAGGTGAGGCACACTCCAGGGGATTTAATGTCAGTGCCTGGAGACCACTGGCGTTTGCTAAAGGCAGCAGAGAGAGGCAGCAGTTGGAACATGGAGGCATGTAAAAGGTTCAGACCAATTTGAAGGACAGGCATCCTATTTAGGAAAGGTGAAGCATGGAGGAAGCTCTGATTTGCCCATAAGAAATAGATGATATTAATTTTTTATGCCAGCCTTTTGTCAAGAGATTGTTCACTCTATGGGTTTTTGCAGCCTTTGAAAACAGTGTTTTATGGGGAAAAGAATTTCCTTCAAGGCCTCATTTGTTATCTTCCTCTTAATGAACTTTTCTATTTCTTGGTTCTGCAAAGGACCAAAATCAGACATATGCAAGCACCTTGAAAAAAGTGCAGCTGGAGCATTTTTGGCATGACTTGGCATGTGGGAGCAGAGAGATTGGGAACCTGATAGGCTTCCAGACATGTTCTGCAGACTCAAGAAGTGCAAGCAGTTGGATAAGCATCTGAACTTTTGTATGTTTATCTGAACTGAACTCGAACTCCAAGCCATTTCAGAGTTTACCTATCATGGCTAATAATTACTAGAATGATTGTTAAAATTGGAAAGCAACAATTAATTCATTCACAAAAAAAAATATATATAAACCCCCTTATTTGAATTGTGCTGGGGCAGACATTCCTCTCAGCAGACAGTGTAGAAAAAAACATTGAAAGAAAAATAAAACCAAAACCAAACTAACAAACATTCTTCTCTGCTTTAAAAACTGTTGAGAAGCTATGAAGAAAAAAAAAAAAAAGAAAGGAAAAAGGAAAGAAGAAAAGATTGTTTGATAAATAGAGAGGTGGCAGATCTGATACCAATTCTTGTGTATCTTTGTATGTCAACAGCAATACTATGAAGTTACCTGTCATAGTGGTGTGAAGCCAGTACAAGATCAGATTGTGCTTGACACTTCTCAGTGTGGAGCTATATTATCAAAAGAAGGGCAGTCAAGAGAGGCTCATTACTGTGAAGAATGTGTTTAGGATCCTACCTAGAAACAATATGCAATCGGCTTATTTTAATTAAATAAATAACCCCCTTTTTAGTTATGTAGGTTCAGTTGTCATTTGCTGCCTCTGTAGTGACGTTAAACTTTAATGTGATAACAGTGTGGTGAGCAGAGAGAACAGTTTCCACCCACATGGATAAATATTGATCTCAGTGATAAAGAAGAACAAACATTCTGATGGAGTGGTAGGAACAAAATTTAACCAGATATGGGAGGGTTACTTTTACGGCGCAGTAAAAGAAAGTTAGTCTTTCAACTAAGAACAGGGAAGGGCAAGGGGATGGCTTATCAAGATGTTGTTTACAGGATAATAATTTCTCTGACTGCAGACTGTAGTATTTGCCCATTGGTTGTGCACAAAACCAGAGACGACTGGGGTAAAGTTCTGGTGGAAGTTGGGTAAGCGGCAGTTCTGCTACTGACTTCAATAAGGGTGGGTATTTATAGCTGCAGCATGGTGCACAAACCCTGATAACCCGTGGAGGTCTCATATGAGCAAATTCTTTGAGTCCTTCCTTAGTTGATGTCTTCTTGACAGTAGGCGTATGCTTCTCTCCTCCGCTGAACCTGACTTTGAGATTGATGACATTGTAGAAAAAAAAAGAATTGTTAAAGTACAACAGACCTGGGAGGTGATGGTGCTGGTGGTGGTTGAGTAGAAGAGGTTAATCTGACCAAAAAAGTAGGTGTCCTTAATATCTGTGTCAGCGTTAGCAATCTAGGCTCCACCTGCAGCCATCGTGGAGATTCAGACATGAACATCATTCATCATCTACAGCATATATGGATTAGGTCAGATGAACTACCTCCTGCTAGCTGTGAAAGGAACATTGTGTCATGTGCTATCTGTGCAGGTGTCTTACCTGTTGGCATGTAAAGGTAGGTCACATGAAGGCTTTGCCTTTGTTTTGGAAGCTAGCCATTTAGTAGCCATGTAACATGCTTGTAGGACCAAATAAAGTGGTATCTTCAAAGTGAAAATTGCCTTCATTTCTCATGACTTACTGTGGACTCTTCTAGACAAACCATATACATCACTTTTCCTAATAATTCTCTCTCATCAAATCTGGCTTTTCTACACAGGCTTTCTGCTACCCAATACAATGGGTGTGACAGCTATATACCATCACATATGATGTGGTGATGCAGACATCTCTTTTGGTATAGGTCCCCTAAGAGGTGATTACATTGTCCAATTCTCACAATATCTTGGCATTTCATATGCCTTAATGCATTTTCGTTTAAAGTACAAGTGTTAATTCTGCCTCCTGCCTTACTATTTCTCTTGGCTTAGGAAGGACATAGGGAGAATTATACCTATGGAAGCCCAGACTTGTAGAACTGTTTCAGTTGGGAAAGACCTTTAAGATCATTGAGTCAAACTCTGACCTAATGCTACCATGGCCATTAAGCCATGGCCTGAAGTGCCATGTCCACACGTTACTTGGACACCTCCAGGGACGGTGATTCCACAGCCTCCCTGGGCAATCTATTCAAATACCTGACCATTCTTTCCACAAAGAATTTTTTTCTAATATCCAGTATAAACCTCTTCTGATACAGTCCCAGTCAATTTTGTCTCGTTCTATCACTTTATACTAGAAAGAATAGACTGACCCCCACCTACCTTTTAGGTAGTTGTAGAGAGCAATGAGGTCTCCCCTCAGCTTCCTCTTCTCCAGACTAAACAATCCCAGTACCGTTTTCTGTTCCTCATAAGGCTTATCCTAAGGTTTCAACAGCTTTATTGCCCTTCTCTGGACACGTTCCAGCAACTCAGTATCTTTCCTGTAGTGAGGGCCCCAAACCCAAACACAGTATTTGAGTTGCAGCCTCACCACTGTCGAGTGCAGGGGCACTATCTCTTCTCCACTCCTGCTGTTCACGCCAGTCCTGATACAGGACAGAATGATGCTTGCCTTCTTGGCCACCTGAGCACACTGCTGGCTCATGTTCATATGACTGTCTTCCAGCACCCCCAGGTCCTTTTCTGCCAGGCAACTTTCCAGCCACTCAGCCCCAAGCCTTCAGCATTGCATGAGCTCCCTTGGCTTTGAGCTATTCCCAGCAGCTCTGTTCAACTCTCTTCCTCTCTTTGTATGAACAATTATGAATCTGTGGGGAGGCAAACTCCAGCTGCCTCTGACCTTTGCCTGTTAACTTGTGCCTCCTCTATATGATGCAGAGAGGTTTTCCGACTCAGTCACTCTCATCTGCCAATCTGACAGTCAGCAAATCACACCACAGCCTCTAATCTTGATTGGCGCTTTTGCTGCCTGACGCTTCCTGCAAATAGTCAATGTCACTGTTACATTAATTGTGGTTTTAATCACTGCCACAGGTAACTGTAGGATAAGGGTTGGGGAATTTATAATCCTTAGAAATGGATTTGTGTGGGGATACTAATACATGTGCATTCTAGAAGAATATTTCCTTTGTGAAATTGATGAAGAGTGAAACGGTGATTTGGAATCAGAAGACCTCTCTACATCAAGCTGAGCAGTATCTGTCTTTGATGGGATTACCTGGAAGAGTTTGTTTGTGATGGAAGGTGTGGCTCCTGCCTTAGCAAGTTTTGAAATGAAGATTTTTTTTTTTCCCATAACAGTTTAAAAATTAGCTAGAAAGCTGCAGAATATACTAATAATCTCATTCCAGTCTCATTCTTTCTTAATCTTTCAGATTTTCATCCCTAGAGGTGGGCTGCTTTTGAAGAGCAGTAAGAATTGTCATCATTCTATTCACCTTTGCAAAAGAAAACATCTTTGTATTTTCCTATATCTCCTCTGTCTAGGAATACTTTCACCCTGTCTTTTCTGGGTTGTTCTTAGTTGTCAGTGTGACATACAAACTTGCCCTCAAAACTCCAATAGTGAGACAAGAACACTGAATCCTTAATACCTTCTTCTGTGGTGGGGTGTGGTTTGTCTCTTGTAGAGAGGCATCATGGCCATCAGGGTGCTTTGGAAATGTTTCACCTATGATCTTGTTGTCAGCTTCAACATCAGAGCAATGATGCAAGTAGAAATGAGATTATAAAAGCTAGGCTTGCTTATCAGCCCCCCTGTTGAAAGTGACCTATATCTGAAATGAAAAGGGAGTGTCCCAGGATAATTAAAGAGTCTTCCAGCTTTGGAAGCCATGGTGGTCTGTAAAGGCTGCCATGGAGGCAGAACTACTGAACCTCAGGCTGTGTAGAGGGGTTCACATTGGTTTGGAACTACATGTGCCAAATTGAAAGGCAGAGGCACTTGAGTAGATGCCAGACTTAGCTATTGGGGTCATAAGCACAGCCATTCGTGCTGGGATTACATCCTCTACATCTTCCTGTCAGTTTCTGAGTCTTTATTTGGCGTGAGGCTACCCATCTAGGAAGAAGTTTATTTGCTATCCTCCCCACTTTCCAGGACCACATACAGCTTTCCCACACACACACTTTTTAATTAAGGATCTGTCATTTTTTTTCCAGACATCTTGAAGGAATGATTTTGTCTTGGCCTCATTCATAGTTTCAGCATTGAGCCAGACAGCAGCTTTCTGGAGCAGCCTCTGCTCCCTCACCACAACCATGTACTTGTTCCCCTTCGGCGGCTTCATATTGTGCTTTATCTTTCCATTTTTGCTTCTAATTTATTGACACTGAGAGCTTGCCTGGGTTTTGCAGGCTTTCCTGTAATGAGGCAGCCAGCTTGCAAAAGCCTCTGTCACAACCTGGCTTGTTCTTGTCAGAGGCTTTTATCTTCCCTCAGCAGTCACTTCTGTACCACTACTTCTGAGTTTTGCTTTAATTATTCTACGTGGTTTTGGCTGAGGTTTCTTTCTCTGTTAGTGGAAAGATGATTTAGTTCTGCTGAAGCCTGGCAGTGATAGTATACAGCAGCACTATGTATTGTTAATCCAAATTCAGTTTCTGTGGTTTAGTGCACCAGAGAGAATCTGGTTTTGTGTCTGAGGTGCCACTAAAAGATGTGTATGATTTCCTGAGTGTTGATGATTGCAGTGAATTATCCCAGTTCTGTTTTGAAGATGTTGCTTAGAGAGCTTTTAGTATTTATACACAAAACCAGCTAGGAAAAAAAAAAAAAAAGAAAAAAAAAAAAAAAAAAAAGAAAAAAAAAAAAGAGACCCAAACAAAAAAATCCCACCCCGGAAAACTGTCTTCACGAAAAAAGCACCCAAAACCACACCCCAAAAAAACCCAAAACCCAAAATAATGCTGAAGTTAGGTTTGCACCTAGAGTGGGCAGAATTAATTCTTATCCCTCTCTGATATGTCTGATAGACTTGTGGAAGGTGGGTCTATGTGTATGGCTCTTACCCTTGATACATTTGACAAGGATGTTTGTTCCTTTGTCAAGGCTGCTTGGCATTGCTAGGGCTTCAGGGAGCCATCATCCACCAAAGAGTCCCAGTTCCCCAGCAGCCAGGGAGCCCTGTAATTTGAAAGATTCCCGACCCTAAGAAGGACTGGCTAAGAATTGCCATGTTGCTGAAAAACACTTTGAACCAGAGGTTGAATGAATAGTGTTTCACGCTCAGCAAACCAGTGTTTTTCTGAGAGTCTCTCTATATTGTAGCACTTCTCTGAAGAACCATAAAGGTGAATTTGGCCCTAGTGATACAATTTAGTGCTAAGACTGCACTCCGGACCAAAGTGGTGAAATAAAGCCTGAAGAAATTCATGTCTTGAGCTTCTCATGTCGTGAGCTTCTGGAACCCAGACAATGCCTGATTTTGAGGCAGTTTACTGCTGGGCATGTTCTTCTGCACTGATGTGAAATGAAGCACTAGGGATTTGGGGGCTGTCGCTAGGCACTCTCTGAGACTTTTACAGATACACTGTTTTATGAGTTGGACCACGGAGCTTGGGCATTACAACAGTTTTCTAGGAGATTGATCACTCCAGGCAGAATTGTTGTGCTGTCCTCCTGAGCTCTTCCAGCACCTTCCTCACTGCTCTCTGCAGAAGTGCTGCTCTCTGCCCTGCAGAGTGTGCATGTTAGAGAAGAACCCTTTTATACGAGTTTGCTGTTCATCAGCGTTGCAGATAATCAGACAGTTTCCCATTCATCTACTCTGGTCCAAACTCTGCACAGGAAGGGAGCTTGGCCAGAGAAGAGTTGAAAACTTAAGTCAGAGGAAACAGCACTGAAGCATTTTAAGTGGTAACTGTTGAGTTTGTTAGTCCACTTTATATTACAGTATGTGGATTATCCTGAACTATGAACAGAAATTGCTTTATTGTATTACTGATAAACTAAAATTAGGAGGTCAAGTGGGTCTGAAAGACTGATCTGGTGCTCTTCCCAGCAGTGCCTCCTTATGAAACAATCTCTCACTACGAACCTGGGAGCTGGAACCTGGGGCCACATTCTGCTCCTGCTTGCCGCAGTGGTGGTCCTGCTCCTGACTATTAATGAGAACATGGTGAGTCCTCAGGAAAGTATGAACACATGAGCAGGATAGCCTTACAAAGAAAACCATGGTTTAATTTTGCAATACTAGCAAATGGGCCAGAGCTCTGTATGATTTGTCCGTAAGGACTTCTTTTTATCATGTTAACGCCCCTGGGATAGATAAAAGATTTTAGCAGAGTAGCTAAGGGGTGGGAGAAACAAGTCTAACATAAAGAAGTCTGCTTTAAGCATGTGTTGAATTAAAATTCTTCTGTTACACATTGCTGCACAAAGGCCTGTGCAGGAGTTGGCTGGTAGGATGTCATAGAACCACAAAATGGTAGGGGTTGCAAGGCACTTCTGCATATCATCTAGTCCAAACCCCTGCTAATGCAGGTACATCCCCAATCAGGTTGCACAGTAATGTGTCCAGGTAGGTTTTGAAAGTCTCCAGAGGAGTGGACTCCAAAACATCTCTGGGCAGCCTGTTCCAGTGATCCATTGCCCTCCAAGTAAATAAGCTCCTCTTTAAGTTCAAGTGAAATCTCCTGTGTTCCAGTTTGTACCTACTACCCTTTGTCTTATTGCTGGTCTCTGCTGGTAAGATCCCCTCTCAGTCTTCTCTTTATCAGGCTAAAGAGCCCCAGATGTCTCAGCCTCTCCTTGTAAGAGATGCTCCATTCCCTTAATCATCTTCATGGCCCTGCATTGGGCTATCTCCAGTAGTTCCCTGTCCTTCTTGAACTGGGGAGCCCAGAACTTCAGGTGCACAGATCTCCACATGCAGCCTCATCAGGGCAGAGTAGAGGGGAAGGAGAACCTCTCTTGACCTGCTCACCTCACACTTCTTAGTACACCCTAGAATACCCTTGGCCTTCTTTGCTACAAGGGCACATTGCTGGCTCTTGGTGAACTTACTGTCCCTTGATAGCCCCAGGTCTTTCTCTGCACAGCTGCTTCCCAGCATTGGTTTAAGTTGACTGCCCCCCCAGAAGGGATGAGGGACAGGAATGGAACTACCCACCCTGCCTCCACAGTGGTGCAGTGCAAGCTGGATTGTATATTCTACACCATGCAATATCATAATCACTGCATGATAGGAAAGGGCTGGCCAGGGCTTGTGGGTCTTGAGTATATTCTATAGCTTGTAAAGTTTCCTGCTCTGGGTATTTTTGTAGGTTTGGGTTTTTTCCTGGTTTCAGGGCACAGGTGCATCCCTTTTTCTAGTTCCAGTTTTGCAGTTCGTGGGCAGTTCACATTTTGCCTGCTCACCTGCTGCTGCATACTTTGGTATTTCTGTTTTCTTTTGTGTAATCTGATGTCCCTGCAATGGAGTAGTAAACTGTCCTTATCTCAACTAACCTCTGTCTCCTGGGTCCTTTTCCTCCTTTTCCACCTACAGGGGGGAAGAAGAAACTCCTCTGTTGTAAGCAGATTTGCCAGAGCTCAGCTGACAACTGTTAAAACCAGGACACACACCCAATCTGTACTAATGCATGGTGTTATTCCTCCTGAGGTGCAGGACTCTACACTTGCCCTTGTTGAACTCCATGAGGGTCACCTCTACCCAACTCTCCAGTCTGTCCAGGTCTCATTAAATTGCAGCACAGCTTTCCAGCAGCCTTCTGGTGTATCAGGTTTGTATGATCAACTTGCTGAGGTTATACTCTGTTCCTTCATCCAGGTCATTGATGAGGATGTTGAAAAAGACTGGACTCAGTACTGAACCCTGGGGAACACTGCTACCCACAGGCTTCCAACTAGACCCTGCACCACTGACTCCAATGTGCTCTTATTCAGACAGTTCTCAATTACACCTCACTGTCCACTTATCTAACTCTCAATTCCTATGCTTACCTATGAGGATTTTATGGGATACAGTGTCAAAAGTAAGCTGAAGTCATCCACATCCCATAGATTTGCAGTGGTCCAGCTTTGCGAGGTGATCTCTAACCCAGTCCTTCTTGACTAATGGAGAGTCTTCCTCCCAGTTTTCCCCTCACATCTGCAGGGATTAAGGGCCAGCCTCAACAGTAAAGACTGAAGCAAAGGCAGCATTCAATAACTCCACCTCCTCTGTATCTTCTGTCACTAGGTCATACACATTGCTCAGCAGATGGACTGCATTTTTGCCTGGTGTTCCTTTTCCTGATAATGAACTTGAAGAAGCCCTTCTTGGTATTTTTTAAAATCCTTTGCCAGAATGAATTCCAAGAGGGCTTTAGATTTCCTCATATCATTCCTGTATATTCTGGCACTGTTCCTATATTCCTTCAAGATGCCATTGTGAACTTCCTTCTTCCACATACTGTGAACTCCCTTCTGCCATTTGAGTTTTTCCAGAAGCTCTTTGCTCATCTGTGTAAGTCTGGAATTTGGAGCTGTATATTAATTCACCACAATTCTGCCCTGAGTGTGGTTGCAGAGTTGGGCAGGGACAAATTGAATGAAATACAACAGGGGGGAATCTAGAGTCTTGCATTTGGGAAAGAACTATCTCATGGACCAGTACAGGTTGGGGACTGAGCTGTTAGAGAGCAGTGCAGGTGAGAGGGACCTGGGGATCCTGGTGGGTAGGATGACCATGAGCCAGCAATGTGCCCTTGTGGCCAAGAAGGCCAGTGGTATCCTGAGGTGTATTAAAAGGGCTGTGGTTACTAGGTTGACAGAGGTTCTCTTCCATCTCTAGTCTGCCCTGGTGAGGCTGCATCTGGAATATTGTGTTCAGTTCTGGGCCCCTCAGTTCAAGAAATACAAGGAACTGCTTGAAAGAGTTCAGCCCAGAGCCACAAAGATGACGAGGAAAGGCTGAGGGAGGTGGGTGTCTTTGACTTGGAGGAGACTGAGAGGTGACCTCAATGTTTGTAAATACGTGAAGGGCTAGTGTCAGAAGGATAGAGCCAGGCTGAAGCCAGGCTTCAGTGATGTCCAATAATAGGACAAGGGGCAAGGGGTGTAAGATGGAACATAGGACACTCTGCCTAAACATAAGGAGAAACATTTTCACTGTGAGGGTAACAGAACACTGCAACAGGCTGCCCAGAGAGATTGTGGAGTCTTCTTCAGTGGAGACATTAAAAATCTACCTGGATGCCTTTCTGTGTGACCTAGTCTAGGTGACTCTGCTCTGGCAGGGGGGTTGGACTAGATGATCTTTTGAGGTTCCTTCCAACCCCTAACAGTCTGTGATTCTATGATCTCCTGTAAGACTGCTGCTGAGTTTATGATGAATGCTTTTACTGCAAAAAAGAGAGTGGTACAATATCAGAGGAAGATGTAAACTATTTCCCTACTGCCCTGGTGGCCTAATAAAGTCTATTGGATTTATTTTCTGTGAGTTGAGCAAGGATAAGCCATTGAGGAACCAAGTGAAAATGACTAACATGTAAGGAGTGTGCAGAAGTGAGCTCATGTCCCCATGAGGATATCTTATTTTTGTGTGGCTTTTTTTTTTTCAGTGAGAAACCAGAAGTAAAAATGATTTTATTTCTGAGCAAAGGAAGAAGCAAATAATGGTGAGATTTCCTCATTTTTATTTACTCAAGAAGACACTTAGTCAGTCTGATTATTCACTCTGAGACATATCCTTAGCTGTCTTTGCATTCTAGGAAGAAAAAAAAAAAAATAAAAAAATGAAAGGTGTGTGTGCACACACACAGAGACATATGCTTTAAGTTTTTGTATAATACTTGTTCTTTCCTCATCTCGAGGAAATGGTAGGGGTTGGAAGGGACATTTGGAGATCATCAAGTCCAATGCCCCTGCCAGAGCAGGATCACCTAGGGTAGGTCACACAGGTTTGTCTAGATCAGGTTGCACAGGCACACACCCAGGTGGGTTTTGAAATTCTCAAGATAAGGAGACTCTGCAACCTCTCTGGGCAGCCAGTTCCAGTGCTCTGTCACTGTCAAAGTTAAAAAAAAAATAAAAATTCCCTTATATTTAGATGGAACTTCTAGAGTTCTAGTGTTTTCATTTCAGTGAGAGAATTGGTTGCAGTAATAATTAACTACTTGTAAATCCAAGGCAAGGTTTTCATTAGTTCAGGACTTGGAAAAAAAAA
>VWZI01014732.1:189395-214856 GCA_013396835.1 Psilopogon haemacephalus
GGGGGGGAGGGAGTGTTTGTTTGTTTGTTTTATTTCAAAAGCATATTTTTAAAATGTCATGAGACATTCTTAATTTCTTTTCAGCATGCTGCTCATTAAGCTAATGATTTGGGCTCAGTGACACAGGTAATTTCTCTGTGTTTGGCCATCTGTGAATGTCTCTCATAAATTAGAAGATGCAGTGCTGTAAAATGATACTGCAGTTGTTATCCTGGTTTATTTTCCTCCCCTCTGTTTGTAATGCCCTTATGATAGCAAGTGCTTATAGTGCCACCAGCTGGTTAAGACAGCTACTGTCATCACGCTCAGCTTTTATCTTGAATGGACGTCTTGCTATTACTACAAGAAAACGCAAGTCAGCTTTGTAAGATTGCCAACACCCCTTTCTCTTGTCCTTTTTTTAGCCGTTGAGAAGAGTAATTTGAAGACAGCAGCTAAAATGACTGGCACTCGACAGAGGATTATACCATCTGTATGGGGCCATGGATAACAAGATACCCACTTTGTAAACTGTGATCATTTCTCTGTATCAATATTTTAAAGCTATAATTCAAGACAGAGTTATCAGGTTTTAGATTTGATATGTGGTTTAATGTTTATTTAATATAAAATTATTTTCCATGCAATTAGTCACTCCAAAAAGGGTCTATTTTCCTCTTTGCTTTGCTGATTCAGTTGAGCTGGGCAGTAGGGATAGTTACTACAGCTAATTTTCACCTTCTGATTTGTGCTTTTCTGAAATCTGATCCTACAGTTATAAATGCCACAGTAAAAATGATTGTGGGATCAAGCATGCAAAACAAATATATAGTGCTTGTGACATCCTCTTTTCATCAGTCAGGTGGGTGTGGCTTAAGCATGGACATCCTGCAACAAAAGCTTATGGGGCAAGTAACTTTGACAAGTGTCCTAATAGGCTTAGGTTCTTAGTAACTCTATTTATTTCTTTTGCATGTTCACCATGCCATGTGGCAACTGTGTCTATGCATCGTGTCCAGCAATTGATAAAAACTGTGTCTCCTCTCCCTGCACTGACCTATATTTCGAGCCTGCTGGCAGGATGGTCTTTCCAGTGTGCTGGCTCTGGGTTTCAGTCCCAGCACTGAATTCGAGTACTTCTGCAATGCCTCTTGCTCTGAATGACAGTAGATATTACCTCCACCTGAATTAGATGACTGAAACTGCCCAGAACCCCTCCAGCAGCTGAAGGTGGTTACTCCACAGTGCTCAGAGGAGTCGTGGAGGTACAGAAGTGACATAAGCCCACCTTTGCCCACATGGCCAAGTATCAAGCCACTGCCTTCTGCTTTCTTGGGCTCTGCTTTTACCATCAGAGAGCCTTGAGTAAGAAGTAAATGCAGGATAAGATCTGTGCTTGCTCAACAGTAGGGCTCTGTTTCTCACTCCCTTTCCTCTGTGGGTGATTCTCTGCTAGAAAACTTGAGCCCTTCTATGAGACAGGTTGGTGAGATTGTGATGCCTCTTTCAAATCTGGGAAGACCATTTTTGTGCTGCTTGATGCTGCTTGAATGTTCTGTCCTTTGCATAAAACACAGGTATGTGTGATGGTTCCTGGAGGACACAATACTAAACATGGGTATGTAACCTCAGTTCTTTTATAGGTTTCTTCTCAACAGCTATGTTGTGCAGGTGCCACAAGCAATTACCAATATTATAGGATACTTGAGTGAAACCTTTTCAGAGGGGGAGTTGTGGGTAATTTCTGGGCCCCAAGGAGTTGTTTCATTTCTAATTGTGCGTTTTAAGGTCTGTGGGGCTCTGATATTTCAAGTTCTGTGCAAACAGCGAGCACACTGCTATCATTGTGTTCTCCTGCTTGGGGCTTGGGGCTGAATTACCTCATGATAGGCTTTTAAAGTCTTTTGGCCTCCTTCATGGCCTCATATTTCAACACAGCACGTGAAAGACATGAAGAATGAGCTATAACTTCTTTCCAACTGTTGCAGAGTTATGGGCTATTTTATTTTTCATTCCATGTGTTTTTTAGCAACCTCTGGCTTGCTAAACCAATGCAAGCTAGTTGAAGATGGCACAAAGGGAGGGAGTTTCCCCTCTGATGTCAGAGGTTTGACATATTTGCCTTCACTTAAAAAGATGGAGTTTTGCTTCTGTTTGCTGCCAGCAACATGAAGGTCCCTTCCTCAGCATCCCTCTCCCTTCTGCAAACATCCATTTGCAAAGCATGGCCCACACGTTTCCTTGTAAGGAAAACACACTGTGACATTTCCCCAGCCACACAAAAGGCTTTGCATTGCTAAATGTCAGTCAGTTATTCATTACAGTGACATTTTCCCAAAGCCTGCCCAGGCCACTGGCAGAGCTGGCTGTGTCTGTGTAAGTGTCCCCTACCTCGGATGAGAGCTGCCAAGGGCTGGGGCTAGAGGGGCGTCACTCATAGCACTCAAAATCTGTCAGAGATGGTGCCATCAGGGGTTACAGTTGATCTGCCATGGCCTTTAGAGTTTTTAAGGAAGTTTTGGCTTGCCCAGAATTCTCTGGCCATGATTTTTCAGGCAAATAGAATTCCAGTGCAAAATGGAGACCTTTCTCCATCCAGACACAGTCCTATCCCAGGCAGTGCTTAAAAATTGTGCCACTTGCATTGGAGGGAGTGAACATGCCTCAGAGGAAGATAAGCAGCTACCTGGGCTTCCCACTGCACCACCACAGGCAGGAGTGGTGATGGTGCCAGCAGCAGTGCAGAGGGGTGGTAGAGCAGTGTGCTGCAGAGGTTGCAGCAGCAGTTTCTGCAGGCAAGGGCAGAAGGCAGCAGAGCTGGTCAAGCATACTGAACTGCTTACTCTCCAGTGCAGCCGCTCAGCTGGTTCTGCCTGGGAATCATGCAAGTTCTTTAAAGAAAGCTGTCCAGCTCTACATTTGGGAAAATCTGGGTGTTTAAGTGACATAGCTCATACCTTCCCATTGTAATTTCATGACGGTATGCATCCACTGGCCCTACTGTTCCTTGTCAGAGGAAACTTTGCTCCTCTAAAATACGAATATTTAATCTTGGTCTTGAATGGACAAAGGCAGTTCTGATGGAGGCAGTGATAAACATCAGATAACGTGGCACAAAGGGGAGGGAAAAGAAATGACTGAATTTATCTTGTGAGCATTTAATCAAAGAGTACTCTTATGGCAGGCTGTCAGATTGTTTGAGTTACAAGGCATGCATCTGTGAACACCATGGCATAGATTCAAGGGGGGCAAAGGCACAGGATGGAGCTGAAAGTGCTCAGCAAGCCTGAGTCAGGGCAAGAGGACAGAGGAATCAGCTGATAAATTCTGCAGAGCATCCAAGGAAATTAGTGGACAAGCAGATGAGATCTGAGAGAATGAGACCTCACTCCACAACTAAGGTCTGGAAAAGCTGGAATATTCACAGATCCTGTGAGGAAAAGCCAATTTAATATGAGGAATGGGAATATTGCTACAAGAAGTGCTTACAGCAGCAGACTCTTCTACTGGGTGGTCAGTGCAAACTCTGTAGCCTATTTTCTGTACTGCAAATCAGCCTGAATATGTAAGAGGAGGTGGCAGTAGTGAGATGGAAAAATTTCTTCCATGCCATTATCTGGAACTGTTTGAAATCTAAGTACGTAAAGATGAGGAATGGATGAGAGATTTTGATTCTGTTGGGTAATTAAAAGGGAAAAAAGGATCACAGCCATTAAAAAAGAATGAGATTAATTATATCACAAAGAAATTTGTTGCTGTGGTTATAAAAATCTTCCCCTTCTGTGAAAAAGAAGCTAATATGGCTGGGATCAAGTGTGATTAGAGATTACTTCCACAAAGAAAATAAAAATACAAAGCCTACAGCAATCACAGAGGAAGAGTGGAGAAAGAGATAAAGGAGAACATAGGAATGAGATGCAGGTGATTTGTATCTTGGTATTACGTTCACAAAAGGTTAAAGAGACTATTTTCCCAAAGGAGCATCATCATATCATTAAAAGCTTTAATACTGTCTTAACAACTCTTCCTTTTATTGCATGTAGCTGACTCATGAGGCAATATTCTAAATTTCAGTATCATCAGGGTTTTGGCTTTTGGGTTTTTTGGTGGTTTTGTTTTGTTTTGTTTTTTTTGGTTCCTTAAGAGAACTGTTGATCTTGCACTAAGAAAAGAAAGAAGGGGAAAAAGATTTTCTGGATCCCTTGAGATGCTTGTTTTTGTAAGATTTGAGCCAGGAAGACTAGCAATGCATTAAAGAAGCCTACAACATCTCTCCCTGCTCTTCTTCCCCTTCCCCAGTTTGTTGATGGAAAACATTTCTTCAGATTTGTTATGTACCTTTGCTGCAAAACCTGACTACCTTCATAGGTTATCTGCCCAGGGATAGATTTGAGCCAGACTGTGAAAACCTCACTCCTGACTTCAGGTCTGGTAGTCTGCTGACTTCACTGAGGCTGCTGCCATTATATGCTGGTTTTCAGCATGAGTAATGGTGTCATGATCTGGCCCATAAATTCTAGGTAATTTGTAAAGTGCCTGTCACAACGTTATCTAAATAGTAATGGCACATTGGAAACTTTTCTGGGCTGCTGCAGAAAGGAGTTTTCTCAATTTGCCTTACCAATGCAGCTCTGTTTTTATACATGGTAGCATGCTCCTTTCCAACCTCATATTAAGATCATCTGAACTGTGCTCATAGTATGGTAAACCATGAGTCCTGGAGGCATTTTGATACTTAATGTCTGCAACAGACACAGTTGAATAGAACAATAGACGTTGGAATAGGTGTTACAGAAGGCAGCAATTACCTCCCATATTCTTTTGCTGTTTCAAAATTAATTAATCTTGCATTTCTTTATACCGTTCCTCTTTTGTGCTTTATCTGAGCATTTTGTGTGGCTGATTTTCACTGGCACAATTCCATGGGAATTGGAGTTCTAAGCTGCATATGTCAGTGTTGTTCCTTGTTGTGCTCATGATGCCTCTGATTGTGCAAACTCAATTAAAAATATTTTGTTCATTAAATCACAGCTTCTCACTCACATGAGAGCATTCATCCCAGAAAACTTCTTGTGCTCACCTGACCTGGAGAGCATTTGTGGTGAATTACCTGAGCAATTAAATGAAAGCATTTGTGTGAATGGTGCACATTAAATATTATTTGAAGACATTCTGTGATCAAAGCAAAGAAAGGAAATTAAAAAGCGTGGGTTTGCTAAACGTTGAATAAGTTAAACATAAGGATACTGCAGTGGAAAGGTGGAGCATGTGTCCATGAAAAGAAGCTGTATCCACTTCATATTCATGACAACACGTTTTCAAAATATTGTGCTCTTAACCTTCCTTCCAGTGGTTCCTGGCAGAAGAACTAGAGGATAAAGGAGCCTGAGATGTAAGGAGTTTTGTGGACAACTCTTCCTAATAAATGGTGTAATTGCTGGACCAATGTCACATTTCTTTTATCTTGAGAAGAGGAAATAGAACTAAGAAGGGTGCAAGGGCATACATGTGTTAAATGATGCAGGCACCAAGATACATTTGTTGCAGATTCGTAACAAGAGCCATTAAACATATACCACTTCTCTTTAATTTACCAGAGTGGCAGTAAGAGGAAGAGGTAAAAATCAGACTAGGCTAGATTCAAAATTGTTGATGTTTTAACCTTTCACCACAGAGTCACTGCTAGTATTGCAACTCCTTATGATTTATTTAGTAAGCTTTCCATGGCTTGGAAATTAAGCTTTCAACTTTGCATGTCAGTTGGAGTGCTACTGTTCAGTAGGTGTTTATTGTCCAGTGAAAGACACTGTAGAATAAAAGCACACAGCCTTCAGGTCACAGTTTCCACCTATTGTGAAGAAAGTTCCCTATAGATATGGGAAAACAGTTTTGTCAGGTTATAATATGGAATACAGCAGCATAGAAAGCAGCAAACTGCAGGTCATATATATCAGTGTCAGAAAGGGAAAAAAGCCCTGGGTCTCTTGACTCACTCCAGTATTCTGCTTAACAGTGCTAAGTTGCTAGTCTTTACTACAGCCAGATGTTCTTCATGGGAAGTACAATATTATTTGGCATTTCTTAAAATACCCAACGGCGAGTTTAGCAAAGGATATGGTGCTTGAATGCACATGAATATGAAGTTATTATTTTGCTCAAACAAGTGATTCTTCAAAGTCACTCTTAATCTCTGTGTGTGTAAGAGTAGCTCATCAGTTAATTTTCAAAGGCATCTCTCTGGTTTGGTTGCTTTTTATTAAATCAAAATTCACTTTCAGATATTGCTGTGCCAAAATTCTGAACTAGGCTGTCTGTCTCTTAGGCTACCATAAATAAATTTTTAAAAGGCTACACTTTCAAGTACATTTAATAGAGATAATAATAACTGCCTGATTCATGTGATTGCTATTCATGAAAGATGTAAAAAGTGTGCTTCTAGTTTTCAGAAATAAGCTGGTGATTATACTGATCGATTTTCAGACATGCAAAATACAGAAACAAAATAAATTAGTTTCGTTCTTTTCATTAACTATTTTCTGAATAGTAGAGGGTTCCTGCCTTTTAACACAATCCCATTTGGTTTCACTTCATCAGATTCTTGGTAGATGATAGAGTCACTGCAAAACAGAGAGAAGGCTAGTAAGAATTCTTCTGAACACAGATTTCTGTTACTCCTTCTGACTAATCAGGGAGTTTTCAGAGTTTCTAATAATTTCTCTTTAAGACCTCCCCACTGGTTTCAACTAAGTTTCCACGAAAGGCTCGGAAATTTCTAATTCACAAGAAGAGCATCTTCTGCTCTTTATATCCTGTACACATGAAATACAATACTTTGCATGGAGCTATACTGTACCTTTCTTAGAACGTGGTATAGTACTATGGGATCATCAACAGGGATTGTCAGACCTTGTGATCAAAGCACAGGCATTTAGCATTAAAGCACTCCCGAGGCAGGGCTTTAACTGTATTTGAGGCTGTTTGACATACTTTCCTCAAATCGCCATGTTGGATGGCTTGAATGCAGAAGTATCGAGCAAGATAAGGCAGGGGAGCAAGGCCAGATGAGATACTTTCATACAGAATCCTCCATCAGAAAGAAACATTTAAGCTTCCACTCTAACACTGTTGACCTCAGTGTAAATCTGCATGCCAGAATGCAAGCTCTCCTGATCTTCCTAGGACCTCTGTAAAAGCTGCTGGTGACACAGCCACTGGCTGCCTGTACTTGAGTCAAGTTGGCAAATTCTGCTTCTTCAGTCATGGTCACTTCCCATCAGGCATGAGCTTATTAATTCAAAATCTCTTCTCTCCTGAGACTTCCAAAAGCTGGAGGCTGACTCACAAGGAGAGTTTTATTTTTATAGCCTCATCAATACAAAGGAAAGTCTTGATTTGCAAAACTTTTTTTCTCCTTTTTTTCTTTGGGTATTTTTTTGTTTGCTTGGTTGGTTGGTTTTTGGGTTGGGTTTTTTTTTTGTTTTTTTTTTTTTTTTTTTTTTTTTTTTATGACAGAACTCAGATTTGGGATTCTAATCATGAGAGACTGTGAGGAGCTTGAGAGAAACACAGAGTATCCAGCTAGTCATTTGCTTCCATTTGTACTACCATAGAAGCACTGACTTAAGCGGCCTCAATTAAGTTCAAAGTTATTAACCTACAATACCACTTAATACAAAGTAATGTTTCAAATGTTGCCATCCAAAGTGAACATGATTTACAACCCACTTTTTTCTTTAAAACTAACTAACCTTTAATTGCCGTGATTAAACTTCACAAGTGTGAGAAATCTGTCAGCTGTTTTTCTCAGTAGGTGCTTGGTATGCCTCGAAATCTGATCATTTGGCTTTTTGGGAAACGTTGTGGTTTGTTGTTTACTAATTTCCTTATACATTCACAAAACTACATAGGGAATACAAAGAACGAAGTCTTGATCTCCCTTAATGTGCCCTCCCACAGATGGCAGAAATCATCATCTATTGTATTCACAGATATGTGAACGTACTTCTTCCTAAGAATATTGCATATTATCTGCAAACATTGCAGTGTCTGCACACATGCTCTTAACCTTGCTCAAGTAACTTCAAAGACTTCAAAGACTGAAAACAATGCTTCTTTATAGATGACATTTTGCAGAGATTTATTAACATGTCTTAGCCGTAGAGCCTGTTTTTCTCAGAAGAAATTACAATTGCACTGGTTTGTGGAGGGGTAACTTGCTCTAGAAAACAATACTTTGAATATAGTTTTCATTTCTGTTTCCATTTCAAATCTCTCAAAAGTCTGTAAGAACAAGTTTTCCTTCAATGTTAACACTTAAGAAGCATTTAATCATAAACACATGAGGTCCGTTCAAAGTACAAGCCCTTTTTGTAATCTCTACTGATGATCATGATGGGAAGTGTAGAAGACCATCTTCCAGTTTAAATTAACAGTGGCAAGTAATTTAATTCTGATATCAGCAGTCTTGTGCTTCTTTGTTTCGAATTTTTAGGAGTTTCTAGAGGTCACAGGTTGAATTTGAAAGGATTCAGAGGGAGGATTCCCTTCTCTGAATCTGCATTATGGATAGTTTGGTCTTAATGAGGGCTGCATGAGTGAGAGGGGAATCATGCTGTGGAAAGCCTTCACAGAGGTAGTGAACCCTGCATTACAGAAACCTCCTTCATCAGATGAAGCAGAGGTTGGGCAAGATGTCTGCTTCCTTCCCTGCCTTGCTGCTATTGAGAACAGAGGTTCTTTCACGTGGTTTCTGGATGTAGATGCATCACTCTTACTCTCATTCAGATTCCAGGACTATTTCATCCACCTTTGCAAGAAACTCCTCTTCCTTCATTAGGTCAGCTTAACAGAGGGCAAGGGCTTTTGGGTTTTGACTCCTGTTATTATTCTGTCCCTGTAAGTAGATTCCTGGCACACAGCTGGCAACCAGTGTGCTGTATTGAGACATGCTTTGCACTTTATGTGTGCTGGTCAGACATCAGGCAAATATTTACCAGCAAAACTTCACCAATCCTTATAACCTGTCAAAGTGAGCATACCTGCAGGAAACCATGGCTCACAAGGATCATCTCTCTTAGTGCATACATAGATTTAGTCTATTTTTAAATTCTCTTTTCCTCAGCTTTTAGTTCATGCAGAACCTTATGTGCCACAGTTCTATGTATCAGGGGTTCAGTGGCATTGCTTTCTCCCCCTTCCCTGCAGTCTAGTCTTCAGCCGCTTGAGAACTCAGCCTTTGCTTGTATGCTAAATGACAGGACAACTCCATGTTCTTGGTATTTTCTGGCCTAGAATTTCCAGCCTTGGAACATTAAGCAGCTAATTCTCTTTTCCTTACTCCCTGCATCTATTAATAATTACAGTCTTCATGAATGGTAACATTCAGTATTTTCCCTAATGCAACACTGTCATTCAATCCAGATTAGGTTCCACCCCCTACACTATTTATTTGAGGTGCACTGGAGAAAAAACCCAAAAAACAACATGTAGAAAATAAGAGACTGTGTGTTGAACTGTGCAGTGTATTTTGTGTAGAAAACTTAATTGATGCAGGAGAACTTTTAAAGACTTCTTTGTTATTAAGGTAGAACCTGAGCAGTTAACCATGTTCTAATCAGTCTTGTTCCCTGAACCTGTCTTCTTTTCATAGTTACTTACTGGAGATACAAAATCTCTACAGATCTTGCAGAAAAATAGAAATTTTTCTTTCCATCCCACTCGTCAGTAGCAGCATTAGCACACTTCACAGTGTCTTGCTTTTTGGATGCTATTTTATGACTTCAATAAAATATCTGCTCAAGACACTTTGGAGTCTCTAGCCGGCCCTGCAACATTTTGCTTCCTTCTGTTTGCCTGGTTTAGGGCTGTATGAAATAGGACCCAAAGGGACTGCTTGAATCATAAGGTTTTGTCTTATCTTGTGGGAAGTTGCTTCCTAGACAGATTGTGAGCCACTTAGTTCAGTTTACAGCTCAACTACCCATTTTGCTTCTGTCTTAAAGCTCTTTAAGATCTTCACTCTTCTGGTGGTCATCCATCTCATTCTCTGTTCAAATTTACTTGTGGTCACTTTATTTTCTCTTTTGCTAAGTCTGTCTTTTGCTTCAGTATCTCAAATACCTGCCTAATTTGCTCCTAGAAGGCACTTTAAACATTTTCCCTTTGCTGGACTAACCAAACCTAACTCTTCTACCTCCCTTAGGTGCAAAGACACTGCTGTCCTAGAAAGCATTCTTTACACCTACTCTCAGTTGGATGTATAGTTGTACAGCAGTACTTAAGATGAGATATTAATATAAATGGGAACATTAATACTTCATTCTATATGAGCAGGACCTTCTGTTTGAATTTGTTTCTGAGTTGTATCACAATGCTGGGTTTTATAGACTTAGTACACCTGGATCTTTTTGCCTTTCTTCCCCCTTAGATGAGAGCTGCTCAGCATGCACACTATTTCTATGGATATTTCCTGGATATTTGAGGGGACTGGTAAAATGTGGGACTTCTGGTTTCCTACATTGTACTTTTTCTCGGAGCCAAGCTGAGTTTGGAGATATCTTTACATGTAACATAAGAAAAGCCAAGTGGGATCAAATTTAAAGCCAACTTGTGGATCCTTTGCTCTTCATAATCCTCTGCAAATGTGGACTAAATCAGATACTTCAAAATATCTCAGCAATTACAGACACTTTTTCTATGAAGTATCTTAGCATTCAAACACAATTGCTCATGTGACACAGCTCTAAACTATTATTTCAAAAGGTCTCTTACGTATGCTTGGCCAATTTATTTGTCATGACTGCTTTTGAAATGCTTATCCTTAATAGCCAAGTGCTTTGGCCTTGAACTTAAATATCCACAGTTCTGTCCAAAAAGAGTGACTTCGATCTCCACACAGCCCAAAAAGGTTCTGTTATTTCTGAAGGCTGATATAAATCAAGTGGGCTCTAGAGTAGGTGTGACACACGACTGGAGAGTGTAGGAACAACTGGAAAAAGAAAAACTTAAAAGAACTATAAGCAAAATAAATTACAGCTTATATATATAAGCATAAAATAAACTGCTTTATCTCTTTGCAGATGTGATAGGGGAGAACTTCAGACACAATGAATGCTGATATCCTGCATGCTGCAGCAAGGGCTCCGTAAATGATGGAATCCAATGGCTAAGGAATTTCTTAGCAGTTTAATGGTGTAAGAAGTAGTAATTTTTTAAAAAATGAACTGAAACAAAGAACACCATGAGACAGATGGCCATCCTTAGAAGTGCTGGATGTCTTCTACAGTTGCCAAATTTTCTAGTTAGCCCAGATGAGATGTAAACTGCATGTCACACAGCAAGTAAGTGTGGCTATATAAACGACTGCTCGGTGACTGTGTGAAGCAGCACACAAAGGGCAGATGCTGCATAACAGCACAGCTAGTTTTCATGGATTTCTCCTCGATCTTCTGGCTACATCTCCTCTGTAACAGCTCTGGAAGAATCATTTGGGGATTCCCAAGACGACTAGAATGCATGTTCCTAGAAGCTGGTCTGCAGGCAGTGATGAGTTATGCAGCATTTTTCTAACAGCCAGAAACAGGGTACAGAGAGAGAAGAGGTAATTACTGCAAGTTTATTTGAGGTTATGATCTCTTCCTGCCTTGGCAGCTTGTGATCTGATAGATCTCCAGAAGAGGAACTGGAGATTTGTCCTTCTTGCTTTCTTAAAGCTGGATATTTTCTAGTAGAGTACTTGCACAGCAGCTGGTCTGGTATGCAGGACTGTGAGTGCTTCGTTATTTTGCAAGGGCTATAATTAAAGAATAATACTAATACTTTAATTTTGCCTTTGTGTCTCTATATTTGAGGTTGCTGCGGACTGGATTTAACTTTTATTTTAATATCTATCCAATAATTTTGGAGGAATCATCTTCAGTGGGGTAGTGTTCTGCACATGCAATTTAGCAATACAGTACAGGATCCACAGTAGAGATTTCTCAGTAGATTTCTCAGTAGAGTCATTGGTGCTAGCTAGAGAAGAGGATTATTTTAATTTGTGGACCCATTAAAACTGTTGCTCTCAGTTCAGCTTCATGAATTTGAACACTTAAATTAAAGAAGTTTTTTTTAAAAACCCTTCTCTTTATGCAAATCTTGACAGTCCACACAGCTGACAGGTTTGGTTTAATTTATTTTTCTAAAGTATCATAATATATGTTTAAAATTATGAAAAAGCAATTAATAAATGAAGAATGAAAATAATATTTGCTGGTTTTGACAGGCAGATACAACCTGAGGAGGGCCCCTCAGTTCAAGAAGGACAGGGAACTGCTTGAAAGAGTCCTGCACAGAGCCACAAAAAAAGATTAAGGGAGTGGAACATCTTCCTTGCTAGGAGAGACTGAGAGGTGACCTCATTAAATACATAAAGGGTGAGTTCCAAGAGGATGGAGTCAGGTTTCTCTTCATGATGCCCACATATGGGGCAAGGAGAAATGGATGGAATTTGTGCAATAGGAGGTTCCATGTAAACATAAGGAATAATATTTTCACCACAAGCATGAGAGAACACTGGAACAGGCTGCCCAGGAGGGTTGTGGAGTCTCCTTCTCTGGAGATATTCAAGATCTGCCTGGATGCATTCCTGTGTGATCTGGTGTAGGTGATCCTGCTCTGGCAGGGGATTGTGCTGGATGATCCTTTGAGGTCACTTCCAGCCCCTAACATCCTGTGATTCTGTGATCTGTTACTACAAACTTTGATAGGATTTCATTGACTCTTGTTCTACTTAGACTACAGACCTTGCCAAATAGTTACCAGGAGGGACCTCACAGATCTGGAAAATGCAGGACAAGTGGAATCAAAGCTTAGATTTTAATTTCTTGCTTCTGGTCTAGTTTACACTTTTCAAACATGCACCAGTATAAGTCACAGAATCACAGAAACATTCAGGTTGGAAAAGATTCTCAAGATCACCTAGTCCAACCAATAACCCTAATCTACAAGGTGCACTCTAAACCATATCTCCAAACACTATTCAAATAACTTCTAAACACATCCAAGGTTGGTGTCTCAACCACCTCCCTGGGCAGCCCATTCCAATGCCTGACCACTCTTGCTGGGAAAAAAAAAATCCTAATATCCATTCTAAACCTACCCACTCACAGCTTGAAGCCATTCCCTCTTGATCTATCACTGTTTACCAACCTCTCCACAATGTCCTTTTTACACGTCTATTATTCAAGTAAGCCAGAGAAAGTGAATATGTCTGGGTAAGGCAAGGTTGGGGTTTCAGTATTCTCACCATCCTCTACTGCATAAATACCTCTCCTGTAACTGGAGTCAGTTTGGTCAAGACATGATCTGGAAGCTTCTCTCAGCATCCTGTTGCATTAGATGTACTACCTCTGGCTGAGTGCTGTACTAGTGTGATAGGAGCTAGGCTGTTGTTTGGTACATGAGGCAGGTGAGTGTCACACCAGTGACTCTGTAAAGCTTCTGGAAGGGTGATTAAATTGCATCTGTCCCCTTACAACTCAGGGAGCTAATAAATGTAAAACACTCTTCAAGGATTACAACAGAAAAAGCTAAGTTCCACTTGGTGTGCCTTTAAAACATGCACTCCAGCTGTTCCCTGTCTTGAAGATGTGTGGGAAGAATCTCTCCAAGCCAACAACGCTCCCCTTGTTAAACAAACAAACAAAAAAACCCCAACAAAACAAGAAAAAAAAAACAAAACCCAAAACCCCCAAAAAACAACCCAACAAAACACATGTAACTTGACTGTGAATGACTTGATCTTCTGTTCTGTAAGCCTCTCACTCAGCAAGGCCCTGCAGTGTATGCTTAATTGCAACACTGCAGACCGAAAGCATGTGCTTTAAGGTTGCCCCATATTGCAGCCAGGCACCAGCCTTGTCTGCACTCTTGGCATGCTCAGAGAGACCCCAGCCAGGATAGCAAGGGAAAGAGTGAAGTTGTGGGACAGAGGTTATGTGCTGAAGGACTTACCTCAGCAATGCCCCTGTCAAACCTGCCCTTTGGTTGTGTTGTTAAAGCCCATAAACACCTAAAGCAAAAGGAGAGACAGAGGCCACGCAGGAAGACGCAGTGTGTGGTGCTGGCCCTTCATAGAGATGAGGGTGGCAGCCAGCCGGAGTTGTGCGAGCACATGAGTTATTGGTGAGGCCACGAGATCCAAGATAGGAGACGTGTCACACTGAAGATCTGTGTGACTTGGCAGGCACCCACTTGACAGGAGCTGTGAGGCCTGCTGGGTTTTCCACCACCCTTCAGATCCCTGGCTGTCACATTCGTTCCCTTTTAAACCCAACCTCCTTTCTCCACTGATTGACTCCTACATCTTTTTTTCATCTCTCGGAGCAGCCAAACTGCATCTCGGGCAGCTGAAAGCTATTCAGCTCTGGGACACACTGCAAGGGAAGCTCGTGGCCTTTCTTGGTGGTGATGGCCAAATATGTGTGTAATGTGCTTAGGTTTCACTAGCCCACACAGCGAGAGACCCTGCTCCTCTCTTGAACTTGGGTGTAACACGTTCCCTCTGCTGTTGAGCAGGCCAGCTCTAGACTAATATTTTCTGTACACTTAATTACGACAGGACAAGTGCTGTACCCCAGTGGAAATCTGCCACTTGAAAAACTGCCTAAAAATATATTCTACAGTAAATGTTTCTCTGCATGATTAAGTGTGCATGTGGACTGTACTGTGCAGAGGGTTTCCCAAAAAAAAAAAAAAAAAAAACTCATCCAGGTCTCTTGGCAAGGCCTCCTTTAAAAAAAAAAACAAAAAAACACCAAAACCCAAAACTTTATCAGTTTTTCTCATATTTAAAAATGTCAGGAATTACTCTGTAATTCCTTTTTAAACTAAAAATTCCAAACACTTGCAAAGATGAGGGACCGTAAAGGTAAAAAAGAATAGGATGGGGTAAGACAAAGAGTTTTCTTCTCAAGAAGGAAAAAATTCCAGGGTTTAAGATACGTACTTTGGACTATGAAGATGTCCAATGATAGGACAAGAGGCAAAGGCTGCAAGCTTATAGGAGGTTCCAGGTAAACATAAGGAAAAACTTTTTCACTGTGAAGGTGAAAGAACACTGGACCAGGCTGCACAGGGGGGTTGTGGAGTCTCCCTCTCTGGAGATATTCAAGACCCTCTTGGATGCGTTCCTGTGTGATCTGGTATAGGTGATCTTGCTCTGGCAGGGGATTGGACTGGATAACCTTTTGAGGTTCCTTCCAACCGTTAACATTCTGTGATTTTGTGATTCTGAGAAGACTGGGGTCAGCTCCTTGCTTTGCCTCAGCTTCCATGCACTCTGTCAGTGCCTCAGAACACACAAATTCATGAAGTGTTCCATATGTTTTTTTTGCCCAGTCGTTGAGTCACCCTCCCTGGATGTGTTTAAGGGTCATTTGGATTTGGTGCTTAGGGATATGGTTTAAGGTGAATCTTGTAGAGTAGGGTTATAGGTTGGACTTGGTGATCCTGAGGGTCTTTCCCAACCTGGATATTTTGTGATTCTGTAATTCATTCCTGTACTGTTACCACATCTGTGCCAGGGTACTTGGTGGGCAGATGATGGGGAATGAGTGAATTCTGGAGGGAAGGTGATTAAACCATCTCAGGCCGTCACCACCAAGTGGCAGTTCAAACTACTGCATGCATGCTGCCATGAAGATCCACCTGTCCTGCTTCTAAGATAAAAAGAAGCATGCTCTTCAAGACAGTTTTGTAGCTCTAGTCCAGAGAAGGTCTGGGAGTACAATCACTGTTTCTGACAGCCCCAAGCTGTTGGAATACTCCAAGTGTTGTGTTAACCTGCCCTGTGAGGCAGGAGAGGAGCAGGGGTTTTCTGCATATGCAGCAGCACTGAAAGAGGGTCACATTCCCATCTGGGAAGTGGGCTCCTACTGAACATTCGGCTCAACTTTGAGCAAACACTGTCTGGGCTGGGATGCACTTGATGGCTTGCAGATTTCTCTGACAGAATATTGTGTAGCTGGCAGAAGAAAACACGAGAAAAGAAGAAAGCAGCACTGATTGCTTTTCAGCCCTTTTACTGCTTGCCTTGTATCCTCACGAAGATACAAAAACATCTTGCAATGCCAAAGACCCAGTGTGACAGAGGCATTAAACATCACTTGGACCCATACAGAAAATCTCAGTGTAGATCTTGTCTTTCCTCTTCAGACAGTCTGGTGCAATTGAAGGGCATTAGGCAAGCTGTGTGAATGAGAGAGCAACCCCTGCAAAGCATGCTCCAGTAAAATGTCTCCTGGTATGTGGCGTCTTGGTGCTCCAAACCGGATTTCTGTGAAGATGAGAAAGGGCTATTGCAGCTGCATCCTCTGAGACAAATTAACACAATTCCACACTGTGCTCATACAAGACTTAAAATTCTGTGATCTGCCAGAGTTGTAGCGTAGTTAATCTTAGAAACAGAGTTTTATAAAGGTGCTAACTGGTGTTTCATGGTGTCCCTGTGGTGTTTCGTTTTTCATACAAGGCCTTATTTGGAGAAATGCTACATGAGCATTTGAAGCAGTTACGAGAGCTGTTTGATCAGACAGAATGGTTCCTTTGGGCAGTATTTTGGAAAAATAATATTTAAAAATTGCACTTTATAAAACTTTCAAGGACATATACAACGAATTGTCGAATAGCAGCATAATGCTGGTTTGAGAAACATTATTCTCTTTACTTTAAATTCCAACAAACGAACAGAGACATTGGGAAGAAACCAAACCGCACAATTTAAATACAGCGACACTTTTTAACAGTTTCCACAGATTTCTGTATTGCACACAACTGTGATTTTGAGGTGTGGAGTGGTTTTTTTTTTGTGTGTGTGTGTGTTTTTGGTTTTTTTTTAATTGAACCTGAGAATTCATAAGCTTTCCTAAGTAGCTACAGCCAGGGGTAAATTGTGTGTTCCTTCATGGTATACTCATTTGGAGCTTATGGAAAGGATTCATGAGAAAGACCCTGCTTGTGTCCAACCTCCTGTCTGCCTCACACCTCAGGACTGTTACCTCTTACAACATATGCACAAATGTAATGCTGTAGGTGTCTGTGTATTTTAAGAAGTGTGTCACAGCATTTCAAAGGTCCACACTCTTCTGTGATGGTGGTGGTGCCATAGGTTGTGCAGAGAGGTACTCAGCTGGGCAGGGAGAAAAGAAAAGACGAGAAGAGACACAGGGAACCGACTGTTGGTAGATTCTGAGTGTATTCAGTAATGCTGTTACAGCTTGGTTTTGGTTTTGGTTTTGCTTCTGCCCACCCCGCCCAAGTTTTAGAAGTCTGCCTTTGGTGTCCTGGCTATATTCCAACTTGTGCTATCTTTCTTTCTGACCTACAGTCCTTCTTCAGCTAAGTAAGCTATTTCTCATTTTCTGTCTGTTTACCTTTGTTGGATCCTCTTAGGACTCCATCTGTGATGTGTGGAGCCCTCCTGTGATAACCCAAACAGAACAAGGAGCCAAAGCCTTTCATTTCCAGGAAACTTTACCAAAAGATTTTCCCCCTTCTGGAGCTGAAAGAATAGTGATGCAGGTATTTGAGCAGAGGTCTCCCCTGCCCACCTGGACAACCAGGCACTGTGCCACCAGCACTCCTCTAAGCTGAATAGGAAATTTCATCCCAAACTGCAGAATACCTACTGAGTTAGTGCTGGTGAAAGGGGATTGTCTTATGAAAAGTTTCGGCTTTCAAGGATTTAAGTGGGGTTTCCTGTCATCCAAAAATGCCAGCTACCTCGAGCACTGAACTGTCTTTTTAATTCACTAGCAGCAGGCAGCTTTCCAGCCAGATGGATTTAGGTCCTTAAACTGCTGCTGCTGCTCTTCCTCTGACTGATAATCTGCTCCCTTACCTCAGTGGGCTGAGTGCCACATGCAGTACAGCACTCTTTGGTCAGGGCTGTCTGTACACACACATAGGCTGTTACTCTTTCTGCTTTGCAAAGGGTAGAATTCACTTAACACTCAGGTCTCCTCAGCTAATGCTTTCTTGGAGATTAGACCAATTTTCTCTTTTTTAAAAAAATGCTCACCTTCTTTCTCTTTTGCCTCATTCTTGAAGCTGTGTATGACAAGGAATTGTTTTGTGTGTGTGTGTGTGGTTGGTTGGTTTGTTTTGGTTTTAATTTTTTTTTTCCAGTCTGCAGTTAGGTCAGCCTCAAGACCTTGTTGGCAAAGAGTCCTCAATTGTCTAAACCACCCACATCTGGTTCCCCCATCAATGCACCTTCTGCCCACTGGCCAAGAGCTCCATTTAAGGTCAACCTGTGCATTTGCTCCTTTCCTGGGTTACTGTGTTGGTATAGCCTGGCTTCCAGTCCCATTTCCTGCTGCTCCAAACTGAACCTCATCCATTACTTGCCTTCTTGTTGATAACTCTGTTATGAAGCTCTGCCCGCCATGCTCAGATGCCATAGGATAATGCTCTGTAGACGAGGACACAGCTCATGATACAATTACTCTCAGCAGCTGGGTCACTCCCTTTGCACGGAGCAACTCCATTCTTCCTGCTCCCTGGCAGGCACTCCTCCTTGCTACCTTCTGATCTTTTGAAAGAGAGCTCTACTGCTATATTGTTAAGCTAGAAAAAGAAAACTGGAATAAAAACTCTGAACTGAATATGACCTTGAGATCATCTGGATTCAAGTATTTCCTTATTCTTTGGATGGATCTCTCCCAACAGATGTTGGGGCCCTTATCATTCATGCCTAAATGCATCTCAGATTTTAGGAAGGTCTTCATATAGGAACCTCTTATTTCAAGACTTACAGGATTTCCTTCAGGATTAATCCATGATGCTTACCTCAGATCTAGGATCTTACAGCCTGTAGGCACCATTCCAGGGAACCACTGATCACCAGTGCAAGATCTCTATTTGCAGATCTCCCAAATCACAGAGAGAACCAGGACATGAAGTGACATTTTGAGGGGATGAGCCTTTACCCAGTGATGCTGACAGGGAGACCATAACCTTTGAACTCCGCTGAGAGCTACAAATGATTCATTAATGACACTGGAGCACACAGTGCACCTGAATCATAGCACAAGTTGGTAGTTCTTTTCTGAAGCTTGACACACATAACTCAGTGGTACTTGCCACCAGGGAAACTCTCTTGTTACATGGTGATTGGGACCATGGAAATGGTCTGGAGCACCTCTGCTATGAGGACAGACTGAAAGAGTTGGGGATGTTCAGTCTGGAGAAGAGGAGGCTCCCAGGTGACCTTATTGTGGCCTTCCAGTATCTGAAGGGGGGGCTACAAAAAAGCTGGGGAGGAACTGTTTAGGTTATCATGTGGTGACAGGACTAGGGGAAATGGAGCAAAGCTGGAGGTGGGGAGATTCAGATTGGAGGAAGTTCTTCATCATGAGAGTGGTGAGGACCTGGAATGGGTTGCCCACGGGGTTGGTTGGGGTCGCATCCCTGGAGGTGTTTAAGGCCAGGCTGGATGAGGCTCTGTCCAGTCTGGTCTAGGGTAGGTGTCCCTGCCCATGGCAGGGGGGTTGGAACTAGATGATCCTTGTGGTTCCTTCCAACCCTGTCTGATTCTATGATTCTAAATGCGTCATTGATAGCTGCAGCATCTGAGGTGCCAGGTCCAGGGCAGCTGTCTGCTTAGCTACTCTCACACATGTAGGACCTTGGCACGTGGAAGAGGTAACCCTCTGAGAATGTGACCTGAAAGCAACAAGGATGATAATTAAGCTTAATATCCTAATAAATAAAGCCTCCTTATCTCTTGAAGTCACTGTGAATTGAAAACAGCTCTGAAGAAGGAAGAATCTGTTTCACATTCAGATGCAGATCTCCTGGAATGATCTATGTCAGTCTGTAGGAAAGGGGAAAAGCTCTCAACATTATGAACAAAATATACAGCTGAATATCTTAGTTGCTCTCTAATCCCTAACAAAAGAAGAAATGAGCCTTAACTAGTAAATGCCACAAGACTCTTAATTCTCCTGGGGAGAGAAATATGGGTTCACTCCTACCTGAGGTTTGGTACCCATGACTGAAAAGACATTCAGGTATCCCAGTGAGTTGTACTAAATATTTTCATTATGAGGAGATGTACAGCTCACAAATTATTTTATTATCAGTGGAATTTGTCTAACATATTGCAAAATATTTAAAAATATCTGTCTGAAGGCATTCACATATAATGACTTATAGACTTAACAGAACAAGGGGCAGCTGCCAGACTGTATTTGGCCATTTTAATGTCTTCACCAATGCTGTTTGTTTCAGTGGTTTTGCTTTGGCTACAGAATTAGATGCTAATTGCAATGCACAGATTGAGTGCCAGGTACAAACTTTTCCTCAGCTGCACATTTCATAGAATCATAGAATCATAGAATGGTTTAGGTTGGAAGAGACCTTAAAGATCATCCAGTTCCAACCCCCCACCATAGGCAGGGACACCTCCCACTAGATCAGGACGCTCAAGACCTCATCCAGCCTGGCCTTGAACACATCCAGGGAGGGAGCAGACACAACCTCCCTGGGCAACCTGTTCCAGTGCCTCACCACCCTCACTGTGAAGAATTCTTCCTAACATCCCGTTCAAATCTCCCCTCTGCCAATTTGAACCCATTCCCCCTCATCCTGTCATTACAAGACCTTGTGCCAGTCTTCAAAGACTATTGAGGTATGATTGCCTCTTCTGTAATAATGAATGCAAAGGCTCTCAAAAATGTCATTGATGATGCTTTTAAATGAATGCACACAGGTTTTCACAATACAGGAGGAGCATTGCAGTACATCAAGGACTATACTACTTGATCTCAAGGAGCCCCTGACAAAAGAAGGACATGGAACTGTTGGAGTGAGTCCAGAAGAGGGCCATGAAGATGATCAGAGGGCTGGAGGAGCTCTGCTATGAGAACAGGCTGCAAGAGTAGGGGCTCTTCAGTATGGAGAAGAGAAGTCTTTGAGGAAACCTTGTAGTGGCCTTCCAGTATCTGAAAGGGGCCTAGAGGAAGGCTGTGGAGGGACTATTCACAAGGTCTTGTAAGGACAGGATGAGGGGTGATGGGTTTAAACTGGAAGAGGTAAGATTTAAACCAGATGTTAGGAAGAAGTTCTTTACAGTGAGGGTGGTGAGACACTGGAACAGGTTGCCCAGGGAGGTTGTGGCTGCTCCCTCCCTGGAGGTGTTCAAGGCCAGATTGGATAAGGCCTTGAATAACCTGTTCTATTGGGAGGTGTCCCTGCCTATGGTGGGGTTTGGAACTGGACAATCTTTGAGGTCCCTTCCAACCTAAACCATTCTATGGTTCTATGATTCTATGAATATAAATTCCTTTCATACTAATTTTTTTTTTCTGGAACAGATCAATAACAGATTAGCTTGTTGACAGAATATGTTTTGAAACATCAAGAAGATGAATAGGGCAAGTGCTGTTATTCCTTAAGCCACCATCATAATGAACACTGTCACCCTACCTGGAAGTGGTAACATTTAAGAGACAACATTAAAAACCCCCTAACCCTTACCCCAAACCTATCATGAAATTCCTCCAGGCTAAACCTATGTATTGAAACTCCTCTTGCTCTTCTGTGGAGCAATGCTTGAATACATTTTCCAGGTATGTTTTCCTCGCTCCTTTTCTTAAGAGCCATAGGTTTACTGGAGTGTGCTTTCATAAAAGGACACAAAAATCTTGTTCATGGGAAGAGCAACAGTCAAAGGACATCCTCCTTCTTGTGGTAAGGATATCTGTTCATGGCAAACAGTAATACTTTTCTTGTCACAGTGCTACCTTGTAGTTTCACTGCTACTGTAGAAGAAAAGCTCCATCAACACCTTTAGGCACCTAATCTTCAAGTTAGGCATGCAAATACTTTCAGTGGTCAAAGCACAAATTTATGATTTGTTGTTTCTTATTAGGATGTCTTCTCCATTTACACACAGTCTCTTAGTATAAAATCTGGTCTTTGTACATGTACAAGGGTTGTACCTTGGCCCTGGTGAAGTTAGTAATAGCTGATAACGAATGGTACTAATGCACTGATTGTGAAAGTTAGATGAATGAACAGAAAGCTTCCGGTCATATTTAGACCATCTAAACATCAGCCTCACATTTCACCATCAGAACAGAAACAGTTGGAAGCAGGGAGATTTTTCATATTTGCTCATAATATTTCCAAATGTATATATCTAGGCAGTAAGTAAGGTAGTAAAGAGACCTGGAACCCTGAAAAATATATGTGCAAAGAATTATAGAATCACAGAATCAGGCAGGGTTGGACGGGACCAAAAGGATCATCTTGTTCCAATCCCCCTGCCACGGGCAGGGACACCCTACCCTAGATTAGGCTGCACAGAGCCTCATCCAGCCTTGCCTTAAACACCTCCAGGGAAGTGGCCCCAACCACCTCCCTGGGCAACCCAGTCCAGGGTCTCACCACTCTCATGGTGAAGAACTTCCTCCTCAGATCCCCTCTGGATCTCCCCACCTCCAGCTTTGCTCCATTCCCTTTAGTCTTGTCACTACGTAATAGCCTAAAAAGTCCCTCCCTAGCTTTTCTGTAGGTCCCCTTCAGAATCTCCTTCTGTCAAATTCTTGTCTTAACTGACAGGAAGGGGCCTAACATCCCCAAGTCGAGCAGGTCAGTTTTAGCGCGTTAACGCTAAACATGTACCCATGGATTTGACAATGTTTTGAAAAGGCTCAGTTTAAAGCTGGCTTCAGCAAGAAATAAAACAAATAACACTGATAATGGGAATAACCCCAGTGTGTTTTTTTTCTTTGTTGACCAGAACCCTTAGAATAATCTACTATTGTATGGAGTGGTGCAGCTAGTTAACTCAATATATTCCTTCCACATGGAGAGAGATGGCTGCAAGAAGCAGTTCTAGAAAGTCTTTTCCATTCCCCCGCAGCTTGTTTTGCTAAATCAGTTGCAGCAAAATGATCTACTCCAAATGGTGCATTTTTCCTGCCTTAGTGTATTTTGTACTTGCTCAAAAAAAAAACCCAGATTCCAGAAAAGACAGGGTTGTATAATTTTTAATAAGATTTGTTAAAAATAGTGTGGCTGTGGTGAGAAGAATGACCACAGGAAGTGATTTGTTTCCTGTGATCACTCCTCCTCCTTTACCCGCGAGCTTTCTGAATGCGAGCAGAAGAGAAAATATTCACTTCACTTAAAATTCATTGCAAACAGTAAGAGGGTAGCAGGGCTGCCACAACTCTCATGAATTACACTCAAGCCCTTCTGGAAGGCAGGACCTCACTTTGCTGAAGGACTTTCAAAGTTTGATGACACCACCTTCCACCACAGTGGCACACAAAATACACAGTGGGGAGATACCCAGAGGAGGTGGGGGCCAAGCCACTTGCTCAGTGCATGAGCCCAGGTCTGTCTGCCTGCTCCAAACCTCTGCAGAGGCTAACCTGGGAAGGAAGTCCTTGCCCACAATGGTTCCTGCTTGTACAAAAAGCGGAACAACATGTGCCTTAATGTGGTTGTGGCTCCCGCTTTCATCAGCATCCCACCCTTCTACGGCAGCCCCAGCCTGCTCCCCTGGAGTGGGTTTCCTGCTCTGTCACCACTAGGTGGGTGCTGGAGAGCCCACATCTTTCCCTCTCACCAAGTAAAGCAGGAAAGCTGCCCATGGCAAGAGCAGAGCAGTTTCAAATTTGTATTCTGTCCAGAGTATGTGGGCATCTTTGTGATTCTTGTGTGACTGATATTTCTCATGCAGGATTCCAGCAGAGACAAGCTATGCAAACAGCAAAGCACCTTTTTTTNTAGCAGCTATGCCATAAAAGGGAATAACTGAGAAGGTCCTGTGGAGCACAGTGGTAAAATAATCAGCACAGTGAGCCATATTCTGACTGAAAGTATCCAGTTCAGTGCAGTTCATGTCCCTAAGCTGGGGAAGCTTCCACCCCTATCCAGAAATGATCACTTTTGTTCTAAAAGACTTTTCTGCAGGTCATTTTTGCCAGATAGCTTGGCGAGTTACTCCGTGCTTAGTCCATTTTAATAATAACAACAGCAACAAAACTTTACAAGATGTTCTTTCCTCTTTGTCTGGCAGGATTAACAAGTTCAGCCAAGGTCTGACTGGCCGCTGGCTCTAGAAGCGAAGGACTCAAAGGCACTTAGAGGGAGCAGTTGCATGGAGAGCCTTGTTACCGGAGGGGGCTTCGTGGAGTGCTTTTTCCTCTGTGCTCAGCCAGAGTGACACTGACCGCTGCCCAGCATGCAGAATTAGGTGCATTTGCTGTTGGAGGAGCTTTTTCTGAGGAGTCTTCTAGGAAAAGCAAAGTCTGGGAGGCAGACGGACATACCAACCGCATTTTCCCCTACAAATCCACTTTTATACATCTCACTGCCACTGAAAGATTGAAATAGCAAGTCTTTGGATATAGCTTGGAAAACGGTTTTCTCCTTTGGAATAGTCATCTTTGAGCATTTATGTTTAATTTAAAAAAATAAAGAAACAAGAGCAGATGCGCAGATGTCATGCCAGCTGACTGAAACACAAGAACAACTCCATCAAGTTTACCTCTGAATTATTTTAACCCATCACTGAAAGTGGCAAGCACATTGCAGGAATGGGGCAGAAAAAGAACCATTAACAGAGCCTGGGGAGATTAGGTCAGGAGGAGGTGAGGACAGGAGAACTTCATGCTCAAACAATGCAGTAAATGAGATTATTTTTTTAGCTTTCCCCTCCTTGTTCCTGTGAACAGTGAAACTTTTCTAAGCATTTCATAGGCACAAGAGTATAAACACACGATCTCAGGGCCATAGGTACTCCAAACACTCGGACCTCTGCTTATCTTTACTCCCATGGGAAGTTCCCATGGAGGATATAAACCACACTATTTGCTTACAGCAAAGCCATAAATGTTTGGGGCTTCATAAGTAAAGTCAAGCAGGTGAGGCTGAGGACCAAGCTGCCTTTCTGAGGATGACTGGTTCGATCTGCCTTTTGGCTCATGAGGAGTCAAGATTAGGCCCTCATTCTTCCTACTTACATGCTGGATTTTCACCTTTAGTGCTCCTGCAGTACAACTTCTGCTAAATTTAGAATAGCTTTTTTAGAAGTTGTTTTATGAACACACACACACACACCCCCCCTAAAAAAAATAATTACATTGCGAAAAAACAAAAACAACTGCAGGCTTTTGAAATGCCATTTGTGAAGCGTTCCAACTATGTATGACTGGCTCAGTTACTACTTTGCAATTGCCATCTGAACATCTATTTTTCCAAGCATTTAAGAAAAGTGATGTGTACATTTTTCATGTGTAATTAGGCAGCGTAATGTGATCTCTTGCTGCAGTCAAGCTGCCATGTGCCGTAGCCTCACTGAATAGCTTCCAGATTTCAACCCAATCTCTTCTGTCTAGACTCTACGTTGCTATTTTTTTCCTTTTTTTTTTCCCTTTTTTTTTTCCCCCTTTTTTTTTTTTTCCTTTCTGCCTAGCTTAAAGCAGA
>VWZI01014732.1:214901-225977 GCA_013396835.1 Psilopogon haemacephalus
CAGAAGGTTTTGTCCCTCTTTCTCATAAAGACATGGGACAGATCTGGGAGGCCCCGCCGAGAGCTGGGTCCCAGACTTTCATAAGACACGTGTCGTCTGAATCTGACATTAAAGATTGTGCAGGCATTTCAACAGGTCATGCACACACGGGGGGAGNAGGTGTGGTTCAGCTCAGATGAAAAGGAAAGAAAGAAAAATGAAAGCGGCGCAAGAGATCCCCAACTGCAACATTATTTATATTGCTGTTGAAATGCAGTGTGTTCTCTTTATAAAGCTGCTTTTGGGAGTGAAATAATATAGACCCTGCCAAAACCAGGTGCATATCATGTAGATTGTTTATAATCCAAGTTAAAGGATAGCAGATTTATACCAGAAAGAACTCTCCAAGGAGACTTTGGAGTTTAAGTGTACTGTCTTAATCTATACATTACCTCCTCAACAGAGTGGTTGTCTTGAATTAAAAAAAAAACAAAAAACAAAGCAAAACCCAACAGTTTCAAGGAATTCTCAGATAATTCCAGGGAATTTTATCTGGTGTGATATACTTTTAGACTTCTTATTCTGTTCCCAGCTTTTTATTTGACTCTAAGTTATTTTACTCCTGCATCAAGAAAATGAAAGAGATCTGAGCGGGATCATTTCCACAGAAAGATGCTTTTGTGCAGTACAAGCAAAATGTTAAGACTTTTCCTGGCTTGCTTGTTCACTGCCTTGCCCTGGGATTAGGTGCAGTTTGCATATACTGCAACAGCTATTTTTCTACCCAAAGCAGAGAAGATTCTTGTTTTACTCAGGGAACAGAGTTGTGCAAATTTTCTCTCTCTTTTTTTTTTTTAGCATTTTTTTTTTAATCAAAACAAAGCAAACCAAAAACAAAACAAACCAGATTTATCTTCTCATCCATACTGTTGTAACAACACACCTTAAGTTTTCCTTTTGCTCTGGGAAAAAAAAAAAAAAAAAGGCTATTGTCCTATTGAAAACATGTCCTGCTGCCCCTTTTTGGTACAAATGGCAGATTGGTTGGAAAAGCAAGAACATTTTCACTGCTTTCTGAAGAGAAGTGTGCAGTGCTTGCTAAATGTTCCCAAGCTTCTGCGGAACCAATTGTTCTTTTTCTTAAAAAAAAAAAAAAAAATCCACCTACTTGAGCAAACTTTTCAATACATTTTTTCATTATGGTGAAATATGAAACGCTTCAAAAGTTTGGAATAATTGAGCAAATATCTTCTCATGCATGCAAAGGGAAACTTAACAAAAAAGCTACCTCTTTCAACATGAAATTCCAAATGATGACAGCAGGCAATGTAATAATGTGCTGATTGTAAAACTTTTAAAATTCCATTTTAAGACAAGTGAATTTTTTTCCCCTCATGTATTCAATAGCTAAAATGATCATGGGAAGTGATTTTAATCCTGTTTCAAAGAGTTTTGCATAAACAAATCTAAGTATGCTACTGTTTTTTTGGGAAAAGGGAAAAGTGGGGCTCAGCACTGACTAGCCCTTCTGTAAGGATGAAGGATGGGCCACTGGATACATCTTGACCTCCATGGCATGGCTACACAGTAAAACAGAGTGACATGCAAAGCTAGATGCTGTGGCAGAGACACTCCAGATATCTATATGATGCTGCTGCTGCTGACTCTCTGTGCCTGACTCCACGTTAACAATCTTCTCTCCGTCTTTCCTTCTAATTTCAACGTGGCAGTGTGACATTTGCCACTGTTCATACAGTAAGGACTCATTTCACTCATTCACCTGAGCTTTAAATCAGGTAAGAATTTTCACACAGGGGCTAAAGTGGAAGTTTGGAAACTTCACATTGGTAACAGCTTTTTTACAGTGTCTATCCTAGACTGTATTGATTTCATGAATCTCAAAGCCAGATGGGACCAATTACAATAATCTATTCTGATGAACAGTAGTAAAGACTGTAGGATTCCTCAGAGTTGTTTTGTGTTGCTGTCTTATTACAAACTGTTGCACATCTCAGGCCTTGTCCTGATCTTCATTCTGCTCATGAGTGTCACCAAATATATATGTGTAAGGGTGAGCAGCAAAGGCTTTCTTCAACCTTCATGCAAAACCGTCACTGCCCTGGGAAAATGTCACCCTTTGGGAGCCACATTATGACAGATCATTACATCCAGCACACCTATGCTGTATGTGTAGTTTGACAAAATAAATCAGTTCTTGGTCTGAAGAACCTATTCTCATATTTTGCTGTATAATCACAGTGTTAGAATCATATTTCAGGATTGGGGTATGCTTTTGAATACTTTGCTTTTTGCAATGAACAGTGCATGTGAACCTGATCTCCTCATGACCTACAAGCATCTGTCAGTGTTCTCCAGTTAATTCAAGGGCTCAGATACAAAATCAAGGAAAGCTTGTGCCTTTTGGTGGGGTAATCCAAAGTTTTTGGAGCCTGTAAGTTAAAAAATTATGGGGCTCTAGCATGTCATTGTTTTCATTTGTGGCAGAACAAACAGACTTCACTTAGCCCAGTCCAAATGGCTGTCCTGGATTAAACATGCTCTTCATTTTTCATTATTTCAGATCAATTTTGAAAGAAATGTGGAACATAAATAGTTGATGCTGATCAAGAATGAAAGATGTGGTGATGAGACACACAGGGCATGTGCCACTAATGAATCAGTAATGGAAACTTCAGTCAAGGAGCTGTCTAAAACACATCTACCACAGCACGCCTGTCCCCGCACACAGAGCGGTCACCCACATCACAAAGTGCTGCAACTCCAATAGTTACCATCACATATTCTAGACACACAGCTTTAGCAGCCAGAAGTAGGGGGTGGGTCTCTCTCTTCCCTGTAGCTAATCCAGAGGGTGATTCAGTGTCACATCCAGAGCTGAGTCACCTTCTGCAGAAGCCTCTCCCTTCCTCCCCAGCTGGCTGACAGGGAGCCTTTACTGAGGCACCTGTGTGGTTGCACAGCAGTTCATCAGAGGGAGCTCTGATCGGCCCACAGCCTTCATAGATGCTGCTTCTAGGCTATGTGAAACTTGTTGCACTACTGCCACAAGGTAGGTGTGAAAAGAAACCTCTATGTGTGCTTATGCAGGCATGTGCATGCATATAATTGTAGCTGTGGAAAATCTTGTATCTTCTACTTGTGTATCACTGAGCTTTTAGTAGCTTCAGGTTTCAAGGGAGGTTTTATCCTGGCCCAAACTGTCATTTCAGATCTGATTCTGTTTTGTGACAGTCAGTGACAAAATGCTGTGGAAAACCTGAACAGAATTACCTAAACAAAAGAGAAGTGGTAAAATGAGGTTATTATATATGGGGCAAGCTGCAAAGAGAAAGACCTAGAGGAAGAGCTAAATCTGTATTCTAAAATCGCATTTCTTAAAGCTGTGTATGTATGCAGGTCTGCCAGCCAAAACAACGTGTTCAGCCATGTAGATGAATATAACAGTGATTCCAGAGAACTGAAAGCAAGATTTAGCTTTTTCCTGACAGCATAACAAATGAAGAAAATAGAGGAGCAGACTGTGTGAATTTAAATTTTACTAAAAATTTACTTATGACGATATTGATTCTTTATTTTCTTGCATATGTATTAAACTATGGCCTTTTCAGAGATCACCACACAACAAGTAATCAAAGGAGATGCAAAAATGTAAGTACATGAATAAATAGCAAGCAAGTAACTTTATGGTATTTAAACTTATGAATTGTTTTCTATTGAATAGTGTGAGCATTTAATTTTTTGGGCAGCCTTCTCTTCCTGCCTGATTTATCTGCAAATTTTTATATTTAAACACTCATTCTGACCAGAGTAACTTCTATGTGCAGGCCAAATTTTTTTCACCAGAAGATAATACACATACATTAGAAATTATGACATTTCGTCACCTACTCTAACTTTTTGTGTGTGTGTGTGTGTCCCTTTTTTTTTTTCATGCTTTAATTTTTGGCTTTTTACATTTTTGCCATGTGGTTGAAAAATTTTGCAGTTCTTGCAAAGATGCACTGCTCAGCATTTCTGCGCTGATTCATCAGAAGAGTTATTATCCCTTGAATCTAGGTAATGATACAGGGAAATGCCTCTTTGGAGAGGGGAGGGAAAATGCTTTGGATAAACCAGGAAAATTCTGTTCCCCTTCCCCCAAACTGAGAATGAGTCAGAAATTCCGTTTTGGCTATGGGAGAGTTTATTTCATCATTATTTCAATTTGTGTTGCAGATGGATCTTCAGCTTTATCTAGTCTGGGACCTCACCACCAAAATATAGAGAAAAGGAGCTGAAGTTTTACCTTAATTTGGAGAGTTGGGGTGGAATTCAGGCAAGCATCCCAGCTTTCCTGTCACTCGGGTCAGGTCTTGGAGCTTTAAAAAAAATTCTTCCATCATTACTGTGCCCTCAAGAAAACCCTGAGGAAATTCACAGCAGTCTCACACGTTCCCTGGAACTTTCCTGCCAGTGTATTGTTTGCTTTTTAATCTCAGCCATCGGTCTAAGCATAAAAAATATATGCTAAAAATGAACCCCCCAAACAGACAAACAATGATTTCCCTTTCCTGTTGGCCAGTTGTTTGGGGAAGAGTGTGAATTGTTTTAAATTGATACAGCACTGCTGTACATCCATTGGTGCTGAATACCCTTGTGACTAATAGCCCATTTGTCCATATAACTTTATCTAATCAAGTAAGTTCCAGTGTCTCTCCTCGTATGAAGAGTGGCTTAGAGAACTGTGGTTATTTAACTTAGAGTAAAGGACACTCAAGGGAGACTGCTTTGCTCTCTATAACTACCCGAAGGGAGGTGGTAGCAAGGTAGGGGGCAGTCTCTTCTCCCAGGTAATGGCCTCAGGTTGCACCAGGGGAGGTTTAGATTGGACATTAGGAAAATTTCTTTGCCAAAAGCGTTGTCAGATATTGGAACAGGCTGCTGTCGTGACCCAGGCATGGTCCCATGGTCCCTTCCCTCTGCTGGGGGAAGGAAGCAGAGCGCAGGGAGAAGACAAAAGGTATGTAGACACCCACTTTGAGGATCCAAGACTTGCCCAGACTTGTTCCTCCCAAATAAGGGAAAGCAAGCTCCTAACTTCATCTAAGATGGTCAGGTTTGGCACACTGCCATTCTGATTGGTGAATTTTTGTGGCCACGGAGGCCACAAAATTTATTGATTGGACAATCAATAAATAGGCTTCTGCCACATGCTTTTCGGCTTTTCACTTTTACTTTTGATTTGCTTAGTCTGCCCTGCCACATGCTCTGCCTGCAATGATCTTCAGGATATCGACAGAATTCCCTCCAAGCTTTGGGTACTGTCTGATACTATGTTGTGAACAAATATTTCAATGTCTTTCATTAAGAACCTCTTTCCAGTTTTAATGTTTGTATTTGCTACTTATTTCTTAAATCATTCTAGTTTTGCCTGTTGCCTGTGTGAATAAATATCCAAACCCTGAGTTTCGAACATTGTAAATAAGTTTTCTGACAAGATTTAATATTAATAAACAGTTTTCATAGTTATTAACAATCTACGCCTGGATATAAAATATAATATAGATTATTAATTTTGCATAATTCATAATAGCTGCCTAGGAAAGCGCTTTATTCACCACCCCTGGAGGTGTTTAATAGTTGTGTAGTTGTGATGCTTAGGGACATGGCTTAGTTGTGGACTTGGCTGTGCTAGGTTAACAATTGGACTCAATAATCTTAAAGTTCTTTTCCAGCCTAAATGATTCTATAACTCCGTGAATTTATTATTTTTTTTAATTCCTTGGAGCTTTCAAGAAGAAATGATCTTTCATTCCCTAATTAAAAGTGATTGTCTGATAGCAGGGACTCTAGTGGTCTTCTTGAGCAACTGTCAAAATGCCATCGGTGTTGAGTCTGTGACTAAAGAAATCCATGATTGCCATAAAAGTCATTCTTTCTGGTACTCGAAATCAGTGGCCTGTTCACATCTAAGGCAATAGGATATGTCTATATAGCTGCTTATCTCTCTTGGTTTAAATGTCATTTTTACATAAGAGAACCTTTATTAGTGAATGTCACTCGCACCTCTGAGAGGGAATATTTACAAAGGTGTCCCCTTTTTGTTGTTGAACTACTTCATCTTAAATGGTGTTTTCATAGGTAAAATGTTCATCCTTCCTGATTTTACTGAGAAATTCAGGTGCTGGAATTGCATTGTGCAAGGCAAAAATGTTAGTAGAAAAAAGGTAGAATAATCTCCCCTCTACTCATCTTGGTTTGTATCAAAACACATAAATATCAGTCATGTATCCTAGTACATCGAAAATAACTATGAAAATTAATGTTATAAAGTTTTCATTACCATCCTTCTATCTTCAGTTCTATTTAGTGAATTGGTGTTGAAATACCTCTAAGACAAGTGAGTGCAAGAATTCTAGCCCAGAGAGGGCAACTGGTTTGTCCAAACACACATTAGTTTGTAATCTGCCTAGAGCACAGTTTCCATACTTCATGTTTTCTGTGCTGCAGCTCACAACCCATCCTGTTGGTTTTTTAGCACAGCAAATACCTCTCATCTTCTGGTGTGTACAGACATCCCAGACATTATAGGCTGAAAGCACTACTGGAAAAAATCACTTTTTTGAGAGTATATATACACAGAAGGATTTTTTCACAACAGAAACTGCAAGGTTCTATCAACCTTAAAGCACTACACAGTATTTACTCAGCAGTAATGGAAATATGTTGGAGGTGTGCTGGCAAAAAATATTAGGTCTAGGTGGATCTCTCACACAATTTAAAAATCCCACAGCACTTGCCATTGCCTTCCCCAGAGACTGTGGCACCCAGTCTCAAGCTGTGGTAAGTTTTGCACCACTGAAGCATTTCAGTCCTCAGTGAGCAGGCTTATGTTCTCCCTTTAAGAGACTGCAAGCATCTGAGGCTGTGCTACATGTTACATCATAAATGTACTTTCAAATGCCACTGGTCTGAAAGAAAAATGGGAGAAGAGCTGGTTATGGGTTTTCCCACCTTTTCCCAGAAGTGAAAATTTGGTATTTTTGATTGTTTAAAAATGTATTTTGAAAACTGTGTTTAAAGAGATGAAAAAATGATATTAACTCTTTTTTTTTTTTCCTTTCCATATATCACTCCTAAACAAGATGCACTGCTCGAAGGCCCACTTTTCATCTGCAAGTTTCCTCTCCTTACTAGTGAAAGAAAGCTACAGAAACAAGTCTGCAGGAAGGATCCTGACTCCACACAGGGCACCAGGGACAGCTTTGGGACAACCACCATGACAGAACAACTGTCCGCAAGAGAACAGCTACAGGGCTATGAGATCTGGGGCTGGTTGCAGATGAGGGCTTCTCAATGTCACCTTAAGCACTTTAAGGTTGGTTGTGCAGCAAGAGATGCTTCACCCTCCCATGTAGCCAGCCCCTCTTCCCCATCCCTTTCCTACCTTGTGCTCTGTTGCAGAAGGAACTTACTGCTGCAAAATTGTTGGATGAACATTTTAGGCTACACAGGTAGCGCTTAAAGGATCAGCAGAAGATTGGTTTACTGGGCAGCATTTTAAACCTCAGCTCTTGACTACAGTTTGAAAGAACAATGAAGACGAGCTTTGCATGAGGAAGTCCACCAGCTTGCCTCCTGTTCTCTATGGTGGTGCTTTGTCTGCAGTGAGACTACCAGCCTGAAAGTGACCATCAAATACTTTGCATCTGAAGGCAGTGCAGGAGAGATGGGGCCATGTGGCCACACCAATACCTGGGCATGACCCTCGCTGGTTTTGCTGCATCTTCTCAAAGAAAACACAGGATTTGAGAATACTGCTGTGGATACTCTTCCTGCACCTACATTCTCCAAGGTGCATCAAGAAACTGACAGCGTGATTGGTATCCTCCTGTTGTTGTTCAAGTTAATAGCAATTAATACATCATGCAAGCTTCACTGCGCATACAGTGTGGTGAAGTAGTGCTTCACAGGGGCTGCAAGACCTCTCCCAGCTCATCCACTCTGCCTGCTCCCATTCTGGCAGGCATTTTCTGGCCCCAGTGGAGAAGTAGCTCTGCCCCCACCTTCAACAAGAGTCTCTAACTGTCCCAATCCTTCCAGCTGTGGGCATTGCCAGGCAAACTTGGTGCCACTGGCACATTGTGAGGACAAAACTGCTGCTGGCTGCAGTTTGTTTTGGGAAGTGACTTGGTTTTGGGACTGTCTGCTAAATTTATTTCTTTTAAGAGTTAAGTGTATTAGTGTGGGTAATCTCACTCCATTACCTTCTATAAAACTGAATCTGCGACTTCCTCCCTGGTGAGCATTTACCATAGAGAAATAGGCTACTATTTTCATATTTAAGTCATTGGTAAGTCATAAAAACAGCTCAAGTTGTCTGCCCCAAAGAGCAGAAGCTGCAGGATGGGAAGGTGGGTCAGAGTTTTTATGAGGCCCGGCAGTGTCTGCACAGTGTGCCCAGCATCGCCTCTCACTTGCTGTTGTATCCCTATTGCATCTCCCCTCCTTTCTGCTTTGAAATCTACAAAATTCAGAAATTTACAAGGCTTTTAAAAATCCGAGATGAAGCAATTAAATCTCTAGACTGGAGGATGTAAACCTTTAAAGGCCCTTTGCAGAATATCAAAAGAAAGAGAGGATTATATTTAGCAGGTGTGACAGCCCACGCAGGACATTTCATTGTGAAAGGGGCTGACATGAACCAGGAACCGATACTTAAATTAATATAAAACATCTTGTGGGAAAGGTGTTTTCTTTTCTTTTTTTAAGCATTAGGAAATCATAATGCTTTCTGGCTTCTTCAAAAGCGAAAGGTCCAAATATACAGCAGTCATCTGGCATGTAAAATAAAAAGGAGGAGGGGGGAAAAGAAGCAGTGGGACACCTGAAAATGCTTGGGACAAGGTTGGGAGGCAAATGTTGAGGGCAGGGGAACTACGACCAAATGCCTGGCCAAGGAACCCAGCTGTAGTTTCCCCCCACTGCCTCAGCTGAGGCTTTGCATTGCCACTTGCATGTTCACAGGTTCCCTTACCCTGGGGCAGGATGCTCAGGGGAGAGGTGCAGGATTGGGATGTAGCATGCAGCTCTGTTGGGTGCTCCAGCTGGGTCCGGTTACTTATCTTGCTGCTCTTGGTGCTACAGCAGCATCTCCTCTTCCACCACTTCTCCTTGCCATTTCCCCAACTCCCTGGAGACACAACCCTTCATTACAGGGGCACTTTATTCTGATCACTCTGTTTCTATTCATATCATAACCTACCAAGCCTTGGAGTGGAAAACTTGAGTTAGTAGTTTTGTGGGGAGGCGTCCACTAACTCTTGCTTCATTCACTAGAGCATGTTCCTAATTTTAACCAAACTGCTCCGTTTTGATTTTCCTAAGCTGTGGATTTAATGCCCAAAAGCTCAAGTTGTTTTCACGCCCACTCAATGAGGGCCACACGAGTGACACTGCTTATCCATGGCAGGGAAGGCAGTGACTGTGAGGAAGGTGGGGCAGGCAGAAACACAGTCCCCAGCTCTGCACTGTGGCCTCTGGGAAGCAGATCACCAGTCTTAGCAGATTTCCTACAGGTGGGTGCTGCTGTGGCAAGTCTGCAGCAGAGGATACTTAGGCCTACCATTGGGGTATTCTGGCTCTTCACTCTGGTTATTTGTGGTGGATGTGCACCCATATTGTTGCTCAGACCTTTCAGGTTCCTTCAAGTTCCTTTGTCACCAGAAAATGCACATAGGGGTAAAAAGACATCTTGCTGCTATTTTCTGAGGGAGGGAGATGTGTGGTTGCCTGGATCGACCTTTTACTGGGTACCCCTTGGCACTGAGAGAGTTAAAGGTCCTTGGCACCCACCAGCCCTAGTCTAGGCAGTGTCTAAACTCAGTCCTAGACCCGCTTTATTTTTTCCTTAAAAACAGGAAATGGAGCCCTGAAGGCGTTTTAACTGGAGAGTGAGGAGGGGGTAGCCTCACTCTACCCATACCCAGCTCTGTGCCTGACCCAGACTTGGGGGTCTCTCTCTGTGGTTTTTTTTTTTTTTCTTCTCTCTCTCTCTCTTTTTTTTTTTTTTCCTATTATTTTGGCAGACTTTTTGGAATGTCTGGGAGCTAAGGGCTTTGCTTCATGGAGCAGAATTCTGAAGCAAGAAAAAGAGAAAGTTATAGACTAAACCACAGAAATGTAAACATGTCTGCAGCTAAAATAACTCCACTTTCATTGAAAACACTCCTCGCTCACAATCAGACTTCTGTGTGCTATGCTCAATAAAACTGCATGCTAATAGCAACCAATTAATACATTATGTAGTTCTGCTTTAAAAACTGAGACGCTTTTAATGATTTTAATTTTTGTATTATTTTTATTATTTTTAGTTAAGGGAGCGTTGGGCTTTCTGCTTGGTACGCTGCCTCTCGGCGCTGACCGCTGGCTGAGAGTCGCCGGCGAGAGTGGCAGGCGATGCCCAGCGCTGCGGCGGGGGCCGAGGCGTGCCCGGGGAAGGCCTGGGTTGCGCGGCGGCAGCGGGCAGAAGCGGCAGCCTGGTAAGAAGCCCTGGCCAGGCGGGAGGGTCGGGCCGGCGGCGGGAAGGTACGGGACGGGACGGGGAGCATCGCATCGCCCGGCGTGCGCGGCTCGCCCGCCTCCCGCTGGGCTTCCCCACGAGTGCGTGTGCAAGCGTGTGCGAGGTGAGTGCCGCTACAGAGCTGAGACGCACCATCCTCTCTCCATCCTCTGCACCTCTGGGCCGTGGGGCGTTCAGCCCTGTTTCGGCCGGACCAGGCTCCTCTATCTCTCCCGTCCTTCCATTCCTGTGCATCCCGTTACTTATCTCGCTGCTCCCCTGCAGCCCTACTGCCACCTGGTTAGAGGCCAGACTTTGACTTCACGTCGGGTCCTCGCAACAACGGCACGCTTGTTCTGCCTCTTAAAATACGCTCTTGTTCCCCGCGCCAGGCGTAGAGGAGACCTGCCGAGCCCGGCCCAACGAGCCCCCGATAGCCCCGTGTCCTCCCCTTGCAGGTCCCGCTCACCTCCAGTTCCGCCTGGCCCCTCCCGCCTCCCCCTCTCCCGTCTCCCCTCCCCCTCTCGTCTCCGATG
>VWZI01014732.1:234962-300344 GCA_013396835.1 Psilopogon haemacephalus
CCGCCTTCTTCTTTTGAAATGGTTTGGTAGGATGCTAGAGCCTGGCTGGTGCAGAGAAATTCAAACCCAGTGGTGTACTCCACCACATGCGCTCATGGGTGTTTGTCAAGTCCTGTTGTTGTCTTTTGGACCATTGCTCTCTTGAAGTGAAAAACAAGCCTGTTTTAACATACTCATCACTTTCCATTGACTTTACATCATATATTAACCTGTAAATTCAATTTCTGCCTCCATTCTAGAATATCCCTTGAAAAAGTATGAAAACTCTGAATTTTCCTTCAGTGGATGAAATCCTGTCCTTGCTTAAGTGGCTGAAGCTTCTCTGTTGTCTCCTGCGGCAGCAGAACTCTTCAGCCTTAGTATTTCTTCCTCACATTTGCCTTGGGCCTTAAAAGAAGGTTTTTTACTGTGATTTCCTAAAGCCTTCACTCTCCCCCACTTACTACAGCACTGTAATTTTTTAACATAGGAAACAAGCATTGCTTTTTCTCTCAGTAAAATTTGCCTTGCAGGAACTCAGAGCATTTCCACTTTTTCTGTGTGGGCTTGTCTTTCATAGAGAGGAGAAGACATGGGTCATACACTTGCAGGTCCTACGACTCTCTCCTGCTCCATCTCTGGCTTCTTCCCAGTCGCTTGGCATCAAGCAATCAGGGCAGATTTGCTGTCGAGGTCTCACATTTTAATTTCTCTCAGGGCTCAGTTGCTTTCTATTGCAGGGGAATGCTAATGTTTTATATTTGAATGGCATTTTGGATGTGATGACATTTACTGCATCACCATTTACATATAGAATCATAGAATCATAGAGTGGTTTAGGTTGAAAGAGACCTCAAGGATCATTTAGTTCCAACCCCCTGCCATAGGCAGGGACACCTCCCACTAGAACAGGTTGCTCAAGGCCTCATCCAGCCTGGCCTTGAACACCTCCAGGGAGGGAGCAGCCACAACCTCCCTGGGCAACCCATTCCAACGTCTCACCACCCTCACTGGAAAGAACTTCCTCCTAAAATCCCCTTCAGATTTCTCCTCTGCCAGCTTGAACCCATTCCTCCTCATCCTGTCATTACAAGACCTTGTGAATATTCCCTCCCCAGCCCTCCTGTAGGCCCCCTTCAGATACTGGAAGGCTACTATAAGGTCTCCTCAAAGCCTTCTCTTCACCAGGCTGGAGAGCCCCAATTCTCTCAGCCTGTCCTCATAACAGAGGTTCTCCAGCCCTCTGATCATCTTCGTGGCTCTCCTCTGGACTCTCTCCAACAGTTCCATGTCCTTCCTCTGTTGGGGGCTCCAGAACTGCACACAGTAGTCCAGGTGGGGTCTGAGGAGAGCAGAGTAAAGGGGAAGAATCACCTCCCTTGCCCTGCTGGCCACACTGCTCTTGATGCAGCCCAGGACACAGTTGCTGTCTGAGCTGCGTGTGCACGCTGCAGGCTCATGTTGAGCTTCTCATCCACCCAGACCCCCAGGTCCTTTTCCTCAGGGCTGCTCTCCAGCCACTCACCACCCAGCCTGGATTTGTGTTTGGTATTGCACCGACCCAGGTGCAGGACTTTACTCTTGGCCTTGCTGGATGTCATGAGATTGGCCTGGGCCCACCTCTCCAGCCTGTCCAGGTCCCTCTGGATATCAGCTCTTGCAGTGAGACAGTGGATTGCAAGGTACCAGAAAAGTGAAGAAAAGCTCATCAGGTGTGGGAGACTCGGAATTGTCACTAGCCTGATGCCAAATGGCTGTGAGGATAGTTTTCTCTTTCCAGCCCCATTCACAGGAGCAGGGGTCTGAGGAAGGAAGGAAACAAACAAACTTTAAACTCCAGTATTTGAGAAGAGGTGGTTTAGAAATTTTCTGCATTCTACTGGAAAGTAGTAATTCGGAAGACCATTAAACTACTTGCTTAAATAGGAATCATTAATGTTGTAACTGATAATGAGAAAAATGCTCATGCCATTAGTGGTTTACCACTTTGGTTCCTAAAGCCTATGTCCTTTCTCTTACCAGTGCAGGAACAGTTTTGAAGACAAACTCACCAAGGAGGAGTTTGGCAACGTGGCAAAACACAGCATGTAATGAAGCACCTTAATTTACCTGTGATCACAGACTGGGTGTGGGCATCACAACTGTGTGCCAAGGGTCCTGCTGCTCTGGGGACAGCATAGCCTAGAGGGGTACTGCTGATGGTGTGCCAGGGTCAGCAGCACAGTAGGGTTTTATATGCCACACAACAGCATTTCCTAACCACCATGAACTGAAGGGCTACCTACAGTTTTTACAATTATACCCCCATTTTTTTGTGTGTGTGCGTATCTGGAAGTTTTTTTTTTTTTTTGCCAGAGGCAGAGGGAATGAATGAGGAACTTAACTTTTAGGTGAACAAAATGTTACTGTTGTACTGCTGTAATTACAAGCATTTTAAATTAGGTATTGACAGCAATTGAGAGCCGGTTCTCGACTATGCCTGCTGGCAGGCAGTGATACGTCTACCAGCTCCTAAGGGGAGCTTTATTGCAGGCTGTGAGAATAACTCATTAACCAGTTAGTCTATGGCAGTGTTATTCCACATATGGTCTGTGGGCTGCTGATGGTCTGGAAGACATTAGAAAGTGGTCTGAGAAATGGCTGCCTAAGAAAGGCAGAAATAACCCCACATAGACAGGTTCACATTCCCAGGTATGTACCCGTGTCAGCAAACCACCCTGAGTCAGCAAGCTGTGCTGGGATACAGTTGCTTTAGTTTCCCAGCGTGAGCCCAAGTGAGTGGATCTTGAGTAATTACACGTGAAGGGAACCTTTGCCTGATCCCATTGATCTGGAGCACATCTTCCTCCGTTAAGGGGAATGAATACTTTGCCTCTTCTTTCTTTGTGTTTTTGAAGCACAGGATGGGCTAAGGGATGCTGCTTCTACATCCGTGTTGCTGGCGGTAATGAATGCTATGGGGGAACGGATGGCAGCAAGCCCATTTCCTTCACAGTGGGAGGAAAGTAGTAACTCAGAAGACCATTAAACATTAGAAATACCTCTGCGAGGTCCCTACAAAGATACACTCCATTTAGATTAAAGTCCCATAGGGCCAATTATCTTGGAAGAACATAAGAACTTAAACAAAAGCTGAGTTAGGTGTGCTGCCCACCAATGACTGAGTAAAAATGGATGCAGTGAGAAAACACTTGTGTATTATGAAAGTGAGAACATTGAGAGTAGGTCTGTGCAATAACCAACTTTTACTGTTCCTCCAGGATCAGCGTGCACAGGAAATATCTGTGGCATGCTTGCTTTTCCTGGAGATGACAGCAACCCTTTGGCAACCACTTTGTAATACGTGCTTGATACATTTCAGAATGTTGGGCTGCTGTTTATGAATGTGCTTTGATTTTCTGTTGCCAGAGCCTTTGTGCTTGGATTTTTACTCTTCCTAAACCTGTCTGCTCCCATTCTGACCCTGGACACTTGTCCTCTAGTGCTGTTTGGTAGCTGTGATGGTGCTTCTGATTTTTGCATGCTAGCATTGGAGTGGAGCTTGAGGAAAAAGGAAAGCCAACAGAAGTCCCTTATGCTCTTTTGTGTGGAAATAACCTCTGTGGCCCGTGCTGGTCTATTTCTGTGTAGCTTTGGACTCCTGGAGATGGAGGCATGACTTAACACTGGTTTGTGGCTGGAGGGTTAGGACAAACAAATTTGAAACATTTTGTTTCTGTTAATGTTTTCTAAGAGTGGGCTGAGTAATTTGCACAAGACTACAAAGCATGATGCTAGCCCTGGGATTAAAGTCTGCCTTTGCTTTGGCTGCTAGACCACAATTTTAATTGAATGTTTAGCTATTTACAATTAGACCTGAGCACTGGAGTGCCCTGAACCTTCAGGCAAGGGATTTTGAAAATGAGTCAGTTTTAAGACACTGGAGCAACAAGTTTCTAAAAGCATTTACTGATGCACATGGCTGCTTAGTCTTGAAGTAGCCTCTTCCATTTAACACCATAAAAGAGGTTTCTTGAGACATAATAAACCGTCTAAGCTTTAATAACTGAACATGCAAACCTGAAAGGTTTTAGAATACTACTTGCTTAAATAGGAATCATTAATGTTGTAACTGATAATGAGAAAAATGCTCATGCCATTAGTGGTTTACCACTTTGGTTCCTAAAGGATGAAAACAGCTTCATAAAAGAGACCACAAACTGTCCACTTTCAGCCTCAGTTAGGGCAAATGCTTGAGAAAATACAAACCCCATCATTTAAAATAATAGTTTAGTGTTTGGTTTTGGGAAACATGGTCAGAATGCCCTTTGAATATGTGAGAGCGTGGTGATGTGGGGCTTGGTGGCTGGTGTTGATGGGGAGCACTGTAGTGTGCTCTGGTGCAGTATGGAGAGCCCCAGCACCAGATGTCCATGTCCTAGCACCGTGGTGGGGAACTGGCTTGTGTCCTCACTTTGAGGGTGTGGCCTCTGCCTTCCAACATGCCTTTGAAATTCTCTTCTGGGTGGGAAAGTCTGTCTGTCTCACCTGTGCCTGGTGCTGTTGCTGTGCTCAACAGGTTGATGAGGACATGCTGGCATCCTTTCTGCATTGGTCTGGGCATTGCTGGCTGCAAGAGTAGGTTAGCTGTTTAGAAATGGTTACAATTTGGTCCCAGCTCAGCATGCTGGTAGACAAAGTGAAAGGTACTGGGTCTGGGAGGTGCTGAGTGCCTCAAGGCATTGTTGGGACTTGATGGATGAGAAGCAGTGTTAGTGGAAGTGATACTTCCACTTGTTTGATTTGTCCATCTGGGATAGCTGCTCTTTGAGGATGGCACCTTCCCCTTCTTCTGCAGCCCTTTTTTTTCCCCAGGCAAACTAGTCTGGACCCTATCTGCAGTTCAGGTTAGTGGAAGGACTTGTGTTGACCTTAGCCAAGGCTGACTCAAACCCTTGAGAAGACCTGGTGTTTCCTCCTGGCCAAGCTAGGTTTGGGATTCAGTGCACTGTATTCTAACCTATCTTTAGTAAGGGCAGCTGGAGGCTGAAGTGTTTAGTCAGACTATCTCTAATTGTAAATACAACTACACTGGGTTTTATTGGTGCTTCTTGCAGCTCTATTACACCAACTACAGCATTTGTTCTTATGTAAAAATGGAAAGTTTCCCCAGGTCCCCCATGAAAATGACCGATGTGCCTTATTCAAAATGAAAATCAATCAAGGAAAGAACACAGCTGGGTGAATGACAAGAGAAACAGAACAGTGCCAGGGTGAAGTTTTATGGAAATTCTCTCTGAATAGTATTTCCATGAAAACGCAGCTTATTCACAGATGTAGGCTTCATTTGCATGAAGGAGAGTGTGATGCACCACACCCTGAATCTGCCAAGGTCTATAAACTTTTCAGATATTTTAAGTTTAGGTAACAGAGAGGCCGTATTGAAAAAACAAAGTTTTTTTTTCTTTACTTCGTTGTAACTATGTTATCTTAACTGTAGAAGAGTGTAAGCTGGTGGAAAATGAAGAAGGGGGTTTATGGAAGAAAAAATTCAGATGAAAAGTAAACTTCAAATATAATTTGAAATAAAAAGTAAATTAGTCTGTCAAAAAGGAAATTTTCAGTATTATGAAAATAAATTGACTTAACCTTTCAAAAGCATCCTAGTTAGAACCATGACTTGTAAGTCTATCCGTGCCATGCTGTTTGGTGGTCCTCTTAGTGAAGGACCATGAGTGGCTTAAAAAATGCAAAACCTTTTCTATGTTGATGCAGTGGGATTTATTCACATTAGGAGAAACAAGATTAAGGGAAAAATATAAAAAAAGCAAGAAATGAATGATGACTGATGTGAGCATTCAAAAAACGGGGGAGGAGAAAAAAGCAACATGGTAAAAACATCAGCCTATAGTTGAAACTGCTGCATTTGGATCTAATTAAACACCTCTTTTGGAGGTGTTGTAGTGTTCCCAATGAGCTGGTTTCCAAATGGCCTGATGGATTTTACTGTAAACTTACTGGCTATCACTAGAGCTCTTGCTAAGGTTGATTTGTGAAATCTGTTAATTTTCCCTTGTTCCTGGAAGTTTTTTCCATGTCATGCCAATCAGTTTGAAAATGTGCTGAGAGATAAATTCTTGAGACAGTCTTAGAATTTTTTAGCCTATTCCTTTAAGATGCTTTGTGGTATAAATAGGAATGCTTTAAAAAATATATATATATTGATAGCTTATGGCTTTGTTATTTCTATTCTAAGAATAATAATGAAGGATTATTATACTGATTTGATTCCTTACATGTCCTTTTGACATTGCCAGTGATATGCTAGAGGTAATAATACTATGTGTATTGTTCTGTCATCTTCTCCAAGCTTGTTACCATTGAACAGAATATGACTGCGCATGGGTTTTAAAATACGAAGACATCTGTCAAATGCTGCCATGTCCTCATAAAGTTCTGCAATGGAGAAACAATTACAGGAAAACTTTGGAATGGGTATGGTCCTTGGGAGTAGAGATGAGTTGCCACCATTTTTAAAACATACTGGATTTACCGAAAGGAAAAAAAAAAAAAATCTCATTAAGGGATGGTGAATGTGTGAGCAGATTTGGTTGTGGCATTAAAAAGAACTAGATGATGTGCTCCATCAGGGGTACTGTTGCTTGTCCATAGTGATGTAGGTTTGTTCCCTGCATCCCAGTCACAGTTGAGGATCAATGTTTTTCAAGGACCTTACAGCAGAGCTGTAGCAAAGATAGGGATTCACCTGCCAACAGCATGTGGGAGTGCATCTCCCATCGCTAGGTGACAGTGGGCAGTGTCCTCGCTCCTCTCTCTGAACCTCCAAAGCTGGCATGAAGCACATCTAATAAATGGAATAAGCCATGGAAAATGCATCGGTAGCACATGCTGACATGAGTGGAACTCACATGAGAATAGAGAAGGAGATCTTGTTACCCTCTGTTCAGCTGCGCAGCCCTTCAGCCAGTGCAGAACTAAATATTAACCCTTTCAAAGGTCTCTCTGTGAACAAGGAGAAGTCAATAAAGTGCTACTTACTTCACTGAATTTTGGCTTTAAAGGGTTTGCCTAAGTGTAGAAGTGCCACAGAGAAACAAAAGCACAAGAGGCTCAGAAATATTGTGGATGGCAATGGCTGTCCAGAGGTGAGTAAATAAAAGGCTGGGTTCAATGTATTGCAGTCAATAGAATGTTTGTGCTGTGTTTTCATACTTTGCAGCGTTAGAAGAGCATTGGACTGAATTACAGACTTCTGTTTGTGACTGTTTATCCTCTCTTGTGTAGTTGGAAATATGTGTGACAAGAAGCAATCCACAAGATGTTCTCTTAAAAAGAAGAAAAATCAGTTTCTATCAATGCATGTCCTCCTACTATCTCTGGTTAACCCCCACCCTCACCACATGCCCACAAATGTACTCATGCATCACCCGCTTAGCACCAGAAAGGGAATATTACATCTCTGGGTTATTTCCCCGGTGCTTTTATTTTCCAGCCCACTACAGGAAGGGTACATAGAGTGTATCCAGAAAGATGTTTTTCTTCCCCCACTTGTGTTTCAGTCCCAAGACTGCCAATTAAATTATCCCATAAATCCTCCATTATAGGTAGTAAAACCTAATTTTAGATTTCCTGCCCACTCTAGTGTCCTGCCTGATTGCTACCAGTTGGATAGAGGCTCAACCTGTTAAGCAGACAATTGCAGTGAATTGACTGTTTCTTTCTGTGCCACATGTGGAGAACTTTTTAATATGTGGCATTTGGTCATAATTCTCTCTGGCTATTTTCTACCTTTTAGTTGCTTAGACTTTTTTTAAAGGCTGAAAAGTAGACATCTGTAATTTATTCTTTTGTCGAAACATTTGTGTGAGAAAAGTTTGTTACCCTTGTGGATTTGGAATGGTGTTAACCTGCCTGCCACCACTAAAACATTAATAGTTTAAAATTAGTTTTCATATAATTCCTGTTTAATGGAGAAGTCCTGTATTAGCAGATATAACGCATTTCTGTATAAGCTAAAAATACTTCAGGTTAGCTGGCTGTCAGTGCATTCTTTGCTTTCTTGTTCAATCATAAATACATTATTTAGCTACAAACAGTGTTAATTTCCTTGAGTGAAGCTTCTGTCAGCCATATTCTCATGGAGAGACATTTATTTCAAATACAGCCTCCCTGTTCTGTTCTGAAAATAAACAACCCCTAGCTTTGTATTTTTCTTCATAGGCTTTACTGAAGACAAATAATAAATAAAGTTGCCTCAAAAAGTGGGTTTATCATTTGAATAAGATGTAAGTATCTGTGCCTAAGTGCTTTTGCTCTTTGGACAAAAGGGTGCTTGCATTCAGCACTGGAGCACTGCTGTCTATGAGTTTTAAGTAGTAGTCGAGAATGTGTATGAGAGGGAAATTGAAGCTTAAAATAAACACTTTTATTTGGCTCTGTGCTAGATTTATTAAGTTCTTAACTTGGTAAAATTTCTGACTCATCTAAATCACAGATCTGGATATTGTAGAGGTACCTGAGTATATCTTGTACCTCCACAAAGCACTGTTTGTCTGGATTTATTTGCCACCTGAAAAAAAAAAAAGGTAATGTCTTAACAACTCTGAGTCAAGGAAGATATGTAGCAGTCAGCAAGGGACTTTTTCATCTCCAGAGTATGATGACAGGAAGTTTAATTCAAGATACAGGGTGCATACAATCTTACAGATACTTGTAAAAGGAGAAAACAGGGATAAGAGGCATCAAGTTGAAGGAGCAAAATGCTGCTTTTCAGGCTAGCATATTGCAGGTGCTGGACCTGCACTTTCCTTCGAGATCTAGTTTTGATGATCCGTCAGACCACATGCATAAGAAGACTTCACCTGAACCTCTTGGTGACAACCATAGCATATTCTGGTAGTGCTCAGGAGATGGCACAAACTTGATACTTAGGGAGTGTCTGTGCTTGCGGGCAGAACTGTGAGCACAGAAAGGTTGAGATGGGTAATTTAATTTTTCTAGTGATCACATTCCACAGATACTTGTGAGCTACAAAATGTGTTGCTCCTCCTTTGGCAGTGCTGTCCTGTGTGGATTCCCTCGTGGCTTATTAAGGCTGGTGATATTTAGCTTTCCCCTCAGTTGAAGGCACTAACAGCTGCTTCACCCAGCTCTATGCTTCTCTCATTCTTTGTGCAATATAGTATTTTCTAGTCTGCTTACCCCTGTTAAATTTGGGAAAAACTGAGCAATGATGGACAAAATGTCAAGAAACACTCATGTAATGACACAGGATATATCAAGTCTCGTAGCTTGGAGAACTAGGCTAAAAATGGAGGATTCTGTGGTGGTTTGGCAGTTATCTGCTCCCCCACACTTTGGGATAACCCAGGCTAGGACTCAGTTGGCTGGAAGTTAATAAATGAAGCTTTATATTTACAGCTTTGCACAATATACAAGCAGATATTTACAAGGTATAACAGATATTTACAGATATATACAATAAAAAGGTAATACAGAAACACTACACCCTTCCCAGAGATCAAAATCCGTAAGAGGGGTTTCTGACCACCCCTACCACCTTCCTCCTTTCCCCAGTCTTATCTCACCATCTGTTTATGCAGCAGATAGGCAAAGGTAGATTGGCCAGGGGGGTTAACAGCAGGAAAGAAGTTAGTGAAATTATTCAGATCTAGCTAGGAAGGGAGAAAGTTATGCAGGAGCAGCCACAGCCCAAAGCGGTTTAAAGCCATCCAACCGTCTGACTTACCTATGTTTGGGTTACAACTCTTACACAATTTTTTTTTTCTTTCTCTGTAAAGTTATGAGTGAAGTAGCATCATCAGTGCTTTCCCCTCTCAGCCTATAGTCTAATTTCTCATTCAAATCCTCCAATTAGTTCAAACCAGCACAGTCTCCTTGCTAAATGTATCTTCTTCACCTAGCTTTGTTTATTGTACTGTGACTCTGTGTGGGGAGATTATCATTTGTTGAGTGATGCTTGAAGTACTGTATGAAAATTAAAACATATGCAAAGACTAACAAAGAAAAGAAGAAAGGAATTTAGGCCTCCTCATCCCAACTGTGTTGCTTTAGTCATTGGTGAAATAGTGTATGAATTTTTCCAGTTGTATTATTTGTCCAATTTAGGAACCTGGAAATATGAGAAGGAGTGCACATACTGGTGGTCAGAAAGGGAGAACAGACAAAAAGTAGGAAACAATTTTTGGTGCTTTCTGTACTTAAGTGCAATAGTGACAGGCAGTACCCTTTGTGGTGTCGAGCTCTGTGAACTGCTCCTGAATTTCTTGTGTGTGTAGTTGCCTCCTTGTAGCAGAATTGTGCTGTGCAATCAAAACCTTTTAAGTCCCTAGACCCAGTGCCTATGAAAGGAAATCTTGAAATAGAAGACAAGGGACTCAGTCACACCTGTACGTCTGTAGACAGCCTGGGAAATAACTCTTTAAAGCAAAGATCACTTAATTTGTCTGTGGGTTATAATTCTAAAACCTCTTCATGTTATGTAAAATGTCAATATTGTAAATTATGTCCTAGCTGAATGTTTGATATCAAACTACCAGCAACACTTTTTGTCTTCCTGTCTTGCATCTTCTGTACTTCAATGCATGTTTGCTATATTCTGAATTTATAATTCAGGAGCAAGCAAGAAATGAAGACAACTGGATACACAGTCCAATAATGGTAGGAGTGTTATACTAACTGATTAAACCAGACACTTTCATACTTATCTCATTTTAAAATATTAGCTTTTTATATTGGGCTAAGAATTTTGCTGAATATCCGATACCATGCATGGGAATGCTCATAATTCTAGGTATCCAACTTCAGAATTTTGACTAGGCTTGTGTGAAGCCTATGCTGTCTTGCATATGCTACTGTTACCAGGAAAAAAAAAAAAAGTTTCTCTGGTATGCTAAGAAGAAGGGACGTGCTGGGGTTTGCAATTTTAGCATTACAGATTCTTTATTATTAATAGATTAGTGGGGATTTTTCTAAAGACTCCTGTGAGTCACAAGAGCTCCTGTTACTACATTTCATAAACTCATTTATTTATACAACTATACATGAGGTCTTATAGTCTTTTCAGCCTAGATAGAGCCAAGGTACTGTAAGTGTAAATGTGGTTTATTGAGTTCTGGAGATCATAAATATCCCCTTTAAGGTCTGATTTATCTTGAACTGTGTGCACTGAAAGAGGTGTCTCAAAATTAACAAAGAAGGGGCATATGCTACTCCTTTAGACAACCTGTGTATTAATACCCAGAAGGAAGCTTTGGCAGAGAGTAGTTACAATTAAACTGTCACCACTAGGACAGCTTTACTTTATGTACTGCAAGGATATTTGAGTTTTATAAGTTAATTTATTTAACTGATTAACAGTCCAGTCTTGCTCTGGACAAAGTCTCCTGTTTTTTTCATTCCAGTGGCTTCCCCAAGATGAGAAGAAGAGATAGAGTCTCAGGCAGAGGGAAATGTGAGAACAAGAGTTTCAAGGGGAAAAAATCCCCTGCCAGCATCCAGCATAAATTTGTCTGGACTTTATGGCAGCGTTTTTGGTTTGTACCATGTGAAACCATCCATCCAGATCTCAGCAGTGCAAGACCTTAGTATGAAAGGAAGTCAGATACAGATGGTGTCACATGGAGACTTTTCCATGCTGGTAAATACCAAGCAAAGAGATGCCGTCAGATCAGTAAACTTATGAGGTTATCTACTGTTACCAATCTACCAGGCACACTAGGAATTCCAAAGGTGACTTGGTGGTCATAGGACAGCACTGCCAACACTGCTTGAAACCAGAGAGAGTCTGGAAAACTGAGTGGCAGCATAGCCATTCAAAAGGAGAAGGAATGTCCAATATACTGATATCATAGTACCATAGTATCATAGAATCATAGAATGGTCTGGGTTGGAAGGGACCTCTGAAGGTCATCCAGTCCAACGCCCTCTACAGTCAGCAGGGGCATCCTCAACTAGATCAAGATACATAGAGCCCTGTAGAGCCTCACTTTGACTATCTCCGGGGATGAGATCTCCCTGGGCAACCTGTTCCAGTGTTCTACCCCTCTTACAATAAAGAACTTGTTCCAAACATCCAATCTAAATCTGCTCTTCTCTAGTCTGAAGCCGTTGCCCCTTCTCCTATCACCACAGGCCTTTGTAAACAGTCTCTCTTCATCCTTCTGGTAGCCCTCCTCCAGGTACTGGAAGACTGCTATTAGGTCTCTGTGGAGTTTCATTTTTCCCAGGGTGAACAACCCTCCCTCAGCCTGTCATTGTTGCAGAGGTGCTCCAACCTCCTGATGATCTTTGTGGACCTCCTCTGGACCCACTCCATCAGGTCCATGTCCTTCCTATATTGAGCACTCCAGACCTGGACACAGTGCTCCAGGTGAGGTCTCACCAGAGCAAAGTGGCAGAATCACCTCTCTGGATCTGCTGGCAAAGCGTCTTTTGATGCAGTCCAGGATGTGATCTGCCTTCTGGGCTGCAAACATGCACTGACTGCTCATGCCCAGCTTCTTGTCCATCAGCACCCTGAAGTCTTTCTCCACAGGGCTGTTTTCTATCACCTCATCCCTTACTGCTTTTTTATAACAAGGTGCTAGCCAAAAGAAATAGAAGAAATACGTAGTGTGTATTGGAGAAAGAAGTCAGGACCAGATGATGGTCTGTGTTCTGTCAGAGGTTGTTTACTCCATGCAGTTTAAGAGTGTATGTGTCAGCCTGTTTGCTCTACATTATTTCATGATTTCTTCCATGGCAAGTGTGAGGAAAATGCAACTACATTCAAGCACAAACTTGTGCAAAGTAAGTGGGTAAATGTTATACAGGTCATAATAATGTAGGTTAGGATAATTTTTCTTTATGAAGTGTAATTAAGCTATTTGAAGTAATTAATTATTTTGGATGTTCCTTATCTTCTTTTGAGTATTACTCTTAGCAGATGGCTGATGAGTAGTTTTTGAAATTCCAGCCTCTTCCTTGTCTTGACTGGGATGCCAAAATTGATAGCCTACTTGGAAAGCAGTTGCCTGTACGTCTTGCTGCCATGGGAAGAAACAACATTCTGAGAAAATATTTGTACCAATGTTATCTTAATCTTTCCTTACTATCTCACCACTGCTGAAGTGAAATGACAGGCACACATTGTTTTCTGGGAAACTACAGGTGGTTAGGGAATGCCCCTATATAATTTATTTGAACTATCATGAGAGTGTGGGAATTAAGAACATTTTGAGTGATGGAATGACAGCAATATGAGTCTTTTCAACAGGGATGCTTGGAGGTATCATTTTCCAGAAGTAAACGAAGGTGATGCATCAGTGTAGTGGGTTCCACCCCCACCCCTCCCAGTTGAAATTTACCAGACCAGATCAGACGGATTGGAAGTAAGATAAAGCTATATTTACACCAAAGCTAAATTTACAAGCATATATATATACATATATATATATATACAAATCATAGAATCATAGAATGGTTTAGGTTGGAAAAGACCTCAAAGATCATCCAGTTCCAACTCCCTGCCATATGCAGGGACACCTCCCACTAGAACAGGTCGCTCAAGACCTCATCCAGCCTGGCCTTGAACACCTCTGGGGTGGGAGTAGCCACAGCCTCCCTGGGCAACTTGTTCCAGTGTCTCACCACTCTCACTGGAAAGAACTTCCTCCTAACATCCTGTAGTGGGTTTGCAGTGACCTGCCCGCCCACTGTGTTGTTTAAGTCTCTCTCAGCCAATAGTCTAATTTCTCACTCAAATTCTCCAATTAGCTCAAACCAACACACGTCCCCTTTAAATTTCTCCTCTGCCAGTTTAAACCCATTACCCCTTGTCCTGTCATTACAAGACCTCATGAATATTACCTCCCCAGCCCTTCTGTAGGCCCCTTTCAAATACTGGAAGGCTACTATAAGGTCTTCTNTTCTCCTCTGCCAGTTTAAACCCATTACCCCTTGTCCTGTCATTACAAGACCTCATGAATATTACCTCCCCAGCCCTTCTGTAGGCCCCTTTCAAATACTGGAAGGCTACTATAAGGTCTTCTCGAAGCCTTCTCTTCACCAGGCTGGAGAGCCCCAATTCTCATAGCCTGTCCTCATAACAGAGGTGCTCCAGCCCTTTGATCATCTTTGTGGCCCTCCTCTGGACTCTCTCCAACAGTTCCATGTCCTTCCTGTGTTGGGGGCTGCAGAACTGCACACAGTACTCCAGGTGGGGTCTGACGAGAGCAGAGTAAAGGGGGAGAATCCCCTCCCTTGCCCTGCTGGCCACACTGCTCTTCATGTAGCCCAGCACACAGCTGCTGTCTGGGCCACACATGGACACTGCAGGCTCATGTTGAGCTTTTCATCAACCCAGACCCCCAGGTCCTTGTCCTCAGAGCTGCTCTNCTGACCCCTGAGGGACGCCACTTGTCACTGGTCTCCAGGTGGACATTGTGCCCTTGATCACCACTCTCTGTGTGCGACCATCCAGCCAATTCCTTACCCAGCGAGTTGTCCACTCATCAAGTCCATGTTTTTCCAGTTTGGTGACCAGGGTGTCATGTGGGACAGAGTCAAAGGCCTTACTCAGGTCCAGGTAGATGACATCAGTTGCCCTTCCCTTGTCCACCGCTGCTGTGACTTCATCATAAAAAGCCACCAGATTTGTCAGGCATGATTTGCCCTTGGTGAAGCCATGCTGGTTACCACCATTCACCTCTACTTTGTTTTCCACTGGCCTTAGCAGAGCCTTCAGGAGGATCTGCTTCATGGTCTTGATAGACACAGAGGTAAGACTGATTGGTCTGTAGTTACCTGGATCATCCTTTTTTGCCTTCTTGAAGATGGATGTTATGTTTGCCCTTTTCCAGAGCAGGCATTTACAATTATATACAATTTAGAAATAATACAAAAATCCAGTCTTTCCTTCCAGACAAAGAAAAAAGCCCTGAAAGGACCAATGCCACCCTCTCTCACTCCCCATATAGAAAACAGCAAGCAAGGCTTATGTGGTACCTGGTCAGCCAAGGTTAGTGGAAGAAATTGGAGAGAGAAGCAAAGGAACAGTGAACAGATTCAGTGCCCAAAAGCAAAGAAGAAAGAATTGCTTATACTTTAGCTGTTTTATACCACTCAGCAAACCAATGAATGATACAGACTTTATCATTATTATTGCCTTTCAACCGATGACCTAATTTCTCTTACTAGAATATTCCAATAAGCCTTAAACCACTGTTTGCAGGTGATGGTGATAAAGATGAGTAATATAGTATCTAAACGGAAAAAATGCAACAAAAGCAAAATAGTCTGAAAAATAATTGCTTTGTCAAGAGTTAAAATTATAAAACAACCTGAATATATACCTGTCTGTTGGCAAATGTGCTGCAGCTTTATCTTTTGTTTCAAAAGGTCTGCAGGGCTGGCTCTCTGCCCCACTGTAGTGAGATAGGGAACTTCCTTTTGTGAGCAGGTAGTGCAGAGCTGCCTTTCTACTGTGTTGAACTATATGGTAGCTCTGTCGTGATGACTGCCATGCTCCCTTTTACAGGCATGCTGTTTTCCAAAATAAGAGAGAGTTTAAAAGGCTATAGTGGTCATAATACCCTTGGGCAGCCTGGACATACAAGGTGTGTGGTTTTGTCACTTTATTCTGAAGGGTATAGTAAAGAGTAATGTGGTTCAAAGCAGAACATTGGTTATCCTCTTTATCTCCTGACATGACAGCTGCCCATTGTGTTATTCACTTTTGCTTTGCCATTACAAGTGGATGGGGCCAATCTCTTTTCACTGGTCAGCAGCAATAAGACAAGGAGCAATGGCTACAAATTGGAACATAGAAGGTTTCACCTCAACAAGAGGAGAAACTTCTTTACAGTGAGAGTGACAGAGCACTGGAACAGGCTATCCAGACAGGTTGTGTCTCCTTCTCTGGAGACTTTCAAAACCCTCCTGGATGTGTTCTTGAGTCAGCTACCCTAGGGGATCCTGCCTTGGCGGGGAGGTTGGACTTGATGATCTCTGGAGGTCTCTTCCAAACGCTAAAGTTCTGTGATTCTGTGCTTATCTCTTCTTCTTCCCTGTGGAAAGCAACATCTTTTAAGAGACAAAGTGTCTCCTTACTTGCCTCTACAAGTTACACTCTTTTCCTTTATTTGCTTTTCATCTAATAACAGTGCTAGAGACAGGTTAGTTGAGCAAGGAATATGCCTATGAAATTACTCCTGGAATATTTTTTCTTTTTTACCAGTGATAACAGAAAAGAATAGCTATGCATTTAGGGTGCACTGTTTGCCTGCTAATTCATATGAGTGCATGCAGGAAGAACATTCTGGCTGGGGTGGGGTCGTCAGCCATGTTAGTTTCCAGCAAGTCTGCAACTGGTACCCAAGGGTAGTGTTTTAAATCTGTAGTCCTGAGTAACTTGTGATTCAGTTACCAGAAGTATCATAGTTTTCCATAGTGAAGATGAGAAGAGGGCACATTTATAGGGGCAGGAAATTCTCTGTAAGGAGTTCTTCTTCCTAAGCCCAAGTTATTATTTTTAAATCCCTTTCATTTGTTTCTCAGACTTCCACAACATTGCATGGGTGTTCACAATCATGTTTTTAAACATGTAGGATAGTTTAAAAAAAAAAAAAAATTCTGTATGCTTCTTCAGCACTGTTACGGATCCTACCATTGGAGGTGTTGTTCCTGAGCTCTTCCTGTTTCATCCTTAGAAATTCACAAATGTGATTCCCTTACTGGTCCATAGAAATAAATTTTCCAGGTCTCTCTGAACACTCAGACCTCAGTTCAAATCTCTACTGTGATTTAAATAGTGTCGATATCATAGAATGATTTAGGTCAGAAGTGGCCTCAAAGATCATCCAGTTCCAACTCCTTGCTATAGGCAGGGACATGTCCCACTAGAAGAGGTCACTCAAGGCCTCATCCAACCTAGCCTTGAACACCTCCAGGAAGGGAGCAGCCACAACCTCCCTGGGCATCCTGTGCCAGTGTTTCACCACCGTCACTGTAAAGAACTTGTTCCTAACATCTAGTCCAAATCTCCCCTCTTACTCCTTATCCTTTCATTGCAAGACCTTGTAAGTATTCCCTCTCCAGCTTTCCTGTAGGGATATCTTCATTATGTGGCTGGTGAGCTGCTCTGTGGAGAAGGAGCTCGGGGTACTGATTGATGGCGAGGTGATAATGAGCCAGCAGTCTGCTCATGTGGCTGGAAAGGCCAGTGGCTTCCTGGCTTGCATCAGCAATAGTGGCCAGCAGGTCTAGGGGTGTAATTGTCCCCTTCTACTTGGCACTGGTGAGGCCACACCTTGAATACTGTGTTAAGTGTTGGGTACCTCACTACAAGAGGGACATTGAAGTGCTGGAGTGTGTCTAAAGAAGGGCAAGCAACAAAGCTAGTGAAGGACCTTGAACACAAGTCCTGTGAGGAATGGCTGAGGGAACTGGGGCTTTTTAGCCTTCAGAACAGGAGGCTGAAGGAAAACCTGATCACTCTCTACAGCTACCTGAAAGGAGATTGGAGCAATGTGGGGGTTGGTCTCTTCTCACATGCAGTGGGTGACAGGACAAGAGGAAATGGCCTAAAATTCTGCCAGGGAAGATTTAGGTTGGATATTGGGAAAAAATTCTTCTCAGAAAGGGCTATCAAGCATTGAAACAGGCTGCCCAGAGAGGAGGTAGGGTTATCATCCCTGGAGGTATTTAAAAGATGTGTGGATGTGGTGCTTAGGGACATATTTTAGTGGTACAGTTTTAGCAGCAGTCATGGAATTGCGAGCTCTAGGCTAGTGGTTGGACATGATCATCTCAAAGGTCTCTTCCCACCTTGACAAGTCTATGATTCTAGTATTGAAGGGTGCTCTCGGATTGGCCCTCCTCTGTAGGAAGTGGGTCTATTTTTGAGTTAAGTCCTCAGTCATAGGGTGAAAAAGAATGTAGCCCTATGATTGAAATATGTAGAGAATTGAACACAACCGTGATAGTCCTTGTTACAGTCAATGACTAATTATTTATGTAAAAATAGTGTTGCCAAAAGGAACACTTAAAAGGCCCACTATACCTTCAACTACCTGATTGCACATCCCCTTGGAGCATGCTCCTGGACAGGGTGGTCTGTGACACCGTCACAGGGTGGAGCTGACCTTGCCTCCTCCATCAGCTAGGTGAGTGCAGCAGCTACTGACCCACCAAGGCAGGGAGAAGCTGGGGACAGGAGATGGGGCTTTTCCTAGTCCCACAAAATATATTGGAAGCAGGACAGTTCTGTGAACTTGATTTAAATCTTTTAAGAGTTAATGGTTTCTAAAAGCTGCCTTTCTTTTTTTCTTCCATTGAAAAAACTTCCATGAAATCATCATTCCTAAAAATGTACCTTGCTTGGAGTGATTCCCACCAGGAAATAAAAACACCAGCAGTATTCTCATCACCAGTACCACATTATCCTGTTCTCTGCTCTGCCAGGTTTTAACGTGCTCTGCTTATGATTGCATCTTGCTTGATTTTGATTTCAGAGGGTGGGAATATGCTTGTAATTTTAGGTAAATGTCTTTCACTGGGTTGTCCTGCCTCAAAGCCAGTTCTTTTTTGGATTCTATAGGAGTGATCCCATAGTTTGTGGTGGAAGACTTGTCTTTTGTCCTTGTGTAAGGAGTTTTGAGCTAAGTCAGTGGAAACTAAGTGCTTGCAGCTTCCAAGAAACTTTTCTGTTGAGACCAGTGTCCATTTTCAGTCTTAGCATGAGTAACAGAAGGTATCAATTAAATTAATTTTGCTTATTTAGATGCAAATTCATGTGCAGAACCTTCCTCTAGTTAATAGCTAAACAAAAGTATGCCTGAAAAGAAAAAGTATACCTTGCAGCTAGACGCTGAATACATACCTCCTTAAGTGGCACTTCATGTTTTCTGTATATTCCGTGGCAAGAATTCCATGGGAGACAAAAAGAGTTTCTAGATTAGGGAGAGAAGCTGCCCAAATGTAGTTATGAAGATGCTTGATCCAAGCTGGGGATTTGGTTACTGTTTTAAAATTCTTCTCTCCTCCCATTTAGCTCCTCTGATCCTGGCAGAGTTGTGGGGTTTTGTTGCAGATGGTTGTTACACGTGCTGAAACGACTGTATACTTACAATATGCTCCGTAAGCTATTAAATGCTGTAAAACCCTGGCAGGCTTTATAGTTTGCATCCTGCCATTAGAGTTCCTTCTGAAGTCTGTCAGAGGGATGTAAATCCACTCTAATTAAAGCTGTGCCCCTTTTCCAAATGTGAAACTGGTCTAATTAATGACTAATTGTTTCACAGGTATAAAGTAGGCCTAATTGTTGCTTACCCCTTGACTACAGTGCCCTGCTTACTCCCACCTAAGCAGAACCTTTGCAAAGGGTGTTTTATTGCCATTACTTCATTATTGCCATCAGTACTACAATCTGTAGCCAATGTAGAAGGAAGGATACTTGAAGCATGTCAATTTTCCGTTGATGGTGAAAATGGTCTCTCTGAGATGGTAGTGTGTGGGTCCTCAGCTGTCCTGCAGACCTCAGCAGAGGAGATTTTCAACTTTGTGTGTTTCTGCCTTTCTGCAGGAAGCGGAGAAGAACAAGGCTGGGGCCAGTAACTTGAGGCAAGATGGAATTAATATTATAGGATCTGTGGTGGTGTGACAATGTCTGGGGAAAATCCTGAGTCATTCTGAAGCCATTTGGCACTTAAAAAACCGGTTTGTTACAACAAATTCAGGTGTCCTGAGTCCTTAAGAAATACATACTACTTCTGTGTGCCCTAAAGGAAGAGCATCATACACATTACTAATACCATCCTAGTTAAATTTTCCCTGCCATGAACATCTTTATATGGCAATGAAATTTGATTTCTTTTTTTGGTTTTGTCATTTGGGTGTTTTGACCAGTCTCAGAGTTCTCTCTCCTCCATTGCTTGTTTCTGCATTAGTTTGGGTGAAAACTGAAGCTCACTTAAGTGGGAGCCTAGCAGTATCTGTGTGGGTCTTTGATATTTGTAGTTCATATCTGAGACTGAGTCATAGAATCACAGAAACATTCAGGTTGAAAAAGACCCTCAGGATCACCAAGTCCAATACACTCTACAAGGTTCTCCCTAAACCATGTCCTCAAGCACCACATCCCAATGGCTTTTAAACACATCCAAGGTTGGTGACTCAACCACCTCCCTGGGCAGCCCATTCCAATGCTTGACCACTCTTTTCTGTGAAAAAAATAAGAATTCCTAATGTCTAGTCTAAACCTACCCAGTCAGATTGAGGCAACTCCCTCTTGTTCTACCACTGTTTACCTGTGAGAAGGGACCAGCACCAACCTCTCTACAGTGTCCTTTCATGTAGCTGTAGAGAGTGATGAGGTCTCCCCTCAGCCTCCTCTTTTTCACATAGTCCCACCTCCTTCAGTCGCTCCCTGTAAGATTTATTTTCCAGGCCCTGCACCAGCTTTGTTGCTCTCTTCTGCACTCACTTCAGCATCTCCACATCCCTCTTGTATTGAGGTGCTCAAAACTGAAACACAGTACTCAAGGTGCTCCTGCTGGCCAGAGCATTTGTAATGCAAGCCAAGATGCCATTGGCTTTCTTTGCCACCTGGGCACACGGCTTGCTGATATTCAGTTGCTTGTTGATTACAACCCTCAGATTCCTTTCAGCTAGACAGCTTTCCTTAAGCCGTCAGTCTTGCTAGGGGTTGTTGTGGCCCAAGTGCAGGACCTGGTATTTGGCCTTGTTAAAGCTCATGGCATTAACATCAGCTCATCAATCCAGTCTATCCAAGTCCCTCTGTAGAGCCTCCCTACCCTCATGATGATCAACACTGTCCAAGGGGTTCCTCTGCAAGGTATGAGGTGCTTGAAAATGAAGCATGTGAACAATATACAACCAGTTCTGCAAACACTCTTAAAGTAGACTGCTGTGTTTCAAATGATGACATACTGCAGTAGCAAGCATCAAAGACAATGGAAATGACAATTGCTGATCTGTTTCCTTTTCATCCCAATTACATTTCATTAGCTGGTTGCACAAAAATGCGTCAACACTTGGGGTGATTTACTTTCTTAATTCTACGGAAAAAGCAGTCGATGCTGTTACAGATCTGGTAGTTGACATTTATACACACCTGGCACATAAAAATGTGGAAGAAGTGAGATCCACGTTTAAAGGAAGTATTTAGAGTCACTCAGTTAAATTCTTTGAACTTGCAGCTTGCTTTTTTTTTTTTCCTTCTTCTTTTAGCAGTACATTTGTGTATGGAAATGCAAGACTGATATTACAGAAAACACAAATCTTAGTCTACATGCTAATGTCTTGAAAATGTCTTTAATACTGACATATATATATATATATATGCAATTTTCTAATGGTTAATAATGTTAGAGAACACAGAATGAACAATTGGAGCTGCACCAGGGCTTTCAGTACATGCTAAAGTTATGATCATGCATTAGCTGTGATGTGGCAAGACAGTGGTTGGAGGAACTGTTGAGGCCAGCATAGCTATGTGCATGTTCATTTTGACTTCACTAGTCAGTATGAGTTACCTACAATGCCTCAGATACGAAACATATCTTACTTTCCTATTTTAAGGGCTCATCTGCTGTTGAAATAATGCCATGACTCTTAACGCTGCACAGAGCTACAGATGCACCCAGAGATGGATTGAATCACAATAGTAATTGACAATTGTAGCAAGCCAGTGTAGTACTAAATAAAGAGATCAAAAGCATGAATGAAAAAGGTCCCAAGTTTGCAGAATAGACACACAGCCAAAAATTAAAATTGCAGCCTTTGGCTGCATGGAGAGAAGACAGCTACACTCTACTCAGACCTGTGTAGCAAAAGCCAAAGCAGTTTAAATTGTAACAGCAGAAACTAAGATTAGTGTCCAGAAAAAAAAACCCACATTGCTGTAAGGGTGGCCAAAGCCTGAAACAGGTGGCCAAAGCAGCGGTATAATTCTGGCCTGGGAGATAATCAGAGCTCAACCAGGCAAGGTCCTGAGCAACCTGCTATAATTGATCCAGCTTTGGGCAGAGGTTGGGCCAGATGACTCCACAGGTCCTATCCAACTGCAGTTGTTATGTGGGTCTCCTGCTTCAGAGCTCACATGTGTTCTATTAAGTGAAGATGGTGGTGCTGGAGGGAGCAGGTGGTAGAGTCAAGAGGCATTACTGGATGTGTACAGCATTTTCTCCCAGCATGAGGAGATGTGTGCTTTGGGTGGTGGAGATGAACTTGATGGAGCTTGGTGTCTTTTGCATTTATGTTATTTTCTGAGGAGTTTCTGTTAGTAAGGAGCAAAAAGGGTTTCTTGAGGGACAAAAGAATAAGATACCAGTAAAGATAAAATTTGGCTTACACTGTAAGTTCATGTCCAACAGAAAGCAATTTGAAGGGTCACAGTTCAACACCACTGTTCTGAACTGTATTCAGTCCTCACCCATCTACATTGGTTCTCCTTTGTTAGATCTCTGTGGTGCATCTGGCGTTTACCACACAAGAGACCTTAGGGCAGTACTGTGAAGCCCTGCTGGATGTGCCACCTCTGTTGACAGCATCTCTGTAGCTGACACAAATGCCAGATGTTTATATTACTGTCAGTACTGTTGATTGTAATTGTAACTGGTCAGAATGAACACAAAAGAGTCATTGGGATTTGGGGTGAAAAAAATGTTGGGAAAGATTGGATTATTTTTTTTTTGATGAAACACTTGTCACCTCTCACTGAACACAGGAATGGGAGTGAGACCTGGAAATGAAGAATATTTTAGACATAAACACTGAAAAAAAAGGTGAGCAGTTCCTAGGTGCAGTGGGATCTGGGGAAATGTGCAGAAGGATGTTGAAGGCAGGGAGAAAAAAGGAGAATTATTTATTGTGTTGAAACATGCTAATGAATCTTGCTTAAGGTTGCACCTTGGGAAGGGTAGCTGAAATGAAAATAAATGCAAGGAGGTATATAAAAAAATTATTCTGAACTTTGACTCTACCGTAGAATCATAGACTCATAGAATCAGTAAGGGTTAGAAGGGACCATAAGGTTCATCTAGTTCCAGCTCCTCTGCCATGGGCAGGTACACCCTACACTAGATCAGGCTGGCCAGAGCCTCATCCATGCTGGCCTTAAACACCTCCAGGGATGTGGCCTCAGCCACCTCCCTGCATAGGTTTTAAGTCACCATAAAATCTCATCATTGTTACATGTCTGTCTTAGTATTTCTTAGCAGAAGAATTAAATATGAGATCTGTTGCTTTGGAGGGAGACAACAAGGGAAAAAGTTTGGTTACAGAAATATTGGAAGAATGTTTCCTTGAGAGCTTAATAATTTCAGGTTAGGTCTGTTGTGTCAAGGGTTGAATGTATGGCTGAACCAAAGGGAAGGGTGAATGGCCAGCCTGAGGTGCAGGCAGCATGTGCTAAATCCCTGTAACAAAATTTCTGTGCATAGACACCAGCCCTCAAGTGCCATCCAAAATGAGCCAGTCTCATAGCAGCAAGGCATTACTTGGGTTCCCTTGCTAAAGAAACAATTTGAAGTATTCCTGCCTTTAAAAGTGCCATCTATTTTAGGTGGTTTTGGGAACTAGCTATTTTCTGCAGCAGCATTCTCTACTAGAAGAGTTACTGCTTCCTTCCAGGCACAAACCCCTCAGAAGTGGGAGAAACACGTGTATGCCAGTATAGTGGTTGGGGTCTGATCCTGCATGGCTGAAATCTGTGATAGTTCTGCTGTTTACTTTATAAAGTGAGATTGGGTCCTGTGCTAGTTGTGTTCTTTTGTGAACCATCACGATGGAAGGAATGACAATAAACGTAGTGAGATAATAAACCCTGGCTACATTTCCATAGCCCATGTATAAGCCCATCTGTATGCCTTATGTCAATAAAAACAACTAATTACAGAATAACTAAATATAAAGGGCCTCGCTGCTGAAGAAAACCCTCCTGTATCCCATTCCCAGACTTCCTATTACATCTAGAGAAAGTCTGGACCATAAGGTATTTGTTCCATTAAGTCCTCGTTTTGAACTAAAGCTAAGAAAGAAGATAACTACAGCTTTATCCTGGCAAAGGTCTATGTCTTTATACAGTAAAACTAGTCTCATTTGCTTTGGGGGTACTACTTTAGAAGGGAAGAAATGGGTGCATCTGTAGCTCTTTGCCATACCTGGCCTTCCAAAGTTTTGCTGGAAAGAAGCACGCAGTGAGCAAAACCTGCCTTAACCCTGCAATCACTTTTCTTCTGCAGCTGTAGGTAAAACATATCATAATTGTTAAATTCCTTTTTCACCGAGCCACGTGGAAAAAAACCATGTGCGGCTTTTGCTGCACTTTGCCTGCTGTGAAATCAGGCTTGGTGAGCTAAATGCGTTCCTCTTTCCTCTGATTTCACTAGTGTGTGAGGAGGAATACAAATGTTTCCCTTGCTCTACAGAGTAATAAACATACTAGGAGTTTTCAGTTGACCTTAAGTGAGTGTCATTTTCATGTGAAATTTGTTTCTTCACATTTCTGAGTCAAACTTAGACCTTTGCTTAGCGTAGGTACAGTAATGTGTTATAAATTATATTTTACAGCTGTACACTCACTATTAGGAGATACATTTGGTTCCACAAAACAGTGTTTTTCTAAACACTTTAGACTTCACAGTTTCACAAGTGGCAGGTTCGTGTTTCATCTAGGAAACTACTGCAAAATCCAGATGCTGAAAGAAATGAGCCTCAAATTATACATTCAGTCGGCATTAGCTATTTATAGACATTCTCTACAGAAGTATTTGAAATAAAAATGAAAGCAAAGCTGTGGCGGTCACAAAGCGTTAGCAAAGATGACTTCTTTCAGGGTACTTTCTTGCTATGGGTATGCTGTGTTTCTGTTTTTATAATGCAGTCACATTTTGTCTTGGTAAAGTGAGATTCAGGTTGCAATGGAAGCGCCAGTTTTCTGATACGTACTTCTGAAGCACTTTTTGCAGTGCAAGTCAATATTTTATGAAAGTGACTCTATTTCTTAAATACTTTGTGTTTATACAGCTGTTCCCATTTTCTTTCTTTCCAACATCTGAAATGAAAATGCAACAAGTAAAAAGATAAATTAAAGTGATAAAAAAAAAAAAAGAATTAATGCCAAGGACATGCAAAAGGAATAAAAAGCAGCTAGTAACAGAAAGGAGAATTGGTCTAAAGAGCTTCAAAGACTGCTTAGTTTTGTTCTGTAGTGAAATGCTAATTTCCACTGGAAGCTGTCTTAATTTACTGGTGATTTGAAGGATCACTGCATGTGTTTACACTTTCTTTCAAGAAGAAGAAGAAAATGGTGTTGCCAGTTGTGTTGGTTGGGTTAATGTTGTTCCTTGTGAAGTCCCTTTGCTGTCCTTTGGGTGGAGTTTCAAAACTATGGAAATCTTCCGTGAATTGTGAAAGGTCATTCATGCTTCATCATCCTCTAGTGTGTTTTGCTTATGTCTTCACAGACGACTTACCCATTCCTTCTGCTGCTGACATCCCATAAACTGGCCCCCCTACCCCATCCTATTCCTCCCCACCCCCCCATCTTTTGCTGATGCAGGGAATGCCCATACACGGCTGTGGGAAGGAGGAAACAGGCAGCGCAAATGTCTTTGAAAGCAAGGCTGTGCTGGAGAAGTGTGTTTCAGGCACCTCTGCTGACTATTGGGGGAAGCATTGTTTCAGTGAGTGTCCATGGCTAGGTCAGGGTTCCTCCTGGAAAGTTTCCACAGAGGGAACCATTTTACATACTCCCGGGAACATATTGGGTCCAAAAGTCTAATTGCTTGGATGTGCCCAAATCTCTGCAGGAAATTTTCTCTGCAGCAGGGGTTGTTGGTATACTTCAGTGAGTAGCAATGGGATGTAGTTTTACATGCACACTTGAATCAAGTCTGCTCTTGATATAACTTCCTCCAGAAATATTCTTGTTGGGCCCAGTTTAGGACTTGATAAAATTTTTGTGTTCCCTCCAGGTGCAGCACTCGCCAGGGGAATGTCTCAGGGGAGGTGTATCTACTGCTCCCACTGACAAAGCGGGCAACTGAGTGAATTTGGCACAGGAAGCCCTGCAGTGAGGTGTCACAGTAGAAGAAAAGGGTTGATAGCTCATGACAGGGGTATACAGGTAGAAGCAGTTCCTTCCCCCTGCTACTCTGACGCAGCTTCAAAGAAGGAGCTGTCTTGTGGGTGAGTTTGCCAGGACACCTAACTGCCTTCCTCTTTATGGTACCCTGGACTGCCAAGAGCGAGTCTATATACACAGGAAATAAACAATAAAATGCTATTGCTCATTAAGAGAAGAATTTTCTTCATTAGAACAAGAAACATCCCCCAAGAAACATAGGGGGAGAAAAAGGAGGAGAGTGTAACACTGCAGATTACTGAAACATTTGTTGCATCCCCAAAATGAACACTTGCATGCAACAGATTCGGTGCCAGCACATTCTGTTCCTGAACAGCATATATGTTTCTTGACTGTGACAACCAAGGCAATCTATTGAAAGCAGAGAAAATGTTAACTATTTTTTACTTCTTGCTCAGTTAGTTTGAAGCCAAGACATTACACTTTAGTTCTCCTGTAAATTTAATTTAAAGATTCTTCAGATTTTAGATTTTATTTTTTAACTGTGACAGCTTAGGATTCTTCCAGGTTTGGCAGAACAGTAGGATAATCTGCAATAAATGAAGTACTAATTAAACGTGCTCAGTAATTACTGAACATGCATGATATATATAATTTCCAATTGTGTGAATTTAACCAAGTAGTTATCCTTGAAAAGTCTGAGGTGTTCACACAACTATCTATGACTTTCACTGAATGTTACTGTTTTCAGCTTATTGTAATGTGCCATCAGTTTGTTCTAGATGCTTAAATGTGATTGAAACTATGAAGGTATCACTTCAGTGCAGTGTATGGTGCAAAACTTTCACTAATTCTTCCCTAGCCCTTTCCATGGGCTTATTAGAAACAGATCTCTTGTGAGCAAACCTGAAAATAGAGGCATAGGTATCTGACAGCTAGAGGGCAGCTAGAGCATCTAGTCTGATCTCCTGTACATCATCCATCCGTCAGGTTCACACAGCTGCCTCTGGTCTGGAAAATTCAGGTACCAGAACTGAATGCAAGATGCCAATATTGACTAATCTACAAATCTTTCACAAATCTTTCTCAAACAAATGGCTTTAAAGTGCAAGGGGCCAAAGAAGGGTTGAAGGAGCTGATAACACACACATCACAGAAGTTGCTTTTTAATGTGCTATTGTTGAATTAGAATCATAGAATAGAATAATGGAATCAGTCAGGGATGGAAGTTTCTGTTTCAGTTTCTGAAATACTTCACTTTGTTTTCATCTTTCAAGACAATCTACAAAATTTCCTTAGCTTGTGACTTAAGGCTCGAAGTAATTTGTTATTAATTCTTTTGGTAACAACGAGGGTATCTTTCTGCAGATGTAATTTTAAATAGGAACATTGGTTAAAATGTTTGAAACCGGTTTGGGTTTTAACAGTGGAGTGAATTTGAGTTAGAAACTACTACTTGTCACTGCGTATCTCTCTTGATGTTGTCCTGCTTTAGTACAATGCATTGTTTTTCTTCAGAAAATCATGTTTCTGTAGAGCATTAAGGGGTTACTTCATGACTGCGTGTCTTGCTCTTATGGAGCTAACCGGTGGAAACCTTGTACAAAGCATGGAGTTGAGTTGAGTTGAATTTGAATAGTTAAACAGGGCACCTCTAGCATGAAACAAAAAGGCAGAAAAGTATACCAAGCAGGAATTTAACTTGATCCAAGAACTTTTTTGGTGACCTCTGTGGCTTTGCATTTGGAGAGCACAAAGTTTTGAATTAATTTGTTAACTCTCCCCTTGGTATCTTGTGTATGTGTATAAGTATCTTGTAACAGGATAAGCATCAGGGAGCAATCATTATCAAACAGCCTTGCATGGTATTAAGACAGGCAGTTGAAACCTTGAGCTATGAAAAGTGGTCGGTGTAGTTAAATGTGTCAGACGTGACTCAAAAGTCTCCTTCCTTTCCGAAGATATTACTTCATTCATGTTAACCACATTTGTAAGTGCCCAGGACTGAAGAGATAGTGTTTGGGGAATTACAAACTCTTTTATATGCAGTTGGGAGTTTCAGGAATAGCTGCTTTGCATTCCACATTGATATATAATCCTCATTATGGCTTTGAATAAGAACATGGTAATTCACCAGAAAAATAAATAAAACAAGTTATTGGTCAGGGTCATACTATATAGGGAGTAGTAATAAAACCAAATATTTTTGGCTGTAGTCTAAAGTTCCTACTGTAAAAGGGCTAATTTAGGGCTGTATCCTCCCCAGAGATCATGTGCTGGAATGTGAGATAAGCAGTAGCTGCACAGATAGTTTTGGGTGGTAGCATAGAAATGTGCCTTCTCTATCAGCTCCACATTCAAAGGGAAAGAGAAGGGGAACATTTTTCAGTCTGTTCCCACTTGGAGGACTGACCCCTCTGAGAAAAACTTATGCAGATCAACTCTATCTCCTGGACAAAATCCATCTTCCAACTTCAGTTTTGATGAAATCCAGGAGGGTCCAACACAGACAGCATAGATATGTCCTCAGATAGATGCGTCCATTTGTCCCCATGTGTGTTAAGGAGCTGGAGTATTGCTATTAGTGTAGAGCTGACTGTAAACCCTGGCCATCTGTGCCTGCAGGAACAGGTGGCAACACATGACTTCAGTTACTGACTTGCTTACGGTAATATTCAAGTTGTGGTTTCACGGTCAGCTTGAACCATGCCAAGCCCTTGTCTGTGCCTGGTAGGGGCAAGTCTTACCTCCCCACCACCCTGAGCCGATGCCTTCTGCCTCCTACTGTGTCTTATACCTTGGAGGCTCAGGAGCTGCCAGGACTTGCTGTATCTGGAGAACTGGTGGTGCTGGAAGGGAGGCTCATCAGAAAGGTGATTTGCTGCCAGCTAGATCAGCAATCTGATCTGACTGACAGGAATAGTATTAATGTGTGAGGGAGAGAACTGGTCATAAAACAAACCCCCCCAGAAGGTTTCTTAGGAGAAGGCATGGGCAGGAAAGTTTTCTTTATTTCCAGGAAAAAAAAATGCAGGAGGGGGGAAGACAGACATTTAACACTCTTTTTCTTTTTATTATTGTTATTATTAACTTCTTTAGATGTTTCTTGAAATTGAAATACCTTTCTGTTTTTAGCTGCCAGAATTGAAACCCAACAACCAACTATCTCTGTCCATTGATTTACAAAGAAGCAATCAACCAAATAATGCCGTATTACATATATTAAAAAAAAAAGCCCAACTAACTCAAGCTGTCTAAGGACATGTAACTGGAAAATTATCAGTGAGTTATTATTCTATTTAAATTGCTTCCAAAGAACTTAACATATATTCAAGGTGCTCATAAGCACAGAGAATTTTACTAGACTCACAGGTGAGAAACTTTTCCCAGCCCAGTAGATTGATCTTAATGTACTAGGGTAGCAATCAGTGCCACCTAGCATCACTTCACTTTTGCAGTTAAACACATCAGATCCATTGACAAGTCCAAAACATATCCCTTGAGTTCAGTCCTGCAAGGGTGGGATGGAATATGAGAAGTTTTAATGGAGAATGTAAAGTTGTAGAAACCCTGATAGACTCATCTTTTCCTGTTTTGTTGTTCTTGTCCTTTAGCCTTGTCTTGTTCATGGTAGGTACCTGCAATCGTGGTGTCTTACTCTAACAACCAAAACACACTGACTGCAGGTGAACTGTCTCAGCTCTAGCATTTCTTCAGCACACCAGGGTCTTTCCTCAGGGTTTTATTGTTGAGGCTGTTAAAATGCAGAGAGATTACACCAAAAGAGGAAAACCCAAAATGGAGAAATTATACCCAAATGCAAGTTAAACATAAAGGCTTGAAGCTAGTGTCATGAAACTCTGCTGTGCAATGGCTTACTGTCAGTACTGGGCCAAGAGCTGGGTTTAACAGTCTGCTCATTAGAGTCCTGGCTGACAAATGCTGAATTCTAAATAGTCCTGTGACTTCAGTTCCAGGGCTTTCTTTACTAGATAATACTGAGTTCTGCTCTTTGAGCCATTTGCTTGCCAGAAATACACATCCACAATGCAGGGTGGGCCATCATCTGCTTCAGCCACTATGAGAGCAGCTCCTGCCTGGAGCACCTCTGCTATGAGAATAAGCTGAGGGAGCTGGTGTTGTTCAGCCTGTAGATGGCTCCAGGGCAGCCTTATAGCTGCCTTCCAGTGCCTGAAAGGAGCCTACAGGAAAGCTGGAAAGGGACTTTTCATAAGGATGTCTAGCGATGGGACCAGTGGCAATGGTTTTAAGTTGAGGGAAAGTAGGTTTAGACTAGATTTTAGGATGTTTTTCAGTACGAGAGTCATGAGACTCTGAAGTAGGTTGCTTAGACTGGTTGTGGATACTTCCTCCTCGGAGGTTTTCAAAGCCAGGTTGAATGAGGCCTTTCAGAAACGTGATCTAGTTGAAAGGCATCCCTGCCCGTGGCAAGAGGGTTGGAGTAATGATCTCTGAGGTCTTTTCAAGTCTAAGCCATTCTGTGATCCCCTTGGGTGCTCAGCAAACCTTGGATGCTGGCAGGAGCCTACTGCACCTGCTCATCTGGCTCTACAGTACCTTCTTCTAAACCTGAAAGTGTTAGAGAAGGGGAAGCATAATCTTACAGTACCACAGCAATTGTTTTTTGTTTAGAAGTTTCAAAATTGCATGCTTGTAACAATTTTCCACTCCTGATTTTTGTGCCTGTTGACTTAGGGATAGTAGGTGAGTTTCTGTCCTGCTTCAGATGGTGGCAAAAGTCCGGTTTATTTCCATGGATGAGGCTTTCACATCTTCTCTTCTTAATCCTGTTGAAAGGCTTACATTAAGTTAGAAAGCTATCTACATTAATAACTTAATTTCAGTAAAGCCCTGTGGTATGAATAAAGCAGCAGCACCACGCTGATTTTCAGTTAGTGGTCCTTGCAGCTCTGTAGATTACTTCTAAAGTGCAGCAAGTCTAAATTTGGCTTAAATTTGTTATACAGTGGCCTTCACCATAACTTGAATGATTTTAGGTGTCCACAAATCTCAGCAAGTCGAAAACCACAGGCAGGGCATTCCCCTTCCAGAGAAGTGCAGCTCTTAGCTGCAGGAGCAGGAGCTTGTGTAATTCTACACACCACTAAGAACAGATTTTATAGTCCATCTGCCTTTTGAATATCCCAACTTTTCTGTCTTTTGCACACTGTCTCAGCAGTGCTGGTAGGACCCAGATGCACAAAAAGAACTTTCCTGGAAAAAAACAAAAAAACCCAGAAAACCCCCAAACCCTACAATCCAGAAATAGATGTAATAAAAGTTCTCCATTAGCTGAAAAACATAATTTCTTATAAAATATGTGGCAAGTACAGTTGCACGACAGTGTGAGAGAGTCTGAAAGTCCTGCTGGCACTCACTTGGGATACTCTGCATAACTGTTTTGGGATTCACCTCCTGTGAGTAATGGTAAACATCCTGAAATGATGCTGATAGAAATCCGGTGCAATGCCACTCAGTATTATTCATCATTCTGGAGTGTGTGTCTGTGTGTGTGCAGATCTGTGCCACTCAGAGCTTTTTGTGCTGTCTGACATTTACACATTTATGAAGCTCTTACTGTCCCAGCAGCAGTGTGGTACAGCTGCTGCCTGGAAGGAAGAGCTTTGGTGCTGCTCCCTCCTGTGCTTGAGTGACTGTTTAATATTATCCTTACTTTCACTGCACCAGGAATCTGCCCCAGCAATTGTGACATCTCATTTGCTGTTGATTAAGCAGCTCTTCATTATCTAATATTGGATACACACTGTAGCTGTATTTTGAATATTACTCCCTTTGCAGATAAGTACTTTGGACCACATTCATCCCTGGCAGAAAATCAGCATGGACCATATTTCTGTATTTATTGCAGCCAAGCTCTGCTCTGCATGGGTATCACTTTGCTAGAGTTTGGCCTGGAGACTTTTTCCATCAATTGTGCTGATCTCCCAGTCATGCTTTCTTGCAGTGGTTTACTGTGGGGTGCCAGACACCTGATGCTTTTTTCAGGTGAGCATAGCATGCCAAATTGTGGAAAATAGACTTGTGTTCATGTCTGTAAGGTGACAGGGATGCAAAATACATGAGAGAGGGGTGCATACTCTCCCCCATATAGAGGGGATATTCAGCTTTTCAGTAATTTGGGAGTGTGCGTGTACATTAAGATGTCTTATCTTCTTGTTATGACTATAAAAAGGGAAAGCAATGCAATCACATCTGGTGAATTCTAGAGCTGTACATAATTTTGTCACCTAGTCTGGAAATGAGCCAGCAGTGTGCCCAGGTGAGAGCTGCCTGTATCAGGAGTAGTGTAGGTGGCAGAACAAGGGAGGTTATCCTTCCCCTGTACTTGGCACTGGTCAGGCCACATCTTGAGTACTGTGTCCAGTTCTGGTCCCCTCCATTCAAGAGAGATGTTGAGGTACTGGAACGTATCTAGAGAAGGGCAACAAGGCTGGGAAGGGGCCTGGAGAACAAGACCTATGAGGAGAGGCTGAGGGAGCTGGGGTTGTTTAGCCTGGAGAAGAGGAGACTCATTGCTGTCTACAACTACCTAAAGGGAGGTTGTAGCCAGGTGGGGGTCAGTCTCTTCTTCCAGGCAACTAGCAACAGAATGAGGGGACACAGTCTCAAGTTGTGCTGGGGGAGGTATAGGCTGGATATTAGGAAGGAGTTCTTGACAGAGGGAGTGATTTGCCATTGGAATGGGCTGCCCAGGGAGGTGGTGGAGTCACTGTCCCTGGAGGTGTTCAAGNTATTCTATTCTATTCTATTCTATTCTATTCTATTCTATTCTATTCTATTCTATTCTATTCTATTTACATAACTCCTCAAACAAGAACTGCATTCATGAGTGTGTAGAAGACCAATAGACTCCATAGCTTATCTGTGTCGTCCCGTGTGAGGGTAGCACAGGCACACCCAGGTCTGGCTGCTTTCATACAGTATTGTGTATTTTATCTTGGCACCTTATGCTGCCCTAAACATCATAGGAGAATTTGTATCTCCTATTTCATGAGCAATATTGCTACTTGTCACAACAGCTGCTGTTATACAATGCTTTGGATGCATTTAGGGGATGGAAACTAGTGCCAAAAGCCAGATACTGCCATGAGTATTAAGTGCTGCCCACAGCCTGATGCTAGCCATCCTCTTTTCTTGGAGACATGGGCAGAGCATGTGAGCCTGGTCTACTGTCCCAGCAGTTTCCGGCCTGTCATCTGGTGCCTTCTTGCTCAGGGCTCTTGGGCCGTGCTTGGTACATGCTCTGTCACCCATATATAACTAAAATACAGCACACTTTGATTTGCTGGGTGCATGCAGCTTGTAAGTGGCAGTGCATGTGAGCTCCAGCTCTGCTGAGAAGCTATTGCTTCCGTGACCATGCTGCATCATGGCCTCACTGCAGCTCCATATTTAGTTGGGTGGCCAGAGGCACACGGTCCCCTCACTGCAGCTCTGTGCTTCAGCTGGGTGACCAGAGGCACACAGTCCCCTCCCGGCAGCTCTGTGCTTCAGCTGGGTGACCAGAGGCACACAGTCCCCTCCCTGCAGCTCTGTGCTTCAGCTGGGTGACCAGAGGCACACAGTCCCCTCACTGCATCTCTGTGCTTCAGCTGGGTGACCAGAGGCACACAGTCCCCTCACTGCAGCTCTGTACTTCAGCTGGGTGACCAGAGGCACACGGTCCCCTCCCTGCAGCTCTGTGCTTCAGCTGGGTGACCAGAGGCACACAGTCCCACTGGCTGCATTGTCCTGATGCAGGATTATTCGTTTCATATGTTGGAAGGCTTCCCATTATGCTACTGGGCCTTTTTTCATTTTCAGCATATGATGGACTTGTGTCTGGCCAACAAAGCTGCAGGGTCCATCCCTTGAATGCTGGCGGAAGGACTGCTGCTGTCTCTTCACTATCCCAACTTCCTGCGAGGTGTGACTTGGGTTAGGAACTTCCCCCCCCACTATTTGAAATTTATCAGACAAGCTCAGATGACTTTGAAGTAAGATGAAGCTCTGTTTACAGCATGGCAAAATTTACACGCATATATACACAATATTTACAGGTATTTACAAGTTTTTGCAATTATATACAAATTAGAAATAATACAGGAATCCAAACTCCCTCCTGGATGAAGAAAACTGCCCAGAAGGGCTCAAAGTTATCCCCTCTTTCTCCCTCTCTATCTGCCTTCCCAGCCAGAAAACAAAACAGCAAGTCAACAAAGCTTATATTGTTAGTTGTTAGCCAAGAATAGAGGAGAGATGTCAAATCAGATCAAAGGAGACATGAATAAGGCAACATCCCAGGACAAAGTGAGGAAAGATTGTTTATATTTTAGCTTTTTATCCCTCTCAGCAAACCAGTGAATGATATGGACATCATCATTATTTTCTTTTCACAACCAATGATCTAATTTCTCTCATTAAAATATTCCGATTAGCCTCAAAGCAGCACAGGGGTGGGATGCCACAGTGACCTGTACCACTAAAGCAGGATTAATGAAAGCTAGTCTGAACTCAGAACTATGGGAACTAAAAGAAAACGTGCTCCATGGCTACAAATATCCTCTTCTGGGGTTAAACCCTAAATTGACAAGGCACTTAAGCAAGCTTTTAAGTTTCAGCTTGTATTACGATTTCCTTGTTTTGGTTTCCTAAAAGCGATGTCTCCCTACACTAGAATTAAGGAGCATTCTGGATCTTGTATGCTAGCCAGGTGATGCAGGGCAAAATGTACAGCCATGTGCAGACCCTGTGATAGAATGTCAAGCACAAATGTGACCAGAATTAAATTCAGGATGGGGGTGGAAGAGCTTCTGGCAATAGATCCCATGTGGTTCAGCGAGTTAGTACCAGATGTATGGAAGCTTCCAAGTTTAGCCAGTAAAGGTGGAGCTGAAATAAATAGAATTATATTTCTGTTTTGAAAAAGAAAGGAATAATGTCATAGCTTTTTTAACAATGATTTTCAGAAGTAAAAAGACAAAGTTGTACCTTTTGCAAGCTAGGACATGCCCTACTTTAGGGTAGCTATAAATTAATATCTAGGTGAGAAAGAGGAATATGTTGCCAAAGGCTGACTTCACAGAATTATTCCCCCTTTCAGGACCACCACTACACAGCAATATAGGGGAAAAGTTAAATGGCCAGAACAGTTGCATATGTATCATTCCAACTCATATTGGCTAACCTTTGCTTGCCTTTGCTTCCCATATCATGTGGTGTAGAGCTGACAACTGGTTTGCAAATGTTCTCTGTCCTCTTCTATAAGCAATCTGTTCTCTTGTGGAAAAGATGTGATGTGAATGGGCTGGGCATAGTTCAAACAACTGCTCTTAAAACTCCAATAGCTTCAAACAAATCTGAACTCTGAAAAAAAAAAAAAAGTGGCATGGGGCATTTCTGGAATAGAGTCCTCACCTCTTGAGGTCAGCACAGGCTTCCTAGGTGCAAAATCCTGCTTCTGTTGGGGAGACTATCCAGGTCACAAGAACTCAGGAGAGGAAAAAATCCCTGCACTGCTGTCAGGCATTTCCAGCTCAGAAGCTCTCTGAACTGTAGCAGGCTGTGTGAGCTGAGGGTCTGTATGCTCCATCTCCACCATAATATGCAACAGTATGCAGCTGAGTCTGGGCAGGGGACAGGTCCTAGGGCAGGAGATGAGCAGCATTTCTGAGGAACAAAGAGCGGTGGAAGCACCCAGTTCTGTAGGGAGCATGCGAGTCCCCTCTCTTTGTCTAGGTGTAGTAAATTGTTTCCCAAATTATATTCAAACCTGCCTCCCTTCTGGAAACTGGGTTAACCAAGTGAAATACTTGGGTAGGGAGGAGAGGTGCAGTGCATACTTGTACGCTGAGCAAAAACATTAGAGAAGCAGAAATAAACACTGATGTGGTCCAATGCCTGCGTAGGCTTCTTTGCTGGGGATGAGGTACCATTATGGCAACACAGTGATGAAAGTACACAAACTGTGAGAACACCACCTAGCCCAGGGTCCAAAATATTTTTCTGTTCATTTTAAATAAATTAGTTTCCAGATTCTGCATATGATGTTTCAAAAGCTTAAAATACAAATCCCATAAATCTGATGAATAATGTGGTGGGTGTGAGTTTATTAGGGAAGGGAGCTGGAAGGCTTGTCAGTTCTCTCAGTGTGTCTGTATGAATCATAGAATTATAGAATCAGTCAGGGTTGGAATCGACCACAAGGATCATCTAGTTCCAGCCCCCCTGCCATGCCCAGGGACACCCTACCCTAGATTAGGCTGCACAGAGCCTCATCCAGCCTGGCCTTAAACAGCTCCAGGGAAGTGGTCCCAACCACCTCCCTGGGCAACCCATTCCAGGGCCTCACCACTCTCATGCTGAAGAACTTCCTCCTCACATCCAATCTGAATCGCCCCACCTCCAGCTTTGCTCCATTCCCCCTACTCCTGTCACTACCTGATAGCCTAAAAAGTCCCTCCCCAGCTTTTCTCTAAGTCCCCTTCAGATACTGGAAGGCCACAGTAAGGTCATCTGGGAGCCTCCTCTTCTCCAGACTGAACATCCCCAACTCTTTCATTCTGTCCTCATAGCAGAAGTGCTCCAGCCCTATGATCATCCTCGTGGCCCTATGTGTATGACTTAAATCTGAACAATGCTGCCTTTACCAAAACAAGTGCCTGTTGCTTTTGAAGATCTTCAAGTTCTGTGGAAAGAAAATCTTTACTTGAAACCATGGCATCAGTATCCCGTTTGATCATCCACAGATAGCTGAGAGAAGCATACAACTTGGGAATTTGGGCTTGTGTTGGGATTTCTCTAACAGAATTAAACGCATAGTTCTAATGCATCTAAAAAGAGAGAAAGCTGGCTCCTAGAAGTAGCAAGAGGGAAATGCACCAAGATCTAAATGGTGATCCCTCAAATTGCACCATGCAGTACCACAGTTTGTAAATGAGTCCCTTACATCATGAGGTCTGCTTCTGGGGCAAGCTGCAACCTGGTGTTAGTCAGTCTGTCAACCTCAGTAAATAGGTAAAAGCTAATTGCAATTTGACTTGCAGATTAGTGTAGATGTGAGAACAGACAATGAAAAGTATTTTTTTCCCCCTGATAGTGCCTTGATGCTTTGAAAGATCAAAAACGTTCAGGAGACCTCTTGCATGAGAAATAAGAATTTCCTGGCTTTTAGAGGGAATGGAGAAAAGACCAGATTACTTTAAATCACATTCACGTTCCTACTTTTTTTCCCTCAAGTTTTATAGCTCCCTGATTCATCAATCTGAATTTATTAGCAGTTGTTTGATGTTCTTGAGCACTGCTTCGCATCATTTACGTTACACATTTTTATTATTTTAAATTCTTTTAATGGTCCCACATCCCCCTGCACCTCGCCTGCCCCAGCTCCTCTGTACTTCATTACCAGACACAGATAAGGGACCCCAGAAAATCCATGCTCCAAAGTGTTGCTAACTGAATGACTGAACCAGATTTGAAGATCTTGTAAATGAGCACAACTTCAGTGAAATGATAGTTGTATTAATCAGCTCCATATCTGTCCCGGTCCTGCAGTAAGTGTCTAAATTGGGAAGAAGGGATTGTGGAAATCCCTGGTATCTCTCATGGGAATAGTGGGACTCTGCTGGAGTTCTTATTTTGGGAAAATGGTGTATTACAGATTGTGTATTCCATGAGGAGGTCTGGGGAAGGAAAGATGCTTATCTGCCTGTAAAAAGATAAGATGTTTCTACTGAAATAAACTTTTAAAGTACAATCGTATGACTTTTGTTTCTTTGGTTATGCAGCTGCCTTGGGATCTGAGCTCCTGGTAAACAGGCTGGCCTGTTAAAGGACATGATTCAGACTGTCCCAGATCCAGCAGCTCACATCAAGGTTAGTTTCCTGTTTACTGTGAGTGCTCAGATGTTTTGAGAGTGATAAAATTAAAGAATATGTGTGCATACTGCAGGTTTTCTTGCGTGTTTATAAATTGTGCTACTGCACAACACTGGCTCTTTCATTCCTCGATATTTATATACTGTTGTGTGAGTCAGTCCTGCAGCCTTTGTTGCTGACACGTGTATTGATGTGCTCTGAAGAATGTGGATGTTTTGAGTGTATTTTTTTCTCTTGATCCTCCGTTAGTACTTGGTATGCTTGATAAAATATGACCACTTGAAAAATACTGAATGTGCATGTTCCCAGCTCTGCTCTACAAAAGCCAATGGCAAACATTTAGTTCAACTGGAGAAAGAAAAAGAGCATAGTGCAAGAAGTCACAGCCACAGCCACATCCCATTGAAAAGATTCAGTGCATAGTTTTATGTGTCATAGTACTGTAGACATTGAGCCATGCTATTGCCTTAATAAACATTGCTTCGCTATATTTCAAAACCTGTGGTAGTTTTTACTTTATTGTTACTATTATTATTACCATTGCTGTTCTTACTGTGTATTTCACAACCTTTTTCACCCAAGACTAGAGAATCTGCTAGATTTAGCAGGCTTAGCTGATGATGTATTCCTAAGATCAAGATGTTTTAGGCCATCATACATAAACCAGCATCTGAACCTCACAAACTGTCTGGTTTGAGGGACACTACTATTTCTGCCTCACTATTTCGTCATCTAGAGGTTTTGTTTGGAAATGGTTTCCTGCCTGCTTCTGTAGAAGAACAGAAATTGCCTTTGGCAAAATAACAAGACACTTCTATAGCACTGCCTTAGGTGGGAAAATCCTGCTGATCCTTATATACAAATAATGTGGTGAAATTGCGTACTTAACATTCACATGGATTTTGCTGTCTGAAAATACTGCTAGTGTAATAAGATTGCTGTAATCAAAGGAATAGATCACTTGTGCTAAGCAGAGTGTAAATGACAAGTTTTCTTTTATTCTTTCTGACTGTCTGTCTGTTTGTCTTCCTGTCTGTACCTTTTCCACTGAGCCTTCAATGGAGTTCCTTCTTGGTCAACAGCCATAGAATCATAGAATGGTTTAGGTTGGAAGGGACCTCAAAGGTCATCCTGTTCCAACCCCCTGCCATAGGCAGGGACACCTTCCACTAGAACAGGTCTCTCAAGGCCTCATCCAACCTGGTCTTGAACACCTCCAAGGAGGGAGCAGCCACAACCTCCCTGGGCAACCTGTGCTAGTGCCTCACCACCCTCACTGTAAAGAACTTCCTCCTAACATCCCATTTAAATCTCCCCTCTGCCAGTTTAAACTCATTACCCCTTGTCCTGTCATTGCAAGACCTTGTGAATAGTCCCTCCCCAGCCCTCCTGATGGCCCTCTTCAGATATTAGAAGGCTACTATAAGGTCTCCTCAAAGCCTTTTCCAGGCTGAAAAATCCCAGCTATCTCAGCCTGTCCTCATAGCAGAGGTGCTCCAGCCCTATGAGCATCTTCCAGTCACCAGCTCTCTGCAGAAAAGCTTCATTTCCCCCTTTTTTTTTTAACTGAATAAAAATGAAATATCATTTAAAGCAGCCCACTTTTCCTGTTAAAAGGCAGTGAGTGAAAGAAGCACTCTATATAGCTCCTTACAGCTTTTTTTTGGGATTGTGTTTAGACACTAGAAAGATTGGCAGTAGTGTGAGAGCTTGTCCCATCCCTCTCCAAGTTTTCCAAACCCCACCACTTTCACAGTCTTCTGGTCTTCAGTTGTTTTTACAGGAAGAGCAGAAAAAGAGCCCCACCATAAGCAGGCTTGTCTGAACATGTCTCGTCACCTGGATTTCAACCAGTAAGAATGCAACAATTTTAAGGAGATTTAGTACTTTATGATGGTGTAAGTGTCCTCAGCACCAGAAATAACAGTTAGAAGAACTCAGTTTCATTCTTTTTGCCAAAAATATCTGAAGCAGGTTTTTTTTAACCATGGGAGTGAGACTTTGAGAGGGCAGGGTTAGGTATGCATGCATCTTATTACAGCAAGTAAAAGAGAGCAACATAAAAATCTCTTGTAATTCTGTGTTCAAGAGAAGCTGTTCAAGAGCCTGTTTTTAGCAGAACAGCATGCAGAAACTGCTCTTACATTGAAAAAGTGTATGAGGGAGGCAAATAATTTAATACTGGTTTTGGGGATAGGAAAGCTAGCCAACTAGACATAAAATCCCTCACATTTCTGTTAATGTCATTAGGGTCTGCTTTGGTCTAAACACATTCTCCAGAAAGCTGCCCGGGATGCTCTGTCCATTTAGACTTTAAAAATGGATGTAACTACATTCTTAAAAACAATCCATGAAAAAGTCTAGCACACAAGGCACGGGAAAGGTTGTTTAGTGTGATGGTCTTTTCTCTCTCTCATTGCTGTGGTGAAGTGGAAGAGACAAATGTGGTTCATTATGGTCGTTCTTGTTATGATTTTGGTTAGTTAACTGTACCCTGTCAGGCAGATCACATAGCTTTGTTTCTTTTATCTTCTTGATTAAGCAGGCACAGCCTCATTCATCAACATTTAGAGATGTAATTTTGAAGAGCACTTTATAGGAAGTGTCCAAATTACTAAAATTTGTCAGATATTAAGATTATTTTTTTCTCTGACTGAATGTGTAAAAAAACTAAATGCAAATATGACAGCACAAATATTTAAAGATTTTTTTTTTTTTTGAGAAAAGGTGATTTTATTGCCCTGATTACATGAGTTTTTATGTATGCTACTTTAAAATCTGCCTTTCCCACTACTGGGAGAAATTGTAAGCAATCTCACAACTCCTGTGCTCCATTTCTGAATGGGAAATCTTAACAGTGTGAATACAGCACCTAAGCAGGTCTTGCCCAATTTTGTTGATGTTTTAAAAGTCTTAACGTGTGTGTCCTCATTTTGTTTGGGCACCTTCACTCCATAGCTGCTAAAGCTTTAGAGTTTTCAGCTGGAATGAAGCACGGTGAATCTGTGTTCCTGTAGTTCCCTAGTGCATTGATTCACCTGAATCACGGCCTCGTGTTTTGCCCAAACAGAGGGGATAAGGACATTTAATATGGACAAGAAAAATGAGGTGTATGTTCAGACTCTCATTTCCAGTTCAGTAAAACATGGGGGATTTTGACGCTGATCTTCAAGCAGTTCCACACGTTTAATGCCTGTAAGAGGGCTGAAATAGGTAAAACTATTCACAATAATAAAGCTGAGCATGTGCCCAGTGGTCTGTGGGATGAGTACCCTAGTTTAATAATGTTTGCTATTGCTATAGACTTGAAATAGTGCCTTTAGTTTGGATTAGTGACAACTGTTAAGAAAATAAGAGCTTATTTGACTTAAAGCATGATGAGAGATTTCTTGCTATCCAATATAGAATTGTAGAATAGTTTAGGTTGGAAGGGACCTCAAAGATCATCCAGTTCCAACCCCCTGCCATAGGCAGGGACACCTCCCACTAGAACAGGTCACTCAAGGCTTCATCCAGCCTGGCCTTGAACACCTCCAAGGAGGCAGCAGCCACAACCTCCCCAGGCAACCCATTCCAGTGTCTCACCACCCTCACTGCAAAGAACTTCCTCCTAACATCCTGTTTAAATCTCCCCTCTGCCAGTTTAATCCCATTACCTCTTGTCCTGTCATTACAAGACCCTGTGAATAGTCCCTCCCCAGCCCTTTTGTAGGCTCTCTTCAGATATTGGAAGGCTAATTAGCATGAAGAAATTATTTTTGACAGTTGTTTGGGCATTTTTTGGTGGTTCAAAAGGCTTTAGTACGGGGCACTCATGTTTATACTAAGGTTTATGTATTCTTGCTCTTCCAGAGTATGTTTTCTCTGAGTCTGTTTACTAGAGAGAAGTTTGTAGGCAGGTCTCTGTGCAGCCAGCTCTGTGCTCACCTCTCACCCTGCCCATGCCACTGGAAGGAGCTGTTATTTTAACTGTGCTGTACATTTTTCAATGTTAGAAAATTAAGGAAAGTTTTTGTCTATACTGTCAAGGCATGAAGGTCCTTTTGTTGCTAGAAGTTTACAAAGACAGCTAAAGTAGGTCTCTTATTCCATATAGGTACCATAAGGGTCGTTTCTAGCAGGTGCACCATTTTTGCTGTCTTTCTAAACTAGATGTGCTGAATACAGTTTTCACTGTGAAGCTGAGCTTTCCTTTGTCAGTCTGAACTCTTTTCCTTTGGATAGTTTGCCAGTTGGGAAGTACATAGGCATCTAGTTGCTTAGACTGGTATTAAACAACTTGAGAAGAGTTATATCTTATCAAACACAAAGAAAAGGTTAGAGATGTTTTCAAGCAGTCAGTGTCTGTGTTTCTGCTTTCTGTGGGTAGGTCACATTAGAATGTATATACACATTCTAGTGTGACTTTTCGTTGTTCTATTATCCACACTTCTTATAAGAGTAGTCATAGAAAACACTGTGAAAATGCTGCTTGAGATTTGGGTGTATTGTTTTCAGTGATGTATGTTTTGTGAATATAGACCTTTCAGTAAAACTTGTATTTTTAAGGGTTAAATTCTGCTTTCAGCATCCTCATTTGTGAAGACCAAATATATGCTTGACTTTAGTTAGCTGTGCCATCTCTGCAAGGGGATGTTCAGGAAAAAAAAAGAGTTAGGGCTGTTCCTTTGACTTTCAAAAGGAGAGGAACAGTTCAGGGAAAATAAATTGTAGGCAAATAAATTACTTTATTTACCAGGAATAGAGCCTAACCTGGTGTAAATAGGTGTAGATTTTGTTGAATCAAGGCTGGATTTATGCTGGTGAAAAATATGGTCTATGTATATGTAGGTGGCTCTCGGGGATTTTGGTCTCCAGGAGGGGTGTGGTGTCTGTATTTCTTTTTTTTTTTTATTGTATATTTCTGTAAATATCTGTTATATATTGTAAATATTAGCTTATATTTACAGCAATGCAAATATACAAGCAANGCAGATAAGCTGAAGATCGGTCAGAAAGATTAGTGGCAGGAAGGAATGAATGGTTTTAGTAATTTTACTCTGAATTAGTTCAAAGGCAGAGAGACAAAGGAAAGAAGCTGCTGAAGCCTGCTCGACCCAGAGCCGACTGAACTGCGCAAGCACACTGGCTTATCTGGATGTTTTGGGAACATTCTAAAACAACCTTCTTTCTTCTCTCTCATTCAAAACTGGGTGAAGGGACATAGTGTTTAATTTCTCACTCTCAGGCAGCAGTCTAATTTTTTACACAAATACCCCAATTAGCTCAAACCAACACAGTGGCCCAATTTTTCTGTTCCTTGGTGATGATATGGAGATATGGGATGACTGAAGAGACAAGTGAATGGTGGGAGATGAAGAGGTACTTATGGACTGCATAGCTGTCTTCAGCCTAACAGAATTTGTGAAACAGTGGCACCTTACATCCCACACAACACTATCTGAGGCCATTTTGAATAAAAATTCTCAGAGGACATAAAACACTTTGAAACAAATTCAGCTGGTCCAAAGTTTCTCAAAGGGTATCAAACAGTTTTAAACAAATTCAACAAGCCCGTGACCATACAGCCTTACTCTGTGGATGTAACTAGAGGTTGTTGCCTCTGAATAAGTCAAAATGATGTTACCAAATCTAAATCACATAATAGTACAATGAAGAAAAAGCTGTTTTCTCAGAGTAAGTAGAAGAATTACTCCATAGCTGTTCCTGAAAATTAGTCCTGAAATCAGCATTTATGTGCCTAGGCTATGAATCAGGTAGCACACGCTCACTTTCATGCCTAGCATCCCATATTGGCATTGAAATTAGTACAAAACCTGATCCCCAGACTCCTTCGTGGGCCAAAGAGTATGTTGGAATTCAAACTGTGGCAGTGTGGGGATGCTGCTGAATATACCTAATCTGCTGTGCTTTGGTTAGATCTAGTGGTTTTTAATTGGTATTACTCATTAAGGAGCATATTGTGGGTCTGATTTATAAGCTCTTATTTTTTCCTGGGATTGTAGTCTCTACAATGTATCCAAGACTTCATTAGGATGGAAGTTTTGTGTGCACAATAGGGTCTGAACCTGAGTGGGCAAGGGGAACAAGAGAAGAAGGAGGATGGAGTTACTACTACCCTGCAGGATAAGGTGGATAAAGCCAAGATTTTCCTCCCACCTCTTTTTAAGGTCTTGACTAAGCTAGGAGCCTAGTCTTTGTGGATTCTTTACATTACTAGAGCACTTTTTTCATTGCTTATGAAATTATATTTGGGCAGCTCAGCTAAGAGTGAGAGCATGGAAATGTGAGCCAAAGATACAATGAGCTTTGCCCAAAGCCACATATGGAGTAAGCTAATGGCAGACACATTGCCGCATAGTTGAGCTGGCAGTCCATATGGAGTATGTAATACTACTGTATCATGTAGTATGTCACCACTGCAGTGAATTTGATAACATACTCCCATCCCCTCCAAAAAATGTGGACTAATGGCCCCTGATAGTCGTTTGCTGATGAGACAAACCTCCCACAGATGCAAATCAGTGGTGACTCCATGCACGTATCGCCTGCAGTGGGCTCAAGCTGTGAGATGGTGTCTTTAGCCCCAGTGCATAGAGGTGAACAAGCTACTGTGGGTTATCTGGGCTGCAAACTTGCTGCCTGACAGCTGCTCCAGAGTAACTGCTGCATGCAGGCTCTCCTCTTGTGGGTTACAAATGTCCCTTAGTGACAGATGTGAAAAAGCATTGGTATCAGCAGTCCCTGAAGCCGCCGTTGCCGAGTAGATGTTAAGTTCCATCCCCTTTGCTTATCCCTCCCTGTCTGCTTAATTCATTATTCTGGCAAAACTTTAAAAGCTCTTCCTCTGCGTTTGTACTGACAGAGTAACACCACTGTTTCAGTCTCACTAATTATGCTGGCTGGATCACAGTTGCTAAATCTTCTTTGAACAATAGCCATGGTTTACTCTGGGTTCTCATAAAATAAAGGAGCTGAGTTTATCTTGAATGTGGGTGACACTCCTCCACATCAGCACTCATTCACTGAGCCCCTGAAGTGCCAGGCTTAAAATCTGGTATGCTATTTCCATCCTCTCTCAGCAGACATCAGTTAGCTGTAATAATGCCAGAATCACTACTGTATTTGAAAGCTAGAAATTGCGATTTACTTCTTAGAAGTTTTGACTTCTGGATTGTAACCAAATGATTGCCACAGAGTCATTTCTTTCCCCCCCTTCTTTTCTCTTCAACTCTGCCCGAGCAAATACCTCCTTGCTAAAGGAAAGGAGAGATAATAGCTTCTGTGTACTGTAATTGATGAATTTGCAGCAATTCAGAGCAAATCCAAGGTTGCTGCCAACAGCCAGATGGAAAACAGTGTTAATGACATGTTCAAAGAAAAGTATGCTATTCTGATAGAGGATGGCCTAGAGACTTTAATCTGTATTGTTCTAGGGACTAATGGCATGGAGAATTCCTTAAGTGAGGCCTATTTTAAACAAAAATTATCTTTTTCATAAGCAGTAAAGAGCAAACTAAAGAGTACCAAATGCATTTTCAATGGTCTGCCTGATATATATGCTTTACACTAGCCCTTTGTTATGTGGACTCAGATGTGTTCAAATCTCATTTCTGCAGTCTGCCAGATGGTTAAAAGTCTGCTCGTTTCTGCTGCTGGTCAGCAGAAATTAAGTAGATGGTCAGTGAAACTAGAGACAGAGTGGCAGGATGAGTGTGGGGAGAAGATACAAGAAGAAGTTGGGAAGAGCAAATAAGATAGACTGGAATAAGGACCAGATGGGGACAAAAAGGCTTTGGGAAAACTAGGAATAAAGATTCTTTCCCATCCCCCTTTTCCCATCTAGAGCCTGGGCTCCCAAATCACAGGCTTGTTTTGCTGCCTTTAACTCTTCTCAAGCCCACTTCCAAAGTAGGTTAGGAATCTCATTCTTAGATGTTGGTCATTCCAGCAGATAGGGACAGCAACTCCACTGTCCCAAATACTTCATGCTGTGAGGCTATGCTTTTGCCTGTGGTCACAGAGCACTGAAAAGAGGAGTGCAAGTAAGGCTTCCTTGGAGGCTGCACCAGCATGGTGCTTGGGCAGCCTTGGGACCCCAAGAAACGGTCTCCATCCTTGACAAGCAGTTACAGAAACCACCTGCCAAGAACTGTGTGCTTATGCGAACATACAGTGCAAATGCAGACATTGTCTCCTAGTGAGTCAGAGATTACTCTTTAATATACATTGGATTTGCATTTCATTTTGATCTGGCTGCAAATATCCCAAGCAGTGGGTCTTCTTTAACCTTTCGTGAGGGATTATTCTCCATGACTCATTATCACGAAGCATTTCCTCATATGCAGCCACGCTGCTCCCCTCTTTGACCAGCCTTTGTGTATCTGCTCTTTATAGATCCAAACTCCTCTAATTTCACACTGCTTTTGCTCCTCCTCACCTTTTTAAAGAGAGAGATTTATAGGGAGAGCTCAGGGGAGGTTGCCAAGCATCCCACATCCTGTCCACATTAGTTCTGGTCACAGTCCATTTCAGGTGATGAGGGCCAGGCATCCTTTCCCTCATCACCACCACAGCTGCATCCAGCCCTGTTATCAGCTATACTTGTTGCATGGTCATGAATCACCATGTTGTTATCCTTCTGGTAACACCTCCTAGAGCTGGAAGGTGTATTCCCAGGGCTGTTGCTTCTGCAGCCCACAGACCAAGATGCTTCGCTTAGTCTCAGGGATGTCTCCTCAGTGCGTTATGCTAAAAATGGAATCTCTTTCTCACTCATCTTCCTCCCTCTTTCTTCCTCTCCTCTCTTCATTTGGGTCTCATATTTTATACTTATACTGACAACCAACCCCTTAAATCTGGTATCTTAACTTCATTATTTCCTGCCCATGTGCTAATCTCAGGACTCTTTTAAAGTAGTTCAGCAGTCCTGTTGGTGTCCCAAAGTTGACTTTAGGAGGTAATATATTTTTCTGATGTGCTATTTATTCTCCTTTTTTTTTTTTTTTTTTATTAATACAGACATTACCTCATAAACAGTTATGGGCATTTGATTAGATACTTTCCACCAATTTGCTGTTTTATCATTTGCCATAAGTCTTTGTGCGTTATTTTGAGAGTCTCTGTGTTCTTTCCCAAGCTAGTTCAAATTCTTGCTGTGAAACATCTTTCTTCTTTGGCTCAAGCAAGTAACCAGTATTCAGGTATTTCCAGGAATGTTTCATTAGAAAGAGAAACTTTGACTCTATGCCATAGGTGTATTCTTGGTGCCATTTTTTTTTCTAATTGCAAATGTGCATCCTACCCTTTTTGCCACAGACAAACGGAAAGTATGAAAGGACCACTGCTGCCCCCCCTAAATTTCCCTATCTGTTTTGCCAGTAAGCCCATACCAAACAGGCACTCTGTAGGCAGTGTGCTCCCTTCACTGTCAGGTCCTGCTCATAAATACAGTTTTTTGCTGTGTAATAACCTGCGTCCAGTTCTGGAGTCCCTATTACAAGAGGGATGTTGACATGCTGGAGCGTGTCCAGAGGAGGGCCAAGAGGATGCTCAGAGGGCTGCAGCACCTCTCTTATGAGGACAGACTGAAAGAGTTGGGGATGTTCAGTCTGGAGAAGAGGAGGCTCCGAGGAGACCTTATTGTGGCCTTCCAGTATCTGAAGGGGACTTAGAGAAAAGCTGGGGAGGGACTTTTTAGGCTATCAGGTAGTGACAGGAGTAGGGGGAATGGAGCAAAGCTGGAGATGGGGAGATTCAGATTGGATGTGAGGAGGAAGTTCTTCAGCATGAGAGTGGTGAGGCCCTGGAATGGGTTGCCCAGGGAGGTGGTTGGGGCCACTTCCCTGGAGCTGTTTAAGGCCAGGCTGGATGAGGCTCTGTGCAGCCTGATGTAGGGTAGGGTGTCCCTGCCCATGTCAGGGGGGTTGGAGCGAGATGATCCTTGTGGTCCCTTCCAATCCTGACTGATTCTACGATTCTAACCTGCAGAACTCAAATGTTATTGTCCAGATTTACAGCACCTTTAAGCTCAACTAATGTGGGTGAGTTTTGCTGTATTTAACTGTGTTGCACCCCCAACATGCCTAGGCCTCTATTTCTGTTGCTTCCAGTGTGGGTCTTTTTGGTGACACAAAAGGGATCAATTTCTTTCTCTGCTGAGACCTGAAAAGAGTGTTTGGTGTGTAACTGTCTTGGATCAAAGATAAGCTTGCTGGCAGTCATCGTCACCTCCTGGCAGAGTAGCAAATGTTTGATAGGACACTGTAACCTGCCACTTAAAATTCAGCAAAATAGTGCTCAAAAGGAGGTAGATAAATGTGTGGTATTCTGTGAGTCTTCCAGGGTGAGCTGATATAATTATTTGTCCATACTGCCTTGGCCATAAAGAGAGCTTTTCCAAGAACCCAGGAACCTGGCAGAAGTCAGGACAGTGAATAATGTGGGAGGAATCCTACAAACATAAGAAATCCTGAGTCCAGCATGGCCAGCCCGTGGGCACTTCTCAGACAGGTGTCAGAAGGACCACATTGCAGTATGCTGGCTGAAATCAGAGGTGATCTCATAGCGTCAGAAATCTGAAAATGCACCAAATGTTGTTGCCACTGCCCCTAAGCACAGAGGAGAATAGAAGAGGGAGATTTGTTCTCAAACATCTGTGGTTTTACGTTTTCTTTGCTGTCACAGGCCCTGGCACTGTGAACAGTAACATTTATTTTGTGCCCTCCAAGGGGGGCGGAAATTGAGTAAGATTGGATAATTTCAAATTTGCAAATGATCAAGGAAAGCCTGAGGATGTACTGGACAGGACCCTCACCTAACTTGAGCTGCTTGGTTGGCATTTAGTATAAGCATTTTCTGGATCTCTTCTTTAGAGAATGGGGAAAGAACTAAATAGGAACAAGTGAATTTTCCTTGGGAAGTATTCTTGCCTTTCCACTGTCTATACAGAAGCTCTAAAGTACTTTTGCTAAGCACAGGGCAACTTACAGGTGGACCTTCACTAGATGGACTGAATCTCATCTTTCGTGGCATGTCCTCAATATGCAACACAGAACTAGGGAATACACCCAAGTATATTAAAAAAAAAATAGCTCCAAATCCAAAAGCAATATAATCACATCAAGATGACATTTTACACAAGTGTAGTAATCCTTTGGAAAGCAGAGAATAGATGGCAGGCTGCACAGGAGTAGCCATGTCCCATATCACAGTCTGGAGGTCAATGCAGGGCACAGATTTGCACAGGTGATGTCTGAATCACAGAATCACAGAAACATTCTGGTTGGAAAAGACCTCTGGGATCATTGAGTTCAACTGTTAGCTCTGCTCTACAAAGTTAATCCTTAAACCTTATCCTCAAGTACCACATCCAATGACTTTTAAACACATGCAGGGTTGGTGACTCCACCACCTCCCTGGGCAGCCCATTCCAATGCCTGAGCACTCACTCTGAAAAAATGTTTCCTGATGTCCAGTCTAAACCCACCCAGTTGCAGCTTGACACTTGGGACACACTTTTTGCTGCCTTTTCAGCAGGACGTAAGCTAAGCTGCTTTCATCCCAGCTCCAAGCTTCTTCCCAGAGGAACCTGTGCAGGTGAGCAGACATGTATGACTTTCCTGTAGTACCTCTCCACAGAAAAGATACAGAGATGAGTGCTGCAGAGCACAGCGTGCTGTGCAGTATGGACCCATGTTCAGGTCTGGGACAGCAGAGCTTCTCTCCCCAGCTAGAGGCTTTCAGAATGAACTCAGAATGAACGAAAAAGTTTAAAAGTTGAAGTGGAGGCCAACTGAGAATTTCAATTCATTCAGTTAGAGAAACTAAAGGAAGCCTCTTCCTGCTCAGTTACAGTTTCAGAAAACCTTTCCAAGTCTCTCCAAGTTGTCCTAGAGCTGCAGCCAGTTAGCTAATGAAGCATGAGCTATCACATAGACATTAACTCGGACAGATGAAAATATACTTTCGGTTATTGTGCTAATAAAGCACGAACTAAACAAATTTAGGCAACAGAACCAATTATGTCATTAAACATTTAACTGCAAGATTGATTTTGAAATTGCTAATAATTTAAACCAAAGCATGGACACAAAGAGAAAACAGGAGGAAGGTAATTTTAGCAATTGAATCTAATCAGTGCCTCAGTTCAAACGCGTGGCTATAAATGTCAAAATATATAAGATCTGATGCAAGAACAGAAGTGGAACCAGAATGGATGAGCATTCCTTGCTTCCTCACTTGACCAGATTCCTCTAATTGGAAGGAAGTTAAACACATGGAGTGGAGGAACTTTCTGAGCTGGGTTTTCTCCAGAGCTCTCTTTAGATACCAGTCAATGTTCCTGAGCAGCCTTTCAAAAACAACAGGAAGCAGTGAACTGGGGACACAAATTGCGGGCATGGCCTCCTTCATTCTGCTGCTGTTGCCTGCAAAAGAGGATAAGCTGGATCCTTACTGAATTAAGAGAGGACTGCTGTGAGGAATGCCTCCTCACAAAAGGAGTGGAGACATTTCACTCCTCATTTGAACAAAAAATCTTTAATGTTGCTCTTTGAATTGCGTTGAAAGGAAGGGAGAAGCTGTCATGGGCTGCAGTGGAAGGTGGGTTTGATGAACATCAGTGCTGCTCAGGGCACAGCAAGGTGAGACGTTCTCTCAGCTGCGGGGCTGTGTTTGTTTTCATAGTTTATGGCAGGGCTGCTCCCTTTGAAAAAGTATAAATCTTAATAAAATAAAACTGATGTGCTGCCATATTTACCCATCTCACTGGTTGTCCTACATCATGTTTTAGCATATAAGTTACATGACAGAGTTATCCAAGGGTTGCCAGCTGACACAGAAACAAACCCTCATGTTAAATTGCCTGCAGATGTCCTCTTCCAACTCCTGTAAGGAACTCTACCAGTTCCTTTTTTTTTTTTTTTTTTTTTTTTTTTTTTTTGTGTCTCTGTGTGCGTTAAATAAAAGCAGCAGAAGAGGGGGAAAACAATCTCAGTTGAATCTCTGTGTTAGTGCCTGTGTTTGCGGGACGGGAAGCCTTGAGAAGACAATGCAATTTGTAGGCAAGCACAACAAAAAACGCTTTAAGGATTTCCATGAGCTTTAGTGGACCAAGTGAGTTGTGGCTATTTTTAAGTCTCAAGCTGACTGAATAATGCCAAGTCTAATGCGACCAAGGTGAGCTTTTCAGAAGATTCAGACCTGAGGAGGTGAGAAGATCTTTATGTTCTTGTCAGCTGTAATTTCATTGATACTAGAACTTATGGCTTAGCGTTTTGACTTAGACTTCCCTTTTGTTTTGATATTGATCTAAATAAATCAAGATTTTATCTGATGGACTTAACTTCTTGTTCTGTTTGTCAGAAACCTCCAAATAAGACTGGCATTCTAGAAAACATTCACTGTTTTCATTTACATAATTAAGAATTCTTTGTTTAATTTTTGGCATATTGAACTTACTGAAGTTTGTGAACCTTTTGCCTGGCTGTCCCTCTAGGTTAGGGAAATCACAGAGTATCGTTTCTTTTTCCTGGCTGGAAGAGTAGGGGCTATTTATGCATAGTTTTAAAATATGCTTTTTGTGAGTGTTTGCATGTTTCTCTTTGCAATGTGATATTTCTGGATAATCAGCCTAGCCAAAAGCAATTGCAAAAGGTTAGTGGAGAGCAGAGCTCCCATTTAGACACCTATGTGGAATACCAGCCCTTCAAAAGCTGTGAGTGCCAGACAACTTCCACTTGAAACAGTGGAAGCTGGTGAGTGCTGACAGATTCTGAAAATCTGGCCTCATATGACTTCAAAAGAGATTGATTAGCAGGTCCAGCAAATTGTTTTGTGGATTTTTTTTTTTTTTTTCTTTTTCCCTGTACTTGCTTAGATGTGCATGGAGAGTAATAGCTGCATTTGAAGTTTGCTCAGGAGTTGCAGGTGTTGCACTGAAAAGAAGGCTCCTTCTGGGAATGTGGATTTCCACAGTGGTTGGTAGGTAGGTAGGTAGGTAGGCAGGTAGGTAGGTAGGTAGGTAGGTAGGTAGGTAGGTAGGTAGGTAGGTAGGTAGGTAGGTAGGTAGGTAGGCAGGCAGATTTTTGCCAGGCGTGCTTCGGAAGAGCTTTGGTCTTGAACTTTACTAGGCAGGTAGAAGGAAAGCCCTGGAGAGCTACTTCTGAAACTCCCCCACATGGATCTTTTTTCAGTAAGAAAACAAAAGTACGTTTCCCAGTTGCCTTAAACTGCTTCGGAAGTGACATAAAGAAAACCAGAAAAGGCCACTCTGACATTACTGAAATAGTGATGTCCAGATGGGAAATTACAGTAATATAACTCTTGCGTTCAAACTTTTTCTCTTGTGTAGCTTCCATGTGTGGGCAAAGGAGACAGATTAGAGCGCTCTTTGGAGCGACACGTGCGCTTCTGTGTTGGTTTGTGGATTTTATTAAGCCTGAGGTACGTTTTTTTCCTTCCCTCCTCTGGAAAAGTGGAACTAGAAATTATTATTTTGGAAACTTTATTTCTAAACTGTCTTTGTGTCCTTCTGAAATGTTTTATTTAATTCTGTTTATCACAAATCACCAACAATTATTTCAGTAAAACAAGAGAGTTCAAATACAAGGAAGGTAGGACTGGGCTGAAACGGGGAAAGATTAATTCTGAAAATCAGATAATGAGTTTCTGTTATTGTTACTTTTTATACACTGTAAACAGATTGGGGACCAATATGCTTCCAAATGACCTAAAAGTCTTCCTTTGCAGTAGTAAGCTGTATTCTTTTGAAAAGCTAATAAAAGTGGTGTATGAAAGAAATTCCTGGGGCACTGCAGAGCTCACCCTCCTAGGGAGAGAGCCAGATGTGGCAGTTAATAACCTAGCAAGCATTCAAAGCCAGGGCAGTGACCGCTTGGTATCACCTAAGCCAGACGTTCTGTGTCGGTGCAAGGTAATATCGCATACTGGTCACATTCACAGCACAGAGCTGGAAGGCATGTAAAGTCTCATTAAAGGAAGGAAAAGAAAAGGGGGAGAAAAAAAAAAGAAAACAACAAAAAAAGCAAAAGGAAAAGAAAAAGAGGGGACAGGGAGAAGGGAAGGGAGACAATGTGTCTGTCCTGAGAAGCAGCAAAGCAGCAGACACACTCCTCCACATGTGCATTAGTCTGTCAGCCTTGATTCTGTTATCCAGATGTTGGGGTGGATCCTATGGCAGGCACCACGAAGGAAAAGGCTTTTAAAAGAAATCGTATTGCAGTGGTGAAATTAACATTACCGGATTTTTCAGATGCAATCACTAGTGTAATTTTTCAGAATGCTTGAGTAAAATACCAAATTCTAGATCTAATGCTTTCTGCAGGCTTACTTGGCAGTGTCTCTTCCATACACAAATGTACATGTGTGAAACTTGTCAATCGCTTTTAGAACCAAGATGCATTAAACAGCACGTTAAAATTATTCTCATACCAGCCCTACTGAAGTGAAAATTGCTTGCGGAGGGGGTTCAGAAGTGTGATGGGCCTTTCTCAAGGCCACATCCATCCGAATCAAACCCTTTGAAGTTTTGACCATCATACCAAAACAGTGCCTACGCATAAGAAAACCACATATATATGCAGTGGCAGTCCTAATACGTCGGTATCAAATAAGTTTTGTTTTGTTTTGTTTCAGTTTTTTTGGTGGTGTTTGGTTGGCTTCTTTCCTTTTCTTTTCTTTTCTTTTCTTTTCTTTTCTTTTCTTTTCTTTTCTTTTCTTTTCTTTTCTTTTCTTTTCTTTTCTTTTCTTTTCTTTTCTTTTCTTTTCTTTTCTTTTCTTTTCTTTTCTTTTCTTTTTATATAAATGCCAAATTTACTTTCTAAGACACAGCAGAAAAGTAAATCACTTATGGCATTTATGATATATCTGTAATTTGAAACTGATGGCTTCATGTTACTGGGCACAACCTGTGTATAAACAAACACTGCACAAAAAGACAAGTCCCAGCTTTGTCTCTCTGACACTTTGCCTCTGTGACCAGGATCCCACAACGAATGCCACATGTGTATTTCTGCTGAGCTTGTGTTTACACTGAGCTCAGCTCAGTCCTATGCTGATCTTGCCCACGCGTGGCAACAGGAAACTGGGGTGCAGTGGCAGCAGATGATGTGCATGCCTGACCAGCCATAGTCATCACAGGGGTAAAAAGAGAGCATCTGTGCATAAACTTTTATTTGAACGTGTTAAACAATTGCGGTTGTTGTCCTTGCCTCTAATTCTTTCCTGAAGCCTCAGGAATGCAACATTTACATAAAAAGATGGTGATATGCAAATTATGCTAAACCTCATATTCCTGACTGATAAGGAGTGACTGCTTTCAGCTATTGCTATTGCTCAAAGCAGAATGTGAATGCATGAAAACTTAAAGACCGGATTTATGATCACATTGCAAGTAGAAACAGGAAAATTTCCTATCAATATTAGCACAGTGCACTTTGCAGCAGTCTGGACGTTTTCATACATTATTATGACTTGAGTAAAATTATAAATTTGTAGAGACAGCTGGTGTATCTTTTCCATGTTGGAATAGTATCAGCTGAGTAGGTTTTTGTAAGAGATAGACTCACAGATGTAGAATTCATTGTGGAATTCCACCATTGGATATGATCCTGACTCCTGTGAATCTTAAACATCAGTGGGCATCAAAAGTTCATTCTTCCATCTGTTATACAAAATATATAGGGAGCTGTATCACCACCTAGCTGGGGTGAAGAAAAGTATTTTCATTCCTAATACAGCCAGAGTGCAGCTCTGAGTGCCCAGCAGAAATAACCAAGCTAGCCAAGGATGGCCCAGCTTTGGTGCTGCCCACAGCAGAGGTGCACTGGTACGTTGCTGATGGCTCGCCAGCTCATGCTGCTTGGGAGCTGCACTATTTGGATTCAACATCCCTCCCCTTGCCCTGGGAGAGGAGAGGATGGGGTCTGTGGCTGCCTGCCCCTGCTCCACATGGCTTCAAGGAGCCAAGTGTTATCTCGGATCCCCACTAACCCTGCAGTCTGCCCTAGCATTGAGTGCACACCTCAGACAGAGCTAGACAGAGCTGCTGGGGCACTGTGGGTGAGAGCTTTTCAGGCAAAGCTGCCCGTCATCACACACTGCACTTTGTCAGAGTGAGAGCCTTGGAGCCAGCAGAGTGATTCATCCATCCCAGCAAGGTCTCTGAGGCAATCTGACATTATTCGGACTGATATCATTAATTAATGAGGGCTGAATGTTATTCTTAGACACTGGATTGAGTATTGAGTAGAGAAGCCTATGAAAGGGCTCTTTGATTTTGGAAAATTCCTATGGCACTGTCAAATTTGCTAACAAAATTAAATCATCTGCCAACTTTCCAAGGAGCACATCCCTTCTGGAGGCTTGACTGAGCCTCCTCAGTGCCTTCTTGGGATCAAGGGATTATGTTATTTATATTAATGCAAACTGAAAATGATAGATAGTTCCCCCAAACCCAGACTTACTAAGTCTACCAGGCAGGCTTTGGAGAAGGCATTTTTGTTTGTTTGCTTCAGCACAGACTTGATCCTCCCTCACCTTTGTTTGGCCACGTTTGCTTTACTGCACTCAAAGGGGAAGGGAGCCAAAACATAGAGTTTTTGTGTGGCCTAGGAGTTGTCACTGGGTTCTGCCTGGGCTCTTCACCTCCAGAGCATGACCCACAGCCCCTCACAGTGGGAGCGAGGACCTGTTCACGCAGCCATGGCTAACTCAAACAAACCCCCAAATTAATGAGGTTTGAGTCTGGCCTTGAAAAATACCAGGTTGTGCTGTGAAACAAATGAAGAGAGCAGTGTTCTGTGCTCCCAGTGCTCGTGTCCGGGAGGCTGGCACTGCTTTTCCCTCCTCCCAGTACATGTCCTCCATGGAGCTGCTTGTTGCCCCAGTGCCGGCTGCCCGCTGCATGGACCTTGCAGGTGTCCAGAATTAGCAAAGCCTTTGCGGGCCTCTGGCAGCAGATATATAAATATAATGCTGTCATTTAAAACCCCAGCCCCAGCAGGGCTGGGAGCAGGGGAAGCGCAGCACACATGTGGGCCAGCCGGCGATCACACATGGATTCCATTGCAGCCCTAATAATGCTGGGGTGGAGGAGAAGGGTGAGGGGGCTGCCAGCAGGTCAGCCCCTGCTGCTTCCTCTGTCTCCAGGCTGTTCTTTGTCTTTGCATAAACAGAGAAGTACCCGTGCGCAGCCAGTTCCTCAGTTTGCTTTTCCTGATGCTTTTTTTGGGCAAAAAGGTAGTGTGTGTGAGCAGTTGGCCTGCCTACATGCAAGAGCTCATTAGTGATTGCTGCACCAAGCCCAGCGCCCTCTGGTTCTGTTAATGTTATCTGAGGTAGACACTTGTTGGGATGATAGCCACATAGTGATGGTAATCGCATCACCAAGTGTTCATTTGTGCTGTGGGTCAGCTTCATCTTCAGCTGCAGCATGTTGTCCTCAAGGCAGCAACTGCAATACCTGTGCCGTGCATGCATATACACACACAGAGCTGGGAGCAGACCACCTGAGCTGAATACAGCACATGATTGCTTACCATTCCAATTTAAAAAAGACATAAAATAAAAGGTCTGTTATGGATTGTGCCTAATTATAAAGAGGTTTGACGTGGTACCATACGTTCAGCAGCAGGAAGACCTGACTTACTTGAATCCCCTGGTTAGTTTGGTATGGCTTGTGTCCATGAACCAGGCTGCAATCTGTTCTGGCTGCTGAATTGAGGATTTTTTTTTTTTTTTGGGATGTGTGTGTGACTTGCCTTGGATATCTGCTCTAGAGGCGCCCTTGAAGCATTTTGCTTCCATTGCCAGGATCAACAGACGAGGTGCTGGAACAAACTGATAAATTAAATAGCAACAAGTTACCCAGACCTGATGGTATTAATCCAGGAGTTGTGAAAGGCCTGAAGAATGAAGTGCTTGAGCTGCTCACAACAGAAATTTAGGGACTCAAGGGAAGCAGGGAACTTAGGAGTGACAGTCTTTGTACTTAACTTTTAAAACAAACATGAGAGTGGTGCTGGGAAGGGCCTCCAAGCCTTACTGCAGGGCAAAAATAACACCTAACTAGTCGCAATAATAAACAGTGGCAAAGTTATAAATAAACCTCCTACATCAATGATATGAAAGAGGCAAAGGGGCATGTATTTTCCAAAGGAAAATGTCAAGTCTTTGTTGTATCATAATTTTTAGAATATGCAAAAAAAGTGGATTTTGAAGAATATGTAATTAAAAAAAAAACCAACAACCAATAAACTCACAAAAACTCAAGTAGCTCTCTTCTCAAGGGAAAATGTGACCCATTAAGAATGGATAAGAAAAAAAAAAATAGTAAGAGTAAAGATTCAGTTCCCAGCCTGTCATCTAAGGTATTTCAAACTTCAGCCTGCACCTGGAATTGTTCAATACATCAAGTAATGACCTGGAAAATGAGAATTGAGGCCCTGATCAAATTGGAGGTGATATGCATGGTCATATATTTTTTTAGGTTATTCAAGAGAAGATGAAAGAAATATAGAATGTTTCACCAAGCCAAGTGGAAGGTATTGTGCTATAGCAAATCAATATGGAAACATATATGAAAAAGTAGTATAGGTAGGAAAAAAAATACTCAGTGTGCCATTGATTAACTATCACTGGAGTTAAATATACTGAATACTGCTTCTGAGACACACTACATTAATCTTCTTCTATGCTGAAAACTAATCTCCTACCCTGTGCTTATCAGTTGCTAATTTATGTCAGAATACAGACCTGAATTCTAAGACAACTCTTCCTCTTTGATAACTTTCTTATTGTTGCTTTGTAGAAAGCCCTGAGCTTCTGGTACACTTCATTCTGTCAGGACCAACCAGTGACCCACATGGTGTAGTGGCTGATAAGTGACAGTGATGGTAATTAGGACCATAATCAGCTGTTGTAGCTGTTATGATGGGTCTCTGTGCTTATGACTGAGCATGGTGACTGAGGTAGATGCAGGATAAATGCATGTTCTGGTACTCCTTCTCCACAGAATCCTTCTTAGTGCTGCTGGTGTTGTCTTTGGTATGGAGTTTGGTATCAGTGCATTTTTTTGAGAAACCTATGTAAAGTATTTTTGGCTGCCTTATATTTACAGTCTCCTGCAGTATAAAAGTGTTCATTTTTAAGCTTGTATGAAGAGAAGTGAAAGAAGTTCAGCAATTTCAGGAATAGAGAAGTGGAAAATGAAAAAGAAATACAGAAGAGTCGGTTCTTAGTGACATAGTAGAAACACTGTGCAACTGCCCCCTGAGCAAAGGAATCTCACTTGTTCTAAGACTGTAAAACAAAGGTCCCCCAGTCATATTGCCAAGTGGTGTCCTTGAAATTAATGCTTTTAGAAAGCATCAAGGTTATCTGTGGCCCATGCAAGATGTTAAATTATTTTGTGAAGTTTCTACTCAGGCATCATGTCTGCATTTGCATGAGGTTTGGGAATGGGAAGGGACTGTGCACCTGGTGACAGGTAACCCCATTTGCCTGGGAGAATGGTATGGGGCACGTGGAAGCCAGGTGATCATCTTTCTTGTTACCTCAATGCCTTCAGGCATAGCCTCAAACATGCACTTGCAAGATGAAAAAATAGCTTGGTCTCTGCCCCTTTAGAAAGCCTTCTCTTTTCCAGAGGACACTGCCAGGGTTAATAGCCACGCATGGGTGTAACCTGAGGTGTGGTCAAATGTCTTGTTTTTTGGGACCTAGATTAAAACCACCACTAAAAAAAACCCACCTGTCTGCTGGTGACAGCTTCTGGTTGTTCCTGAGCTGAGCTGGATTTAAAATAGCAATGTGGATGACCCAATTCCTATTTACAGTTTCCTCAGCTTTACCATTCTCCCAGATATATCTTTACTTGGGAAATGACATAAAGCAGTTGCCACATACTTCCTTCAGAGTTTCCATTAGTGTCACTTCATGCAGGGAGTGCCAAGTCCTGTTCTCACTTATGTCAGTGAGATCCCACTGCACTTTGAGTTCCCTTAGAGCTGCTGTGGCTGACACTGGCTGCCCAATATCATGCATTTTGCAGGAAGTGTAGAAGGTCTGTGAAACCCTCCTCTGACCTACATGACACATCTTCATTACTTTGTGTCACTAGGGTCAAGATTCATCTCACCTAACTTTACTTACCTGAAAGCTAAGCCTGTCTTCCAACCCTGATTCTATAATTCTGTGATTCTTCAGAGCTGATGGAAATAAGAGACATGTGGAGAAGCATATCCACTTTAATATAGTTTTTTAAAGTCTAGATGTCAAACTTTTGAGGATCTAAAGTCAGGTAAAGATGTTCTCAATAAAGGATTTGCATCAATTGCTGCTTCTTGATTCTATAGTGGAAAAGTGCATTCACAAGCTTGAAGAACGTTCTTAGCCTTTTAAAGTAGTTCGCATGTCAACTTTATGACAGTGGATCAGATAGAAAAAAAATAATCTACCAAATATGTTTGAAATTGTTCCCCTGGTTAGTTTTGTTTCCCAGTTAAAGAGGTGTAGGGATTACTAATTTGCATTTTAAAAGAAATTACTAATGGTTTCTGGGGAGTGTAGAAAGGCAAAAGTGGACTGTAACTTCTTAAAAGTTTTGTCACTCACTTTTGTATGATAATTTTACTTTCACCAACATGTGTAGAGTTACATGTAATTTAAAAGCATATTTAGCTTGGTGAAATATTTTGCTTTATTGCTTTCTGTCTGCATGGCTTTGACCAAAAATTAAATACCCTCTAATCTTTCGTCTTTCTTTGCCTCAGAATGAGATTCGTTTCAAATAGGCTCAACGTATTTTAACGTACAGCCATGTTACCCAAGCTGATGTTATTGTTCCTAGCTAGGATCCCTGTGCCTCTTGCTGATTTTAGCATTTGCTGACAAGGAGGCAGAGCATTCCCAGCTATTTGCACCATATGGTGAATAACTGCAGCTTTTGTCGTGAAGGAATCCCTGAGTGACTTTCAAACGATTTTTATAGGAGTCAATTTGCTCATCATTGAAGTGGAGCCAGTGCTGGGCTAAGACATGGCAACTGTTCAGTTGTCTGCAGGGTCTGTAGTATTTGTGAAAACTGGGACCATTTTGCAAAATGTCAAGTACTTTTTGGTGTTGTTGGTCACAGAAGGCCAGGTCCTCAGTAGAACTAAATTAACAGTTTGGCTTCAGTGGTGTCTGCAGGGTTGCCATGTTTTCTACTCATGGTAAAGTCTTGAGTATACAAGTCACTGGTGTAAAGTCACTGGTTTATAATTTCCTACTTTGTAAGTCTTGAAGCAGCTGTCAGAGGAGGAGCTGTCATCCAGAGGTGACAGCAGCATTGTCCCTCCCTAGATACTGCCCATGCTGCTGCCTGATCTCCCCAATTGTTTTGCAGAGCAGTAAGCTGCAGTGAGTGTAAGCCCTGCACCCTTCTCATTTCAGGGTGATGGGAAATAAAAATATTTTTATCCTTGGCTTGTTCTTCTAGTCAACACCAGGTGGAGGTAACGATGTGGGCTGCCTCTATTTGGTGATCTTCAGACAGATCCAGCAGCTCTATCATTTGGGTGCTTGATTTTGAGCATGGCATGAGGTTTCCCTCCACTTCAGCCTTCTGCTCCGCGGTGGGTAGAGAGCATCTCATCGGCAACAAAGGAGGCAGCAGTATTTTCCACTTCATGTATCTGTTAACGAGGTAAATTAATTAACACAGGCAAAAAGCAGCAAGGTGGAAGCATAAGTTAAAAACAAGCACCAGGTAAAATTCCTCAAGTAAAAATGCAAGGCATCTTGGAGATTACGCCTGTGAAAGTTTTGTTTCTTTCACTCATGCAGTCAAAAGTGTTTGCTTGAATCAGAACTGTAGGTTCTGGTTTGGGATGCCCTGCCCTTGTAAATGCATTTTCAGAGGAAAATTTCACACTGAAGAAATGAAGTAGCAGCTCCAAAATAATGTGTATGAGTTGGGGGTTTTTGGTTTTGTGGTGGTTTTTTNTAAGATGTGGAAATTTCCATGTCTGAGCTAAGGGCTCTCCAAAACAAGACTGATGTGAACCTTGGCATCTGATAATGCATGACTTCTCATGGCATCTTCTGGGCTTTTCTAAAAATACAATATAAATGAGGGCTGTGATGTTAGGGATGGAGCTGAGTGGAAGAGAGTGTGTGTCTGACAGCAGTTTTTCCAGAAAACTGGGCAGTGGGCTTCTGATTTCAGATGCTTTACTAGATGCTGCTGGTGATCTTTTTGAGGAAACTGAACTGCCATTCTGCTGGATGAAATTCAGATAACGTCTAGCTCCACTGTTACACGCTTTCATATGGTTTAGATATAGAACACTATCTTATATTAAATGAGAGAGACTTTAATGAGAAGGCAGTTTTGGAAGTGCTGTAATGTCAGCACTGTTAGTGTTACTGTTTCTGGCAGGGCAGACACAGGAAAAGTCTACAGACAGACATCTAATAGGCTGGACAGGAGGTAGCATCTCGTCTGCTTGTCTTGCTCTGCATGTGGCTGTACCTTGACACTATTATTTCCTCTGTGACAGGCAAAAAAATTTGGCTAAAAACTGACATGTATGCGAGGAAGATTAACTTCATACAGATAGGCATAACCTAGGTGCATCGTCTTCCTCCCTCTCGCAGAGGAAAGTTTTGAGGGAGTTTCCTGAAATATTTCGCTGACAGGAGTATAAGAAACTTTTTTTGGTTTTGCTTTTGCTCTTAAGCAGTAAAATAAGGATAAATAATTTAAAAAGGACTGTGAGTATATGAATACTGACATTTTAAAGCCAGCTATCACTGAACAGACTCAGAAAAGCAATACAAAATTGCTTTGTGGAGGAGTTCTCTCTGAATGGAAAAAAAAAGACAAACAAGTAATACAGAAGAATTACAATGGAAACCTATCAAGGAAATAAGAGAAATATAACATAATTCTTAATTTAGATATGATGATGTATCAAATGTAGTGTAATACTTCCGGTCTGCTTTATTGTACTGGCTAATCATCATATTTTTGGGGATATAACCAGAAATGGAGAAAAAAGAGAATATAGGTATTCCTGGAGAGGCTGCCATGCCTGTGCATAACTTAGATAAGAAACAGGGGAGATGGTGAGATGTGACTCACGTAAGCATCACAGAATTATTCATATTGGAAAAAACCCTTGGGATCATCAAGTCCAACCATCATCTCCATGCACACAAAGGAGCCTGTTGTGTGGCCACAGCCCAGGACAGCTCTCCCAAGGCTGCCTCTGACCAAACACTTAAATCCAAAGGCCACCCTCTTGGACACAGAGAGATGCGTGTGAAGAAGTGGGTATCAAGTCTCTAAGAGGAAATCTTGTAGCCAGCTCTACATGGAGATAAAGCCATGGTGAATGTGACTCCAGGTTTAGGACTTCACAGTGATGTTTTTACTAATAGGAAATAAGGGAAAAAAAAATACTTTGTGGTGTAATTTTTTCTCTAGACTCATGTGATGCATATTTTCCTGTAATGAAACTAGATCTTCAACAACCCATATATAGGCACATAAAGAGAAATAACTTCATTTTCTGAGTGAAGGTTGGTTACATAGGCTCATCATTCTGTTTTCATTTGGACAATGTGAACATAATATCTTAGAAGATGACTCCAGAGGAACTCCACTGTTTTCAGAGGGTGCCAGTCTGACTATCCTGGAGCTCAAAGATATCTAGCCGAAGCAGAAATGTTTCACTCACACTTAGCCTGTTAGGCAAAAAAAATCAAAAGTGTCAGAAGAAGTAAACTTTCAACAGTGAGGCTGTTTTTAAATCTTGCCCCTTTCACACAAAAACCATGCATCTTGGATTCTATTTATCAATTTAAATTATTCCCTATCAAATATGAAAAGTGTTAATAGTAGCTAGGATGAAGTACAGACGTTAAGAAAGACAGTGACAAAACTTTCCTGGCTTCAATGGAGACAGTATTTAACCCTTACCATTTAGGTTTTTTGTTTTGTTTTCTTTATTTTTTTTCCCCCAGTTACATGCATAGATTTTACTGGTTATGAGCTGTATCACTTTGCTATTTTATTTTGTCAGACTTCAATGCTAGATAATGGCATTTGTTTTTAGAAGTCGTTAGTTTTGTAAAAGGAAATTAAATGCACCCTTTGAAGCATAATTAGTCTGTTGAAAACAATAGCTGGGAAAGAACAACCCCATGCATCAGTATAGGTTGGGGACTGACCTGTTAGAGAGTAGTGAAGGGGAGAGGGACCTGGGGGTCCTAATGAAGGTTGACCATGAGCCAGCAATATGCTCTGGTGGCCAATAAGGCCGGTGCCATCTTAGGGTGTATTAGAAGAGCTGTGGTTAGTAGGTATAGAGGGAGGTTCTCCTACTCCTCTACTCTGCCCTGATGAGGCTGCAGTTGGAATATTTTGTCAAGTTCTGGGTCACTCAGTTCAAGAAGGACAGGGAACTGCTTGAGAGAGTCCAGCACAGAGCCATGAAAATGATTAAGGGAATGGAACATCTTCCTTATGAGGAGAGACTGAGGGAGCTGGGGCAGTTTAGTTTGGAAAAGAGGAGACTGAGAGGTGACCTCCTTCATATTTATAAATATGTAAAGGCTGAGTGCCAAGAGGATGGAGCCAGGCTCTTCTCAGTGATGCCCAAGTATGGGACAAAGAGACATGGGTGGAAGCTGAGGCATAGGAACTTCCATGGGAACATGAGAAAGATATTTTCACTGTGAGGGTGATGGAACACTGGAACAGGCTGCCCCGGGCAGATGTGGAGACTCCCTCTCTGGAGATATCCAAGACCCACCTGGATGCATTCTTGTGTGATCTGGTATAGATAACCCTGGTTGGACTGGATGATCTTTCAAGGCCTTTTCCAGCCCCTAACCTTCTGTGATTGATTCTGTGATTAAGCTTTTAAACCCAGCAGATAGAAAAGCCATCCAGAGGGTGATGACAAGATAAACTGATGAGTACAGTCCTTCATAAGGCAAAATGCTGGGATATTTTCTACCAAACAATTCAGATTCTGAGTACTGTCCCTTTTCCCTTTTCCCTTTTCCCTTTTTTCCTTTCCCTTTTTCCTTTCCCTTTTTCCTTTCCCTTTTCCTTTCCCTTTTCCCCTTTCCCTTTTCCCCTTTCCCTTTTCCTCTTTCCCTTTTCCCCTTTCCCTCTTCCCCTTTCCCTTTTCCCCTTTTCCCCTTTTCCCTTTTCCCTTCCCCCTCTCCTTTTCTCCCTTCCCCTTTCCCCTTTTCTCCCTTCCCCTTTCCCCTTTCCCCATTCCTTTTCACTCTCCCTTTCTTTTTTCTGTAGTTGTCCATGAGCATAGAAATATTTTCTAAACATTTGTATGTCCTTTGGGGTAATTCACAAATTGCCTTGATACACTCAGGCCTCGCTCACAAGCTGTGAATTCACCACGTTGACTAAAAAACCTAGACGTGAACTGCCTGACCATTTCACTCCTTGCATTTCCTGTAGTACATTTTATGAATGGATAATCAAAACTGTCTGAACTACAGGACCAGAAACGAATATGGCAGTGTTTGACTGTCATTCACTGAAGTCATCCTTCAGTGCAGAACTTTCACAAATAAGTACACGGTGGAAAGACACTTACAGCCTTGGCTTCCAAAGCATCACAGTCTTGTCATGATTTTGTGTTAGTTAGTGACCTCAAAATGTGCACATGGAGAAGTAAAAACACATGAGTTTTTTACAACTGTAGAATACATGGATTAGCAAGAGTTTTTTTTAGGGTTTATGTAGCACATAGGCCAGTAATTTCTTTCCTGTACTGAGTTATAATTACAGTAATTAATAGTGCTGCATTTTAAGGGGGTTTGTAGAAAATCTTACTGAACTTCTGCTAGCAGTGGCTATTGAATCTCAAAGATAAGTGATTAAAAATCAACTTGTGGAGTGTAAAAAATGCCAAATGGTGAGCACTTTTTAAAGTATGCAAATATTTGCACCAGTGCCTGCATTAATCTAAATATTCTGACACATAATGAAAAAGCATTAACTTGAGGAGTATATTATCCAAACTCATGATAATCACTGAGAATCTATAACATCTTGATGACCTTCCAAAATCTAGCTGGTGTAAACTTTGTTAAGCTAGTAGTAGCAATGATGTAATTTGCCTTGTAAACAGAATGAGAGATCTGGATGAAAATCACTACCCTCGGCACTTGAGATTTTTTTAAACAAGCCTCCAAAAACACATATACACAGCAAAGTCACGTATCTCAGGTTTTTTGGTAGGCTTCATTTCACCCAACATCAGCAATGTTCTGATATAAGCTATTTATCTGAAGTTAGAATCATAGAATGGTTTAGGTTGGAAGAGACCTCAAAGATCATCCAGTTCCAACCCCCC
>VWZI01014732.1:301119-378619 GCA_013396835.1 Psilopogon haemacephalus
TTTTTTTTTTTTTTCCTGATATTATAGCTGTGAGGCACAATGTTCTACTGGCAAGCATCTTCAAAACCTTTTTTAGAAGATTTGCTTCAAATTATTTCTGTGCACCAGATCTTGATGGTATGTACGTTTGGGAGTCTAACCAAAGGGGAAAAAAAAAAAAAAAGCTTTTGATTAAATCAATGACCTTTCCTGGAGGTTGAATGAAATGGAGATTGTAATACAAAAAGCTACCTCCTCCAAAGAGTGTTTTCGTCAAAATATTTACTCTAAGCTCTTCTCCATTAACTTTACCCTAACTTTTTCACGAATGCTCATATCCTCGTGCCAGCACAGAAATACACTTTCCTACCAGCAAATCCTTTCAAATAAATGTAGTGATTTCCATGATTACTTCCCCAAATGGCTTGCTAACCACCAATTTCCATCCTCTGCCAGAGGAGGCTGCTGGGTGCTGTTTACTCCTGGAAACTTGGTCTTTATTTTGCTCATACTTTGTTGTACTTCTTCAAAAGCTGGTAATATTTGTTTCCCCTCAGCTGATTACATCTCTTCCCACTTGGCAAACTGGAGACTTTTTCCTGCTGATATAGAGAAGAATGAGTGTGATAATTTCTTTAAAAACTGTCTGTATTCATTCAGATTGATAAACAAGAGTAGATATCTGTGTATTTTATTGTTACACCATGCAGCAGAGCTCTGGGAACCCAGTGAAGTCAAGAACAACGTGTAACATTATCCTCAGCACTTGATGCTAATGCAAGTCGAGTCCTACAAGGAGACCAATAGCTTGTGTGATATTAGGGCTGCCTGTTATTACATTAGGCTTGCTATAAAGCCAGCGTAAGTTTCACCAAAAGGCACAGGCTCAACAATCACTGTACATAGCTACTAGAGGGAAAAGATCACTTTTCTGCTTACCTGGGCAGCCTGATTTGTCATTTTCATCTGGGTGTGGGGCAAACTACAGACAGCCCTGATGCAGCTTGAATCTTAGGATTTCATCTTGTGCTGTCTGAGATACACACGGATTCTCTGCAATCCAAATTGCCTTCTACAACAGAAGAAATCTTCAGTAACTCCTTTAGGCAAGGGGTTTTTTTGTGTTTGGGTTTTTTTTTTTTTTGCCTATGCATGTCTGATGCACTATAAGTGACCTGATCAGGATTTGTTGGTCTGGCTCTATGCTACTAATGCAAAGATTATCTTAGAACAGAAAACAAGTCCTTACTATATACTTTCTAAACCAGAGTCTACTGTTTTTCATTCCCACAATACCACTGTTTTTCCTAATATGCTTTACATAATTTAAAGTTAATTAAGTGATTTAAATCACTTTAAAGCGAATTAAGTGATTTAAAGCAATTCCAATAAAATCAGTTAAAGATTAATGACATTCTAACAATGTTTCTCCCATCTCTTTTCCATCACATGTTACATTGTGCTGCACTTCCAAAGAGATGTTGGGCAATTCTGATGTCTCCTGTGTCTCCTTCACAGGGGACAGCAAAATTCTCCAAGGTGTAAAGTGACAGAAGCTTGAAAGAATACATCCTCTTCTATTCAGAGGGTATGAAAATTGCTGAGTAATATTTCTGTTGTAATAGCTCTGCTGCTCTGAAACACAAGGTAGTGGCCAAGTGCCCTTAGCCTGTGGTACCTTGTCTGAAATCCCCATAAAATCATCCTCTGCAGCATGCAGGAGTGTACCACTGGGACAGAACCAAGGGTGTATAGATCCATCAATTAAAGAAGGTTTTGCAACCCATAAATTGAACACAGAATTATGGTTGGTCCTTACAAAGACATTTAATGCCCACTCCAATTTAGGAAAAGTCTGAATCTAGAACTTATTAGCAACACTCAAGACTGATTCTTTCAGCTGCTGTCACACATAGGCAGTACAGGGCCCTGATGAACTACTTACACAGAGTCACACTTAACTGTAAGTGTTGCAGATGGGAACTTTTCTTATCAAGAATTAGTGCTGTGGTTTAGCATGATCAGGATCGCTTCTCTAGTACAACCAATCAGAAAACAGTTTCCAAAAATTGTGGGTTTATTTCATTATGGTGCCAAAACAGCCTGCTTCATATCCAGTCACTGTTTTTATGTCCAGACAATTTCTGGTGATTTTTTTTTTCCACTTCCCATTCTGAGTTTCTGGCTCTATCACTGGTCACCAGATTTGGTATGGCCAAAATTTGGAAAGGCTATTTTCCTCCTGACTTACATGCATTTAATTACCTGATTTTCTGTTCCATAAGTGCTGGAGAGTGTCCAAGCTTGTGTCAGTTTTGAGTTCGTTTCAACAAAATGTTATAATTTATAAGCCTGGCTTTTATGAAGCAGAATTGTGTTTTTATTTTATCAAGGCCCTCTGCTGTAACTCAGAGATGCTGTTCATAGCACAGGCTGGGACTCAGCCTGCAGCAAGACAGCCCTTCTATCTCTGCTGGGAGATGAAAGGGTTAATAAGCAGCAACTGATGGGTGTGATCAGGTACCTCCCACGAGTCTCCTAGTGGCAACAGGATGTATCTCCATTCTGCTCTTCTAATGCCACCTGCCACAATGTCATAGAATAGTGAATAGGGTAGGAGACCACTTAACCTTCTAAACTACCTTACTTAGGCTTTCCTTCTGGTTTTCTAGAAACTTTCTTGATAATAATTCTACTAGTTTCCCCACCTGAGGATTTTTTGCTCCCACTACTTTCTGCATTTATGAGTAGCAACCTGTATTTCTACCTGCATTTACCTGCTTGACCTCAAATTCAGGAAATTGCCTAAATAGATGCTTAACTTTGAGGATAAGTTTAAATTTCATCAAGTTTAATGGGGTTTAAGCATGTGCTTAAAGTGGAGCCCAGATTTGAATGCCATAGCTGAATAAAGATGTTCTCCTGCGTGCAGACTCTGCATGCACTGCCTTAGTGTAGATCCTGGCTGTCCCTTGAGAATGGGAGATGTGCTGGATAGTTTCAGAAGTGGTTCATCTGGTGAAAGAATTCATCTTAGAGTCATAAAGAAACCACAAGTTTCCTTCACATTCAGTCTGCTTCTTTGATACTGGTGATCAGCTGCTTGTGCTGCAAGAGCATTTATGTGGAAAGTTTCAGAGTCATCTGGTTGTATAGGTGAGAGATCTACCCAGCTGCTCACACATAGCAGTGGGGTGTGACTTCTGTTTCTTAATTCCATGCAGATATCCCCCTTTGTGAATATGGACTGGGCTTATGTACTAGCATTCTGAAAGTGGATGTTGTTAGGTGAAGACCACAACCTCCTAGACTCAAGAAATAGGTGTGAGATGATAAAACACATTACAATAAAACAAAGAGAGAATACAGAGACAAGAGGAACATGCATTCATATGACTTTTCTTTCTTGGGCAGGCAACATGCTAAAAACTTTGAAAAGGGAAGAAATACACTTCTAGAACACAGTACACTACCATATAAATGTAATATGGGACCTCTGCACTGTTTATTCCTGCTCGTGGTGCATTTTTGTAAATGAGACACAGCTCTCTGAGTATATACAAAGCAATTGGTTAAAAAAATGTAATGTTTTGACAATTCATAATTTTCTCAGTTTTTTTTTTCTTTATACTCCAAGGCAACTCATGAAATTAAACTCAACTTTGCAAATATTTCACATGGCTCAGATTGTATTTAAGGGGTGCATTGTTCACTTTTCCTCTAAAGGTGAGAATGATATCCCCATTACATGTCTGCATATCTCCTCCAAATGCTTGTTTGTAGTTCCCCATCATCTGGGGAAGTACAGACCTGCAAGACTGACCTCAGTTCTAGGAAAGGTCATGAAAGAAATCCTTTTGAGTGCCGTAACACACCATTTAGAAGTGACCAGCTTGGTAGATGAGGGAAAGGCAGCAGGTGTTGTTTACTTGGTCTTCAGTAAAGCCTTTGATACCGTTTTCCACAGAATCCGCATGAAAAAGCTGTCTGCCTTAGGCCTGGATGAGCATACACTCTGCCAGATCAAACACCAGCTGGATGGCTGAGCCCAGAGAGTAGTAGTGAATGGAGTTAATCCTGTTGGTGGCCACTCATAAGTGGTGTGCCCCAGGGCTCAGTACTGAGGCCTCTCCTGTTTAATATCACAGAATGACAGAAACATTGTGGTTGGAAAAGACCCTAAGGGTCACCAACTGATATCTCATCTCTTCAAGGTTCACCCTAAACCATAATCCTCAAGCACCACATCCAAACAACTTTTAAACACATCCAAGGTTGGTGACTCAGCCACCTCCCTGGGCAGCCCATTCTAATGCCTGACCATTCTTTCTGTGAAAATTTTCCTAATATCTAGTCTAAACCTATCGCAGCTTGTAATATCTTCATCGATGATCCTGACAAGGAGATTGAGAGCACCCTCACTAATTTTGCAGGAGACACCAAGTTAGATGAAAGTGTTGATCTGCTTGAGGGTAGGTAGGGTTTTCAGAGGGACCTAGATAGGATGGATGAGCAGCTCAGGGCTGTGATCATATGAGCTTCAGCAAGGCCAAGCGGCAAGTCCTGCACTTGTGACACAACAACCCCATTCAGTGCTACAGGCTTGAGGCTGAGTGGCTGCAAAGCTGCTCAACAGAGAGGGACCAGGGGTTGTGGATCAAGAGCTGGCTGAACATGAGCCAGTGGTGTGCCTGGGTGGCCAACAAGACCAAGGGCATGCTGGCATCTATCAGAAATTGTGCAGCCAGCAGGACTAAAGAGGTGATTGTCTCACTGTACTTGACACTGGTGAGGCTGCCCCTTGAGTGCTGAGTTCAGTTTTGGGTGCTGCAGTAGAGGAGAGACATTGAGGTGCTAGAGCATGTCTGGAGGAGGGCAGTGAAGCTGGTGAAGGATTTTGAGAATAAGTTTTATGTGGAGCAGATGAGGGAGCTAGGGTTATTTAATCTGGAGAAAAGGAGGGTGAAAGGAGACCTTACCGCTCTCTATGACTACCTGAAAGAAGGTTGTAGAGGGGTGGATGTTAGTCTCTTCTCACAAGTCACAACTGATAGAACAAAAGAAATGACAGCAAGTTAAGCTGGGAAACATTAGGAAAAACTTCTGTACCAAGAGGGTTACCAAAGATTGGAACCGGCCACCCAGGCAAGTGATTGAGTTGCTATCCCTGGATGTATATAAAAGCCGTCTAGATATGGTGCTCAAGGATATGATGTATTAGTGGCCCTGACACAATTAGATGATGGTTGGACTTGATGATCTTAAAGGTCTCTTTCAACCATAGTGATTCTGTGATTCTATAATATATCCTTTGCATTCCTTAGCAAATGTTTAGGGAAGCTGGTTTTTTTGCCATGTCTTGCTGAGGGAATCACCATGTAACACGTGCAATTGAAGCTCAAAGTAGCAAAATAATTAGAGCATGAATTTATATGTGTAATTTCCATAACATACTTAAATGCATGATACTTATTTTAGTCTGTAGGTGTTCCAGTTTGAAAATAGCAAGGCATCTTCAAATAATAATAATAATTTTTAAAAAAGTAGGAAAAACCCTAACCAACCCACATTAAAAAAAGCAGCCTTGGGGAGAAAGCCCTTCAAATGAAAATTCACCCATAGCAGCTGAATATTTTTTTTAAGAGCTGAACACACTAAAATCATCATTGTAATTGAAAAGTCAACTGTTTTGACTTCTTTTGTGCAGTCTTTAAAATTAATACATAAATTACCATGCATGAATTTGGCTATTTATAGCACATAAAGTTATGTTGTTTGATACAGGAAGCTTGCAAAAGCAATCTGCCTGTTTTCCAACCTTACTTGAATGAACATGAATCGTTTTTTTTGTTGTTGTTGTTTCAAAAGACAGACTCTAGAATGGCAGTTCAGTAACATCAGAGTTGCCCTAACTTTTGCTTTTTTTTTCATTTTCTATTAGAGGCACAAGCCAGAAAAATATTCCACTTCTTGGCAGTTGATTAGAACCATTTACTATAATTGTTGATGCTGCAATTATATAGTTCTGTGTCAAATAAGACTTTCCAAATTCTTTCCTCATGGAAAGAGCTGTGTGGCTGGAAATGTCTCAATGGGCTTGCTTCCATGATACTTGTGATATTGGCAGATGCAAAAGCTTGATTCTGCCTATGCTTGGCTTGAACAAAGCCTACACAAACATAACTTGAAGAGAAATGTGTTCTTTTTGTAACATTCTTATGTGTTACTTGTACTCCAGTGACAAAGAGAGCTTCTCTAACCCCTGCATCTGGGGCTGCCATTATGCAGGACCCAGGACGAGTTTACAGTTGAAAGTCCTGATCTAGGAAAGCATCCAGTCAAGTGTTGTAGTTATGTTGTCCCTAATTCCTTCTGTCACACTTCACACAGGACACTTAAAGAGCAAGTGAGAGGCTGAGCTGGAGAGTGAGTGTGTGAATGATGAAGCTGCTGTTTGGATGGGCGGTCAGTCTGGCTGCTGAAGGATGGAGGCGATTTGAGTGCTGTGCCTGGGCATGTGCTGGGCTACCGTGGAGAAAGGAGCAGGGCTTTCGCTCCTTGAAAACATTGAGAATCATGCTTTTCTTCTTTCTTTTTTCATGACAAGTGTCCTGCAAATGAAGTGTTGAAACCACTTAAAATATCTGCTTGAGAGAATGTCCAATGTTTTCAAAGTCCACTGTTATTTTTGTTCAGACCTAAACTACTCAGCAAGTTTGTCCTGAACCAGCAAATGCCTTCAGCTGTCCCAGAACCACATTCTTTGGCAAAGAACTGCATTGGCTATAAACAGTTTCACTGAACTGTGATGGAAGTGATGCATATGGTAAAAAGACTTTGTAAAATTTGAACTGCAGTTTGGCCATTGAGTGGAAAAAGGACCATTGTTTGGAGGCTGTTGTAAATTTCTCTGGCTAGTCTGGCAGGTCTGCAGTTCCCCATCATCTGGGGAACTACAGACAAACAATAGGGTGACAAACATCCATACATTCTGGGTAAGGCTAAGTAAAGCAGAGTGTTAGTGAGTTGAACTTTACAGGGAGACCAGTTGACAAAGTTGGTTCATATACTGAGTAACTTGTTATGAAGCACTGGCACTAATAGTATCGTCAGCAGCTCAGGATAGGAAGGTCAAGTGGCATTTTTCTACAATTTTGATAAGCCCATTATCAATATGATATCTAAAAGACATCTGTTGAAGACTGTTTTCCACATCAGGCAGAGAAGTTCTGAAAACTACTTGCATTTTTTTCAGCTGCTGTTTAGGTCTCCTTTAACTCTGAATTACACTGGGAAGTCTTGCACTTGAGTGACCTACACTGGGTGTGCAAATCATTGGATTCTCATACTGTAGGACAAAAGTTTGTGCCTACAGTGTGTGAAGGCATAAATAGAGACCTAGTTAGAGCCAAATGAAACTTCTCAGAAAAAGTAAAAATTAAAGGAGTAAAGTCTCATGCCTACAAACATCTGTAAATTTGTTTTACATTTTATGTAGTCTTCATTGAAGACAGTGAGGATGTAGTGTTCAATTGTGTAAGGATAACTCTGCACAGAGACTGTGATGTTATTTTCAAAATCAAAATGAGAGCATTATAAAAAAAAATCCAACAGTTATGGTTGCTAAGTGACAACAACACAGGTACCAGGAGCATCCTTTGTTAACAAACTTAAGTACTGAATAGCTATGAAATATTAGTACTTAAAGAAAATACAAATCTTGGTTACTCTGAAGTCTAAGTAGAATTTCCTACTTTTCCTTCCTGTTCCCTTTCCCATTCCCTTTCTTTTCCATTTTCCTCTTTTTTTTTTTTTTTGAATGCCAGATCATTTAAAGAAAATGCACTGACATAAATAATGTTTGCTTGTCCCCTCTCCTTGTAACCAATTTGCAATTTACAAGCCAAATAAAATTTTCACTTTCATTTTCTTGGTTGTTAAAATAGAATTGTGTATGGGATACAGGTTGCAGCTTTATGAGTGAAAAGATCAGCCCTCTGTCAATGCAGCCATTCAGTGTAGGGAGAGATTTGACTGTAAGGACAATACAGGGAAAGCTTCCCTCAAGTAGACCCCATCTATATTTCATAAACAAACAGAGCTCTCTGCCTACTCAGTGGTGAGGACAAGACCACAGAGATAATGGACTTTCCACGAGGGAAAGTAAAGAGATGGAGAAGTGTACCCACCAAGGACAAGGCAGGAGGAGCAGGTTGTGCCACACTGGGTGCATCTGGCATTGCATTTGGCTGTAGCTGCCTGGCACACAGAGACCTGCATGGACTGAGACTGGTTACAGCACCCTGACTCTTTCACAGCTTCTATGGGTGACAGAAGAGAGCAGAGAAGTCCTTGACCATGGGGAAGAAAGCAGCCCAAGAGAAGCATAGAATCATAGAATGATTTAGGTTGGAAGGTACATCAAAGATCATCTAGTTCCAACTCCCCACCATAGGAAAGGACACCTCCCACTAGAACAGGTCACTCAAGACCTCATCCAACCTGGCCTTGAACACCTCCAGGTAGGGAGCAGCCTCAACCTCCCTGTGCAACCTGTGCCAGTGTCTCATCACTCTCACTGTGAAGAACTTCCTCCAAACATCCTGTTTAAATCTTCCCTCTTCCAGTTTAAACCCATTCTCCCTCGTCCTGTCATTACAAGACCTTGTGAATAGTCCCTCCCCAGCCCTCCTGTAGGCCCCTTTCAGATACTAGAAGGCTACTATAAGGTCTCCTTGAAGCCTTCTCTTCTCCATGTTGAAGAGCCCCAACTCTCGTAGCCTGTCCTCAAAGCAGAGGTGCTCCAGCCCTCTGATCATCTTTGTGTCCCTCCTCTGGACTCTCTCCAACAGTTCCATGTCCTTCTTGTGCTGGGGGCTCCAGAACTGCACACAGTACTCCAGGTGGGGTCTGAGGAGAGCAGAGTAAAGGGGGAGAATCCCCTCCCTTGCCCTGCTGGCCATGCTGCTGTTGATGCAGCCCAGCACACAGTTGCTGTCTGGGCCACATGTACACACTGTTGACTCATGTTGAGCTTTTCATCAACCCAGACCCCCATGTCCTTTTCCTCAGGGTTGCTCTCAGCCATTTGCCTCCAAGCCTGGATTTGTGTTTGGGATTGCACCGACCCAGGTTAATTTCTGTAAAATCTCTGAGTTAGGCTTATATTGACAATTCAATGTTTTGAGAGTTTTGGGTTTTTTTCCAAAGTGATAAGCGTTTTATGCTCACAGTTTTTATCCATTAAAGTAACTGAGAACTCCTTTGCTATCTTTATTGCCATTGTGTTTAGTCCTCAAGAGAAAATATTCTGGTTTAGCATTGCCAAATACTTAGATTTCACTGTAGTAGTTCTAAGATAATAATCTCATTTTCTTGTATGTTGTTGGAAGTGTCTTTCTCTAAATGTATTGAGCTTTAGAAATGTGGTCATACAGAAATTTCAATGTGGCTGTTCTTAAGTGTTGGAAATACTCAGTATTTTGTCATCAAGCTTTACAGATCCAAGTTATGCAGTTACTTTTTAGCTGAGCTCACAGGCATTTTTCATCCTGGTAGTGAAAGTTTACTTTATAAACTTCTTGAATAATGTCAAAGGTAGAAAGTTGCCAACCAGCAGTTCCTGGGATCACCTAATTTCAGAACCAAAGCCCTTTGTCTTGCACAGAAGATCCTGCATGAACACCACTGCAGATAACGGGTAAGGCTCCCAGACATGAGACTTAGCAGAAGAGAGGAATGAGGCGTTTCATTGCTAGAGAAGTGGGTGAGCTGTTTGTAGCACATCATCATCCTGTGATTTGAGACCTAGACTCTGCTCTTCAGAAAGGCTAAGAAAGCTGCAGTAATTTTTGGTTATTATTTCCTCTCACATATTTACTCTTCTCTTCAAAAAGGTGATAAATATTTTTAGTTTAATCATGTAGCTAACATTCAAGATAGACCACTATTAGTTGGAAACTGGTTTTTTTGTTTTGTTTTGGTTGTTTTTTTTTTTTCCTTACAAGGTTGTGTGGCATTACTGGGTCTTAGAGAGAGCCAGAAATACCAGAGTATCACAGAAACGTGTGAATTGTACACTGCTTGGACCACAAAACCTAGCCTTGGGAGTATTCCTGGAAGATGTACTATCACATTCTCCCAAGTACTTATTTTCTATATATTTTAGTCTTATTGAAAAAAAACCCAATTTTTGGAATGATTATTGTTTTCATATCTTCAGTATTTAGAAGGACAATGTAAATGTATTTCTTCTTCCTAGGCAAAAAAAAAAAAAAAAAAAAAAAAGAAAGAAAGGCAAGTTGCCAGTGCAGTGGAAGTAGCTTGCTTTTACTGTATATTTAGGCAGCATGCATTTAGTGTTTGGGATGGGATTGGCATCTCCAGCAACCTGAATTTCTCTTTCACAATTTTTGACAAAGAAGAGCAGTCATAATTAGTGCATGGGTCCATCAGCCCTCACCTCATTGCTCTTCTAACTGTGCCTTGTCACCTGCAGGTGAGCCTGGCAGTAGACAAGAGGTCCCTACTGCAGACAGGGCAATTACTTCAGTTTTAACTGTTTATTCTGTGAGATACCTGGCACGGACCGAGACAAGCTAAGTAGACCAAAGGGTTTTTTTGTATGTCTATTGTTTCTTTTACATTTCCTTTCATCCCCACCACTGAGGAATTTGCCTTTGGTGGAAGACAGCTGTTTAAATGGAAGGAGGCTGATTTGTGCTGGGGAAAAAGATCAATGGGAAATCTATATTTTTTTGGTGTTGTTCAAATACTGAACTACGAGTTAATCATTGTCATAAAGACTTATCAAAATTCTGAAGGTTTCTGTTTGTGTCTGTCTGCTGAGGTGGGGTTGGGGATATTCCTCTGTTTGCATCTATCTCAGCATGGTCAAAGGGTGGCAGATTTCAGTTATTAAGAGTGATCTGGATTAGTCCTGGTCTTTCTGGGTCACTAAGTTTCAAACACAGATATTTCACATCTGTTTCTTATTCACAGCCACTAACAAAGTACAATACCAAAGGAGTCCCAATTTTAGATGCGTGTCTGGTCCTTTAAGGAATTCAGCTAGTTACTTAGAGAGAGGGGAGGAAAAAAGTGCAGCTATACCTCCTATTCAAATGTGCAGATTAGGAAAAAGCCCAGAGGTGAAAGGTCAAATGAAACAGTTGAAAGCATTTTCTGTAGACTTCCTGGTCATGGAGGAAAAAAAAAAAGAGCACACAGTCCTCCAAAGCGTGCTATAAAAGCCAGAAGAGTGTGAGAGACACTTTAATAGGTTCCATTCTTGATGAAATCCTTGAAGCAGCCTCACTTAATATGGTGTAGAAATCCAATATGCCAGACATATTTGCTGTGTGCAATGTCCATCAATCTACGGATGGTGGGTCCTTGAAGAAGAGTGTTCTGTAATGACCTGTTCAATCTTGTGTAGCTCAGTTAAAATTATCTAAAACATTTGGAAGGAAGTGCTGAAAAATGTTGGTCTTTGCCTTCACAGTTATTTCTTTTTACATTGCAGAGAGGTTGCCTTTTTGGCGTGGTTTGGAGTTTTGTTGTTGGTTTTTGGTGGCTGGTTTTTTTTTTTTTTTTTCCTTTCCTGGATTTTTGGGGGTTTTTGAGTATATATCCTGTGATGTCATTGTCACTTGACAAACTTTCAATTAGCATCCAACATAAACCAAATAGCTTTTATATCAGTGGCAACTTCCAGTTGAAGTTTTCAACACACTTTAATTATTAAACCATACAGCGATTCTTTGACATTTGGTGGAGGCACAACTGTTAACATTCTGGAGGTGGGAAAATTAAGAATAAAAGTAAAGTTTAGGTGAGACTCATCTCACATACACATTTATCCAAAAGCTGTGTGTCTCAGATATTCATACAGGTTTCCTTTGTAGGTAATGGAGAGACACAGAGAGAGAAAGAGAGAGAAGTACTTTAAAGGTGTGATACATTTCACCTCTTAAGTAACTGTTGTAGTTACTTAATGATGATGAACATAGTTGTATTGGGGACTGCAGAAAGTATCTTGGAGTAGGAGCTTGGTCTCGACACCTACATTTAAAACTGCTGAAGCCTGATGAAGTGAATCCCACTTCAGCAGAGAGTGATTCAATTCCTTGTCTGCAAATGAGCATGTCAGCATTTCCCTGTTACAAAGTACGTGTTGACTTTTGCAAATAACTCCAGTATCAATATAATAGTGACTGTGTCAATGTCACTCATGTGAACAGAGCTCCCGTTTTAAAAATGTAGAGACTGTGGCTGGTCTCCAAAGACAGAGCAGAAACGGTGTACAGGACTACAGTGGTGTAGTCACTAAAAAATATTTAGGCTGATAGACAAATATATTGTGTTATAGGGACTTCAAATATTGACTTTCACTTTTACTTTCACTTTTAAAAATCTCAGCATTTAATTTCTGTTACCCTTTGTCTGTTGGGAAAAAACCCGTTGTTGATTGCTGTTGTTCCACGAAGTAAAGTTGTTGCCTCAACAATCAGGCTCTCTCCCAGCTCTTTAGGGGTATCAGCATCTGAAGTGAGTTTATTGCTATGACAAGAAGAAAGGTGGGGCTGAGGGAAAGACGTGAAGGGACCAATTGGCCGAATGCGTTAGGGCATCTGCAGTCAGTGTGGGATGATCGATAGGAAGCAAAGGTGAGAGAGCGGAAGCAAAGGTGAGCAGGTGGTAAGACGTTGAAGTCGTAACCAGCCCTGAGGGTGTACCCGACAGTGGATGCCACTGTAGCAGGAAGAAATGTCTTTTATCTGCTTCTGTTATAGTACTCTTTTTGTTAGAAGAAGAGGTTTCTGCCTTTGGGAAGTGCTGCGCCTCGCGTGGTGCAGGAGGTAGGAAGGCAGCCAGGCGAGCCAGCAGCTCTGCTTTCGCGGGGCATGGAGCACCCTCTAGTGACCGCTGGGGCTAAGCTGCCCACGGCTCCCGGAGCCGCTCCCGGCGCTCGGCGCCGACTGGGAGCAGGCCAAAGGGACGAGGGCAGTTCCTTCTCCCTTCGCTGCGGTGCAAGACGCGGTAGTAAGGGAAATGAGAAGCATACAATGCTTTAGGAAAGGGTGCCTTTTGTGAGGCGAGTGCCGTGCGGCCCCGGTGGCCAGGTAGTGATAATTAGTATTAATTACATGGTTTTGCATGGACTGCTTGCTGGGACACCGTAGTTGGAGTTTGGCTAAAGCAAATGCCCCACTTCACTCAGAACCCAGCCTCCCACAGCTGACCTCCACAATTCCAACCATGGGTCAATGGGCATGAGCCCACTCCAGAACTGGACCCTGGGGCAAAGCTTGTCCTGGGCCTTCAGACCCGGTGCTGCATCAAACCCTCTCAGATGTGGAAGGAGGATGTGAGCTTTCATCAGCCCTGAAAGCCCAACACTCCTGGGGAGGGAGGATGAGAGAGCAGCACCTGAGCTTCTGGACCCTTTAGCACGTCGGGACAGGTTGTGAAACTCCTTTCTTCTAAGCACCCCTGACTCTTCCCCTGCTAAAAGCTTATTTGTGAGACCTTGCTTTGTTGTGGGGGAAGAGTTTCCCTTCTCTGTGAGCAGATTTACTGACATTTTCTGTCAGATTTACTGACAGCTGAAAGCTGTCAATTAAAGGGAAGAAATCCAGCTGAAGGGCTTGCTGACAGCTTAGTAGGGAGTATCTTTTGCCCTCACACACTAAGTTGAGTATGGGCAAACTGATGTTTGGATTTATATTTAAGCAAAATGATACATTGTTTTGAAAGGAATGAGACCTTTACAGATGTATTCTCATGTGCCATGAACTAACATTAATTTCCTGAATTGATTTTGATGAGTAGTTTGATTCTACCTAGAGGAAAATTCCTTTATTAGTAAGGAATAAAATTCCTTTATTAGTGAGAAGAGCTCACCTCATCTCCTTTCCTGTTTTCCTCTCCCTCTGTGTCTTCCTCTCCCTTTCCTTTCATCCTAATACTCTAGCAGATATGATATGAAAATAATCTGAAGTCAGGACTGGTTTTTAGAGTTACTAGCATGAGAAATGGTCTCTTTGGAAATATTTTGTGTGTGTTTAGGTGAGTACATGCATATTGATCTAGTATATCCTGGAAAGGATGCAACAAGCAAAATAACTTTTTCCTCTTGAAATGCATCATCTTTTTCTTACCACCTAATCTAACCACTTCTTTTGCATGGTCGGACCAAACCTGTAGGTCTGCACAAGGCCCTGTTTGTTTTAAGCAGGCTCGGATCAGATCTTTTGTCTCCAGTTTTGAAAACTCTGCTCTAAAGAGAGAGCTCTGTAGTCCTAAAGGTGGAAGGCACGTAAAGCAGTGTTTACTAAGCCTGTCTGTATTCAGGAAAGAACTTAAGCACAGCTGTAATTCCAGAGCATGTGCAAAAACCCTGTTCTGATCAAGAAACTTGAGCACATGTGTAATGTTAGCACATGCGGTAGCATTTTCTTGCTCTGTGGTTTCTAGATGCAGGCTTGAATGTAGATGCAAAGTCCCATAGAAAGGAGTCTGGACAAATTATTATGACAAGCTTGAGAGGGAAGTTAAGGGGGGAAGGGAGCGTTAGGTGACTTGTGTGGGTTTTTGATACAATTTTGTGTTTTCATTTTGTTCATTGACCAAGCTGCATTTTTTCAAACACACAACATTATTTCAGACAATGGCACATAGTTGCCTAAAATAACAAAACCGTATTTTCTTTCTGTTTAACCTTAGTGAAATTCAGAAATGAGAAAAATAAGTAGAAGTGTTTGTACTGTGTTTTCTTCCGCAACTGGATGATGGTCATCTGATAACCCAGTATTTTTCTTTCTTTAAAATACCAAGGCTCTATCTGGCAATTGGATCTACATAAGCACAAGCTCTCAGAAATCTGCCTGTGGCTATTAGTTTGAAAGTCAAATAAACTTCATTGAATTCTTTGGCATAGAATGTGTGCCAGTTTAAGATGGCAAAACCCTTACCAGACTAAAACTTACAACAACCACCACCATAATANCTGCCCACATTATATGTCCAAAAGCCCTATATAAATTGAGAGGAGCCGTGTCTATGTGGAGGCAGGCCGGATAGGAATCATTATTAAAACCTGCTTGTGAATGAATTTCTGAAATCCCATCCACTGGAGAGGAGAAACTGATACTTCAACCTTCTCAACATACTGGAGAATAAATCAAAATATCAGAGGCTTAACTGTAGTGGAAGTCACCCAACTGAAACATTATACAATGCTTTGAAATTTCAAGAAAAAGGTTCTAATCTTTTGCCTGTCTTGTTCATTGTTTGGAGATGAAAAGAGAGGAAATCAACATCCCCACGAAATACAATTAACTGTAAATTGCTTTCTTTTCATACTGTTTGTAATGAAAATAGGAAAGTTACCAGAAGTTACCTACTCTGCAGAAGCACAGTAATTCAGTGAATTCCAAAGTGCAACACTGGATTTCTGTGATAACCAAGAATATAACCTACAGCAATGCAGTGTTGACTCTCAAATTCTCTGAAGAGACCAGAAGTCATTCTTACAGTGGAAGAAGCCAGAGCTCCCTAAATTGAACTATAAAATCAAGTCTGTGATTCTTACAGTGGAAGAAGCCAGAGCTCCCTAAACTGAACTATAAAATCAAGCTAAACTTGTACAGGGAGTTGACCCTGCTGCACTTCAGGATCCAGTGCAGAGAGGAAAAAAAAGCAAGGTTTGCCTTTTCAAGTCTCTCCATCGGTATCTGGAGTCAGTCAGAGGCTGGCTCAGACCCTCTGACTGACAGAACCTCAAGGCATATGAGGCAAATGGAGACTACTTGAGATAGGCTCATCTGGATGACACAAGACCAAAGGTAAAACGGGGTCTTCCCACAGCTGGATCTTCCAGATCCCAATTATACTGGTGCTGTGTCACTTCATTGTGTCCAGGGGTTTTCAGCTCTGACATCCCCATGGAGCACCTAGAAATGGGATTTCCTGGAACCTGGTGGGTGGCAGAGTCATTCCCATGAGCAGGGTTGGGTGGAGAAGCCTTACCTCTACCCTGCCTTGGCTGAAATGTAGCAATGCCTGCAGGACAAATGACCAAGGACCAAGCCTGCAGCAGTTCAGTGTACTCCAGACATATCTCTGAAGAAGTACATGGCCGTGTTTCACCTTTTTCAAGTCAGCATAGGAGGGGAAGAGTGAACAGGGACTTACTGCTGTGATTGTGTACCATTTGGAAAAAATACTTGCTGAATGCCAGGAGTCATCACCACTTACGGAACATTTCCAATTTTCTTCTCCTAAGGAGAGGAGAGGAAAGCATTGGGAGGGGATGAAGTCATCAGTTTCTACTTAAACAATGCTATGACAAGCCATCACTGTCTCTTGTTCTTTTTATCGTACCAGAGTTCTTGGTCATAGGGCAGGACCTTATTACAGCAGGAATTATCTATCCAGTGCTGCAGTGCTTTCAAGCAACATATCCATGGTTTGATGTTGTTACAGGAAGCTTTAGGAAACCATAAACAGGTTACAGTAGGACTGACTCTTAAAAATTACCATATGATTGGAAAATTAATACATTGACTTCTTTTGCTTTTCCTTCAATTTTTGGTGGTCATATTTTCAAGCTTTTCTCCTCTAGCTGAAAGGTCAGAATATCCTGACACCAGCAACTATGTCTTTTGCAGAAGATATACAATGTTGTGAGTCATCAGAGCAAGAGAGTTGTGCCAGTACTGGGTCTTGAGTGGCTCTTTACCTGTGGACTTTTACACTACCTGGTACCATGGAAGCACTTTACTTTTTTTTTTTTAAAATGTGATTTGGTTTGGGAGTTGTTTTTTGTTTGTTTTTTTTTAAGTGTAGTTCTCCTAAGCCTGGGACAAGGACCAGTATTTTGTTTACACAAATGGTAGTTTTGGGGTGCACTGTGACTGCCAAGTGCCACAAACGGATGAATAAAAATATAACACTGAAAAAAAAAAGTTCTATCACACTCCAACTGGGAAGGGACTTGCTAGTGAAGCCATCTCATTTTTATGCATGGGTAGAGCTGCGAAGTAAAGGAAGAGTGTGGAAAATTTAAGTCTGTTTATGGCATTGAGACATTTGCTTTTGAAATGTATGTCTTTTTGTGACTTCCCTTCTTCAGTAAGAAAAAAGAGTTCAAAAAGAATTTATTGCCTTTATCTACTTGTTTCTTCTCAAAGGAAAAAAAAAAGAAGTGATGTATGAGATAGGCTAGAGAGTGTCTATAGCTCAAGAATCCAGGAATGAGGTTAATGGACAAATATAGATGTGGTGTCAGTGGGACTAGACTTCATTAACATATTTTGAGCTGCACCCGCTTATACCCAAGTCTGGCTTGGGCCCTGAATCAGCAATTCCCCAGTGAATAAACTGCATTTAAACTAGTGCCGAATTTGGCCCATTTCATCTGACATCTGCATCCTGCCTCAAAGTGGCATGTCACACTTACTGCACATCAGATCACACCTGCCCAGGCGGTCACAGGCAATTGACTCTTTTGTAAAAAAAAAATTTAAAAAAATTTAGTCACATATCATCAAGAAAAACAACATTGTTTTAGGACTCTTATCTCTTCACTCCCAAATATCCTGTTTCTTCGAGCTGCAGTGGCCAGGACCAATAGAAACCTCTTCCTGCCATTGGCTGACTTCATTTCCCAGAGTTAGCACAATCTCATCCGCTCTAAACAACCTCATCAAAACTTCTTTCTGGTCAGAGCGAAGCAATAATTATTATTAGCAAATATTAGCGATCAATAATCTTGATCACATTATGGCAAGCACTATTAAGGTAAGAAAAGGGTACCTTTTTTGTTGGAATTTTTTTTCAGTGGCGTGTTTTTTGGTTTCCTTTATCAACCTAGATAAGTTAGAATTGGGCAACACCCCCACTGCCACAATAGAGGACAACAAGATTTCCTTTGTACTGCCTAGTAAATTTCCTTTTTCCTACTCCAACCATCCGCAAGGCTTAAAAACTTCAAACTCGGAAAAAAAATTGGGTTTTTTAAATTCACTGTTCAGTGCTGTGGATTGCATATGCGAAGCCCTTTTAAGAGAGCTTCTGAAATTTCTTGTAGGTATCATTCTGACAACTTGGATGTGTTTGCGGACTGCCCTAAGGGGAGAGGGTGTGCACTGGAAGGAAAAAAAGGGGTCCTGAGAGCGCTAACCTTTTTGGATATCTCTAAATGTTGCATCTTGTTGATGGGGACACAAGTGGGAATGAGAGGAACCCGCTCTTGTTTCTCTCTCATGCAGGTGTTAATTATGTGCTGTTCTAGAAACTCTTATCCTCGTGCTCAGGATCTTTCTGAATATTATTTTAGTGGTGGTGGCAAGATCGCATGGGTGTGTTCTTTTTTTCTTTTCATTTTTATTTGGACAATAAAATTCCCTTGCTGGCATATACATTGATCTCAGTGCATGGTTTGTTTGGTTTGCTATTTTTAAGAATGGCTTTGCTGAGTTTTTCGTGTTGTGCCACTTAGAAAGCTGAATAAATGTATTTGTCTGCCTGTCTAGTTTTTGCTTCTCTGTATGTTGCAATAGAGAGCAGTTGCAGATACAGCAATAGCTGTGATTAATTGCAGAAGTATAACTGTAAAGGCTTTGTGATAGTGAAACTAATTTTACGTAAAGAACATAGCAGCATGTAGAGTGAGGATTCTGCGGCGTTGTGTTATCAGCTTTGGGATCAAGGTATTTGCTTTCTTTGTGATACTGTGTATTTCTTCACTTTTCTAATTGTACCAGAGATTTAGTAAGAGATGTGGAATAGCTGTGGTGCCTGGCCATTAGATAAGTGGAGCTGCAGTTTGATTTCTCAGTAACTTCTGCTTAGATGTTTACATTTTAGAGATCGTTTGATGCTTTTTCTTATGGTTTTTGAAATCAGAAAGCCTTACCTGAAGGCATTGCCATTAAAAAGACTCTCTTTAAAAATGTTTCTCTCTTTTGGCAATCACCGAGGATTTCAAGAGGTCATCTATAGAGACAAAGATCTGTATTTGAGGCCCATATCTATTATATGCTAAGTGGCTCCTGGATTCCCTTTGGTTTTGCTGCGCGTTTCAGAGCACAGAGGACATGACAGGCGATCTATGAAAATCCTGAGGTTTGGGGAGTCATGTTTTGCTTTGCTAAAATAAGGGCTGTCTGCTGAGATGATAACACTATTTTTTGCATCTGTTAATCAGAATACATTATTAATGTTGATGGGAGATTTTTGTTCCCAAACAGATCAGATGTTGGATGCATTTGGAGCTCTTACTGGTTTTGGTTGGGGTTTTTTGATGTTTTGTATGGGCTGATTTATAATAAGATAAATAACTGTAAACAGTATTTTAAAATTATTATTGTTATTATTACACTTTCACCATATATCTACAGAAGTTACAAGTGGCTGTGTGCAGCTGTGTATTTTATAGACAGGTAATGTAGTGAAGTCAACAAATCCTCCTGAGTGAAGTGATGTACTTGCAGGGGAAAATAGTCACCCCAAAACATTGAGGATTTTGGTACCCAGGCTGTTAGGGAGGCCTTATATACCAGAACAAGCATTTTATTTGTGCCAGTGCAAAATGTAGCATTACTGGAAAGAAATTCCAGGTGCTTTGTACTCTAGATGCAGGAAATGTACTCTGACATGAAACTAAGCGAGTCCAAAGAGATTCAATTCCTCTTCCATTCTGAGCACATAAAGTCATTTAACGGAGAGATTTCTGAAATAAATTCCAGCTGAAGGACAGATGAGTGTTTGTGCTCTTACTAAAAGGTTATGTTTAGCAAATGGGTTTTTTTGTCAATTTCAAGAGAATGGCCTGTGTTGTCTGCTAGAAATGGGTAACGCAGCTATTTCAACACAGGTGAAAGAAAGGTAGAGAGCCTTATCTGGAGTCTTTGTGCTGGGAATTCTCTCTTTTCTTTATGGAAGCCGTGGAGTCATTGGATGTCAAAACTGGGTTGTGAATCACTTTGTATTTGTTCATAACTGGGTAGAAATTGCTCTAAACATAGACAAATGCAAAGGTGGCTTTCCAGTAAAACTGTCTGATTCACCCTTTTCTCATCACAAACCAGCATACAGTCCCTCTGGGACACTCAGGACTCACAAGAAATCAGGCTGGCTTAAGCGGTACTAATTGGTGTCTATGCAGGCAAGCATTTGTGTGTTTTCTGGCACTGGGTTTGACGTCACAACTGTGGCTTTACTGGGAGATACATTTCTTCTTGTCCCCTGCACCTCCTGCTTCCCCCTTCCCCTCCATGCCAGGGACAGCACCTTGGCAGAAGGTTTCTCCTAAGAAGGAGGGTGCACCTGTGACTTTTTTCCTAGGCTTTAATTCTGACCTTTATGCTGTTAAGATCAGCCACCCTAACTCAGTGCAGGGAGCTCTCTCTCTGACTGCAAGCAGGTCTGGCTCTCCTGGAATGTAGCATAAGCAGGTACAGAGAGGAGGCTGGTGGGAAAAGGTGTGCATCTCCACAGCCAGGATTTTGGTTTGGTTATGCAGTCAGGGAGCTGATATTTGTGCTGCATTCACTTCCTTATACCTGGAGCACAGGTGGCTAACCTCACTGGTATGTTATTTGGCATATGAAGGATAGGGTTTGGTTTTGTTTTTTTTACAGTTGGAGAAAATCTCCTAATAGTCAGAATTTCAGAGATGAGGTGACACGTTTCCTTCTGGCACAAATACTGTCTGACAGCTATGTGCAATAGCACAACAGTGCAGAGCACTGAAGCTGAAAACCATCAAATTAGCACTGCTAATTATAACCATCCCACTAGTTACTATAAATACAATTATAGAAAATATCAAAGGCTTCTGAATTTGGCATCAATCTGGTTTGTTTTTAATAGAATGGAGCAAAAATTATTTAAGTCTTACATCAGGATGAAGTAAAAATACTTGTCCTGAAGGCTTTTTTTTTTTTTTTTTAAATCTATTATCCTATAGTAGAGGAAAGAGCATAAAATTAAAAAAAAAAAATTCTTGTCATGTACCAGGCTTTGATATATTTCTCTCTCTGCCTGACAATGCAGTTATACTTAGAAAAGCTCTTCAGTCTTGACTTTAGAATGACTTGCTCCTTGTGGATATTCTTTTACTCTAATTTATTTCTAAATATGCACATATCCACTTTCCACTATTGATTTCCAATGTGCTGTTCACTGGGAAGTTATGATTCTTGGGAGAGAAAGTCTGTGTATTTGATAAGGGACAGGAGAAATCTTTGTGGTTTTTAAGGCTTGAACGATTATGGATATACTGATTAAATCGGTGGCAGGATTTTTATTTTGTGAGGAATCTTAGTCTGTGCTTCTCTCTATAGTATTCCTTTCCTCTTACTTTCTTTTAGAAAACCTCAATACTTACTCAAATACTTCTAAAGTCAAGGAAATTTGGAGACAGTAAAAAAAAAAACCAAAAACCCCAAACCTGTTCTTGGCATATGGAAACATTTAAGTGTTTAGAGGACTGCATCAGCACAGAATCCCAATGGAACTAATAGACTAATTTGTACTTCTGTTCCTTGCTTTTGAAAAAGTATAAAGATATCCTCTTTTGTTCTCATCTCAGCAAATGATCAAGTAGGATATTTAACTTTAGGCCTGTAAATACTTCTATTGGCTTTGGTGATAGGACACAACCCTCTTACAGATAAGCATACACCTGAGTGCTCTGATGCATCAGAAGCAAGTACAGCCTTGAACCATTTAGCCTGATCTTGCACTCCTTAATTCAAAGTTTCCACCAATTTCACAAAGATTTTGTTCCCATAAAGACAGGAGAATCAGACCTGTAATTATTTCCAGGTAAAATAGTGTTTCTGACTTGAATACAAATGGATAAGTTTAAGGAAAAACAGTCAGATGAGAAGATACTTTGGTGGGGGCGGGGGAGAGAGGTTCATGTTAGTTTCTTTGCTTTTAGTCAGTTGTCATTTAACTCAATCTGGTTTGTGGTGGCTACATGTGCCAAAACAAAGTCTAACAGAAGGATTTTTCTTTCTTGAATTAAATCCTCAGGCAAGGAACAACAGCTGGAAAACGTGTGCATGACTGTCTGAATTGGTTTGTTTGTTTGTTTTTTTCTTAACAAGAACTGTGTTACCTCTTATCAAATTGTTTTTCAGCAAGTTCCATGAGTTACAAAAAGCCTTTCAGAAATATTATTTAAAAGCCCAAGTGCTCATGGAACGATGGCTTGTTGAAAGATAAGTGCAGTAGTTTTGATAAACGTGAATGGCGAAAGGAGATGTTTACTTCCCAAGTGACAGTCTGTAATCCAGTGCAGATATATAGTTCTGTTCACTTAAAAAGAAGTAGGCTTCATAGTGCAAATTTCTGAATCAAGCCATCAGAGTTATTTTGGAAATAAGCAAAATGGAGAAAATAAAAACTGGATTTGTACCACTTGCCTTATCAATATTAAGAAAAAGTGATACAGTAGAGTTTCAAGTGCAGTGCCAAACCTTGTCAAGTTAACAAAACCCTTTTCATTCACTGAAGTGTGGTTTCTATTCAGATTAATCATTAACGATTTTTTAAAATATTCTTTTGATAGATAATTATACAGTAGAGAAATAGGAGCAGCTTTTCATATTGTCAGTAGTGAAAAGTCAATTTTTGGACAAAATGATCTATTTCCCACTAGTCACCTTGCTATCCTTAATATATATTTCTGTATTACAGAAGAAACATTGACAATGATAGAAAAACTTAAAAGCACTTATATGCAAAAGATATTAATACTTTCCTTGAAAGATTAATGTGTCTTTATGGTTGAAGGAGTTATTTTAATATTGTAACCAAGCCTGCCTGAGGTTGGATAATGCTGTGTTCTTCAATTTATTCTCACATCCCTTTAGTAGAAGGACTGTGTAATCCTCTAAGCAGCTCATCACAGCAAACGGAGGGAGAAGTTTCAGGAAATCTGGTTGCAAGCCATTACCACAAGGAAATCATCTCTGTCTTTGGGAGATACACTTAGGTACTGGGTTGCTGATTTTAACTATGCACATAGTCACCCTGTTAGAAAGATTAGACACTGTTTCCAGGAAAGGAATTATTAGTGCATAACAAACAAATAATAGTGTTTTTTAAATAGCTACCCTGTATAAACCAGGGTTTAATCCTTCTGGTAACTATATTGTCATAAATGACTAGAATGAATGAAATTACTGGTATAAAAATGTAAGTGAGCATTAATAGGTTAAAAAGAATCTTAAGTAATAGCAACTTTTTAAGGCTAAGCTGAGGGACACATCAAGTGAGCATCCTCTTACAGTCCTGGACCAGGTAAATGGTCTTTTGGAATGCTGGCTTTTGCAAATTAAAGACTGAAAAGAATGCATAATAATAATAATGTCTCCACGTGCAGTGTGTGTTTATTTGGGGTGTATATCTCAACTGGTGTGACCAGGCTGCTGTGACTTTTTCATGCTAAGGGAAGGTCTGACTTGCTTAGTTAAATGTGCATGTCACCAGTTTAAGCAGTGCCTGGGGAAGGAAGTGCAACAACAAATTACAAGGACTGAGTATATGCAAATACCTACAGGAAGAGGTGGTGAATAACTCTTTATGGGAAGTGGCAGAACTCTTGAAAATGGCCTACCTGACTTAGGAGAGATGAGAGAGCAAGATACAAAGAAACATTGCTATAACCAGGGAAAAAAAAAAGTCACAGGAGGCTGGAAATGTTTTGTTTGACAAATCAATAATTAGAGAAGTGCTGACAAAAACAAGTAGCAGTATGTTAATTCCATATGGAAGACTTTGCATAACTGCACTGCTAGCCTTAAGGTTTCTTTAAAACTCGTTCTTTAGAGTTGAAAAACATCTTTTTTTAGATGATGTGTTTATTACATTGATAAACAGTAAAATGCTGCCACAGCAATTACCTTGATGATAAAGAGTTTGTAGACAGATACTTCCTGCATTCATTTCCTACCCAGATAAGTCACCAAAATCAGGGACTACCAATACAGGAAATGCTTTCATTACGAACTTCCTATCTGTTAATATCCATTTCACTCAGAAGATCTAAGCCCTTCTTGGTTGATATGAAGGTAATGTCCTACCTGTGGCATTTAAGCCACAGTACAACATATCTGTTCATGTTAAAAATTAAGCCCAGTGCTGTTATGATGGCCTATGAAATATCAGGGGTGTTTTTTTTTGGTTTTGTTTTTTTTTTCCCTCTGTACTGGTAGGAGAAATGACCTTGCATTTTTCAATACTGCAAATCAAGATGCTTCAACATACTTTGTGGTTCTGTCACATGGTGAGCAAGCAACCTCCCTCCAACTCAGTATTGCCTTCATCCTTTCCTTATTTTTATGCATCACCAAATAAAATTTTGTGTTTGTTTTTTTTTCTCCCAGCTCTTAAGGTGGACTTCTCCAGGAAGTTCAGAGCCTGTTCTGGATATATTAAAGAATCCCAGTCATCTCTTGCAATCCGCAGTGACATATATATTCAGCAGAAATGACTGAAACTGACATTTTGCCTCCCTATCCAGAGAAATGAAACCATGGCTAACCTGTACATTTGAACTTCTACTAAAGAAAGAGAGAAAAAAAAAAAAAAAAAAGAGAGAGAGAAACCTAGAGTGAAAGAAAAGTAAACAAAGACACAAAACCTCCATTGCTAATTGTAACTTTAGGGTAATTGATTTCAGGAACACAAATAGTATGAATGACGATTTACAGAACCCGAAGTATTTGGCCAATGGCTCGACTGGAGCCAGGCTTTCACCCAAGTTATTCAGGAATTCACCCTGAATTTTGCACAGTTTTGCCAATGATTCTCTTGGAATAACTCCAGGTTTCTGCCAACGAGATTGATATTCTGTGACTGAGATTGATATTTTGAGCCTTTCCCCGTAGTCTGTTGTGACTTCATAGACATCACTTGTTTTCATCTTTGAAGAAAGGAACAGTGTTCAGTTACCTCCTCACACTACTATGGGAAAGGCAGTTGTTTTAAGTTTCTGTTGTAGTCTGGCAGGCTGGGAATCTGAGGTTGGATTTACAGACCGCTCCAGAGACTGTGGGGAACACATTGCATGCAGCACCAGCTGCCAGAGAGAAGTCAGGTCTCCACAGGCCTGACAAAAGTCTAGTTACTGCAGGTGGATTCTGTAAGTTGAAGTTAGTTTTGGCAAGTAATTTAAACAAGACTATGGATGAAGAAGCTCTAGGAAGTTGCCCCTTGGCTTTGTGTTTGCAGGAATATTGGGAAAATAGACGCTGTCTCCTGAAAGCAACATTCTGGGGATGTGGTTAGCCAGCTCTTATCTGCTCACATACCTTTTTATTATTGTTAGTCTTTGGTGTATTCACATTAGCTTCCCTCATGCGTAAGGTATTCCCCTGGAAGTGCTCAGAATTGTTGCTTTTGACTAATCAGATCAGCTCACTAAAGTGGTGGCCAGAGACATTTTTCACATTATTTCCATACAGCCATCGCCTTTAAAAAATGTTCCTGCGATTTGTCATCAAGGCAGAGTTATATATACCATTTTCATGGAATTCAGAATCTGATTGTTTAGTCTATGTAAACGGGGTAAAAAAGAGAGGGATCCTGTGCCTTTAATGTTGTTTATAACGGTTAGACAGAGCTTGTCAGGTGAAGGTTAATTGCTCTCCAGTTAAAGCAGTTCTCTGCACAGATGGGTTATCAGGGCTGAACACTCGTTACAAGATTAATCTCGTTTCCGACAAGACTTCCCTTTCCTTCAACTGATTTTTACTCAGCCATTGGACCTGTCACCAGCCGTTAAAAGCAGGGTGGGTTACCTCTGGGATATTAATGCTTGTGTACAGTGAAACAATACAAAGTGTGTGTCATATCGGTAGAGAACATCTTTAGGAGACAGCACATTTCAGTGCTGTTCTGAAGGTCGAGATTCATAAACAACAGAAACAATCAGGAACGTTTGTATTAACCCCCTTAATGAATGTGAGCTCCAGCCAAATCATCCATAGGCTTGTTTTTTGATGTCTACTTTCTTCTACATGTAGAGCTAAAGTAGACTTTTAGTTCCAAAGTTGTATTTTTGTTGAAAATTTTAGTCAACAAGTTAGCCACTTCTGAAATTGTGGAACCTGGGACCGTGTTTCTGTGCTGTCAGTTAAACAATGTATGTGGCCACTTCAGTTAATGCTTGTTATTTTCTTCTCAGCAAGAAGAAGTATATCATGTTGGACACTTGAAGTAATTAAAACTTTAGGAATGTTGTCTTAGCCTCTACAGTAAACTCATTGAATTTTCCTCTTTCTGTAATCCAGAGTAGATCAGAATCAGGTCGATTATACCCAGTGGACTACAGAGATGTAAGATGGATGTAAAGCAAGTGCACATCATATTCTTATCATAATACTGCCTTATTAATTAAGAGTGCAGCAGGTGTGCCAGCCTAGGATGATCCTGAACAGTTGCATGGAATGAGTTCAAGGAGACTAAGGCAAAAAAGACAAAAGTTTTTCCTAGAGTTTGTTGTTTGTTTGGGTTTTTTTTTTTTTAAGTTCTGATAAATCTAAAATAACACAAGTTGGCAAAAGCCTCTGGCTGCCAAGTTTCTTACATGCAACTTTAGTCAGTAAATTCCAAAGCACTAAACAAATATTCAAGGCAACAAACAGGGTGTCTCTTATGTTTCCTTAGAGCTTCCTGTCCTGGTTTTGGACTAACACGATCCTGTCAAAGGTGCTGAGTCTCTCTGTTGACTTCAGTGAACTTTGAATCAGGTTGAGAAGTTCAGGCAAAAAAAATACCCAAGCTGCGGAGAGTCAGGGGCAGCGCAGCATTCACTGAGTGATTGCTGTAGATGTGATCCATCAAAACATACAGATAACATGATGAACTGAAAGCATCTGAACTTCTACAGTGGTGTTTTAGATTCAGTGTGAAAATGTGCTACTCATATTGGGTTCTGCAATGCCAAAGTGATGTCCACCATTTTCTCTTTATCAAAAAATAGTAAGACAAATCCAGCACATTTTATGCACCTGTAATGACAGAGGTGTCTGCACATGTACAGCATTAAAAAAGTTCATTAGAGAAGAGACTTACCTCCAGGGACATAGCAGAAATTAGCATTTCTTATAATTCGGAGCAAAAAAAAAATTAAGAAAATAATATGGAGAGAAAGTTCATTATCTCTGTCTGATGCACAGCAAAAATGTCATGGGGGCTCCTACATAGTGATGTAAACTAATTTGTACTCATTATTAATAATACTGGCCAAGAAACTGTTAATGTTCTGTAAATCTTTCAGTGAAGTTCTTTATTGAAACTCTATTTTTGACCTATGTTTTATAAATATTTAGCAAAATAAGCAAATTATATGAAAAATATTTTTTTGTGAGATGAGGTCTATCTACAAGCTTCTGAAAATGTCTTATTTTTCTTCTTTTGTTTTCTTTTATAATCATAGAATTAAAGAATCAGTCTGGGTTGGAAGGGATCACAGAGATCATCTAGTTCCAACCCTCCTGCCATGGGCAGGGACACCCTACCCTAGACCAGGCTGGCCAGAGCCTCATCCAGCCTGGCCTTAAACACCTCCAGGGATGTAGCCTGAACCACCTGCCTGAGCAACCTGTTCCAGGGTCTCACCACTCTCATGCTGAAGAACTTCCTCCTCATGTCCAGTCTGAATCACTCCACCTCCAGCTTTGCTCCATTCCCCCTAGTCCTGTCACTACCTGATAGCCTAAAAAGTCTCTCCACAGCTTTTTTGTAGGTCCCCTTCAGATACTGGAAGGCCATCATCAAAGTAGTCTAATTACCTTACTGATTAATTCATAGTTACTTTTACTTATGAGTATTTAAAAAGTAAATTTTCCTTTAGTTTAGACTCCACAGGTTTTAAGGAAATGTACTCACTGCATTTATAAAGCTGGAATGAAAGATATCAAACCTACCTCTGGATATCATACACTTCAGCTGTATGCATTCAGAGCCAAAAAAATTGGAAGTAAGTGGAGTCCATTGCTGTTTGAGTAAGATAGGAGAAGTGCATCATGAATCTTTATAATCCCAACTAAATCATTGGTGCTTTATGCCAAAGGAGGCAAATTCAGTAGTAAATGGACCAGCTTAAAATTCAATAAAAAACAAAAGGATCTGTAAGGTTAGATTGACTTTGGTTGAATATTTGAAGATGGAGTGCTCACAATTGCGAAGTGTTGCTATGCCACTTACCTCCTTTCAGTGGAGTGAAAAACAAAACCAAAAGCAACCCACTTGTCAAAACTACCTTTCTGGAAAAAGTAAGGAAGATTGAAAGTGGTTAGCTCTTTTTTTTTTTTTTTTTCTTCTCTCTAGAAGAAGTCTGTCTTTACTAAAATAATGTAATTAAATGTTGAATGAAGTCAGTCACAGAGCAGATTAATTTGGTGTCCATTTCTTTCTTGTATCTTCCTTCCTTCCTACCTCTAATTTAAACCAGCTGAAATGCTAGGCTACCACACTTTTCCAAAACTCCTATATTTTACCTCTCACCTTTAATATACAAAAAATACACTGCTTTTATTTTGCAGGGTCATAGCTGATCCCTTTTAAACGCTTCTGACCTTTGTTAGGTTTTTATTCATATGGGTATCAGTGGCACACCTTCAGATGAAAAATTGCCACTAGCTATTGATACCTAATGCTGTGCTCTTGCATTTTGTTTTCTCACGCTCAAAATGGGATAGCAATGAGCTCCTAGTTGACAAACTGCTTAGTGGGCAAGTGTGTTGCAAATTGGGCTTCTACCACACCACTTCTAAAAAATACATTTAAATATGTGATCATTAAAGTAACCCAAAATCTGTAAAATGGGTGTGTAAATGGTTGCCTTCTAAATTGTTTTGCATGAATGGTGTCTGCAATTAGCATGAATCTTAGGTGTCTTCGTATTGACTTTTTCCCCCTACATCTTCATCATGTACTCATCTAACCTTTCAGAAACCAGAACAGACCAGGTTCAGTTCCCAAGTGTCTTTCTTTTCTGAGCTTGGGCCTTCATAGTGCTGTTTTCCCATTTCATGGAGGTTTTGCTTGTCCTCAATCTCTGTCAGCTGCTTCTTGGAGTATGCAATTCTTGCCAATTCTCACAATTTTTATAAAGAGTCTTGTGGTATTTAGCTTTTTGGTTTTTTAAAGGACAGTTTCTTAAATCATGTGGACAATTGCTGTCTTCAGTTTTCATTAACAAAAGACTCTCTAGTACTAAAGAATGTACCCATAAGTCTTAAAAACCAGGAGGTAGACCCAAAATGCATTGCCTTTAAATACTTTCTAGTTCTGAGGCCTGACTTATAAATGAAACATGCCCTCTAACAAGGCTGAACTCATCACAGGCCAGAGACCCTGCAAAACTATACACACCACCTGAGCATTGCTTGCCTGTTTCTTCAGGTGTTGCATGTGGTGTTAGTACCACTTAGGTCTCAACCTTGTCCAATGTGCAGAGGTAGATCTCACACAAAACAAGGACCTTGTCTAAGGGTCTGATGCAGGTAGATGCTCAATAACCTGGAATTCTAAGGCACATTTTTTAGTTAAGAAAAAAAGTGAGTCAGACATTTCTGGTTGTGTTTCTACTTTTCGAGATGGGATTCAGATGGATTCTTGCCATCAGGTATCTTACTCCTGAAGCTGTAAGGATAAAAAGCTGGAATTCTAATCAATTGGAGAAATGTATTTTCTATGTAATAACTGATAAAAGCTTCAGTTTATTTTTAAAAATACACAGTGTTTGTAATATTGCTAATCAGGATGATGCACCTCTATATATCTTAGTAGTGACTTTCTCTCCAAGTATTGCAATTTAGGGGCATGCAGCAGAGAGAATCACTTAAGGATACAAGTAGGTTGTTAGAGAAAGGTCAGTTTTATGTGGGGTGTCTGTGAGCCCCAAGGCATTGTTTTCCCTAGCTGCTCTTCTGTTCCTTCCCTTAGAGGATGACTCAGAGAGATTCAGAATGTTGAATAAGAGAAGTTAACATGCTAAGAAAGGTTCTGTATGACAGTTTAAAGGTGGAGGTAGATATCGGTGGGAAGGACATGGACTTGATGGAGGGCCACAAAAATGATCAAGGGGCTGGAATACCTCTCCTGTGAGGACATGCTGAGGGAACTGGGGTTATTCAACCTGAACAAGAGAAGACTCTGGGGAGACCTAATTCCAGTACCTGAAGGGGGTCTACAAGTAGGCTGGAATGAGACTGTTTATAAAGGCCTGTAGTGATAGGACAAGAGGCAATGGTTTTAAATTAGGTTAAGAATAGCTTTAGGTTGGATGTTAGGAAGAAATTCTTTACTATGAGAGTAGTGGAATACTGGAACAGGTTGCCCAGGGAGATAGTTGAGGCCCCATCCTTGGAGATATTCAGGTTCAACAGGGCTCTGAGCAACCTGATCTACTGAAGGATGTCCCTGCTCACCGCAGCAGGGAAGGACTAGATGACCTTAAGAGGTCCCTTCCAACCCAAACCATGCTGTGATTCTGTGACACTGTAATTAAGGTGTCAATAAGGAGTGTTACAATTTCTGTCAGTAAAAATACTCAGAATTGAGGCCTTGAGTGACCTGATCTAGTGGGAGGTGTCCCTGCCTATGGCAGGGGGTTGGAACTGGATGATCTTTGAGGTCTCTTCCAACCTAAACCATTCTATCATTCTATGATTCTATGATAATTCATAGTTCATAAGATGATGACATGAGCTTAAAAATAATGGAATTTTGGGGAATAATATATGTATAGTTAATCTTATCTGTCTCTTAACATTCACATTTTTTTAGCTGGAATAAAAACTGTGTTTCAGGTTTTCAGCTGACTCTAGAATGTAGGTCCAAAGGAACCTGAGGTCAGTAAGACCATTAAAGTTGGCAGCTGCTGTTATTAAAAAGGAAGCTTGATAAATCCTCAGAATTCATTATTTTTGAAGCTTAGTTAGATAAGATAGAGCACACAGCATTGGGTGATGCTGAAAATGAAAATGCTAGGCTTGATAATAACACTCAAACTAGATGTTGAGCAGAATCAGGACCAATGTGATGTCTTTCAAAATAATTTACAAACTACCACATAAGCGACAAGCAATAATAACCAGTGCCAGCCAGTGCTGGAAAAAGAAAAGTGAAAGGTGGCAAAACAAGATCTGTCAAGGAAGTACTTTGAGTCATGAAGTATCCTAAAGAGGACAAAATTTTAGACTTTTTCAAAATACCAGCTCAGTGTTAAAGTGAAGCTAGGAGACAGTGAGTATAAACTGTAATCTCCAGTACTTTAGAGATCATTCACAGTCTTGTAAATGCCACAGACATTTACACCAGACCTGTGTAAATAAAGCCAAGCAAAGGAGAGCAGAGGCCCAAACTTCTAAAAAAAAAAGTCTAGTTTTACAAGCAAAGAAGTCCCACACCAAACACCATCAAAATTCCCTGATTTTGCCTGTGAATTAGGCCAAGCGCACCAGGAATCGAAAGCCTGAAGTGAAAAGGGGAAAAAGAAAAATTGGTTTGGTTTTACAGAACAGTGGGCAGTTGTAGAAGCCTTATTTTTGTACAAAGTTTCTTTTATTAACTGGGACTGGGCTGAAGCAGAGAGCTGTATTGCATCCTTCAGCTGCAGTGTGGCAGATGATGTGCAAAAGCCACTGCCGTCCTCTGGGACATGACCACTGCCAGAACGGATGTGCTGCCCTCTGCAAGAAGGAAATACCTTACTTTCCAAGCAAGTTGTTTCAGGGCAAAGACAAGCACTTCCCTACCTGGGTTTTACTTAGAGAGTTGTCTGTCTGTTTAATGATGCCTGTGGTGGTCCCAGCAGAACTGTAGAAATAATACACCAGGAGGAGTTACTAGTTCATTCACATGAATACCTTCTCCTTATCAAACATCTTGTTTACAAGGCAGGTCGTGTAGCAAAAGGTTTAGCATAAAATATGAGACCTTCAGAGTCTATTTGTAAACTTAGCTAGCTCAGAGAGAAACTGCACTGTGATTCCCGGGTTTATCCTACTGCTAAAAAGCCTCAACAGAGCTGGCATGAAACACTTATTTTACCAGCCACTGTGAGTGTGGCTGGTTATATCTTCTGTATTTGCTGTAGTATGAATATCTGCCCATTCTATTCCAGTTTGTTACCCAACATGTCCACTAAATACCAAATGCTGATTCTGTCTTCTTTTAGGTGATGGAAGAAATTTAATGCAGAGGCTTACAACAGAGGCATGCAATTCCCTGACTTTCAATATATTTTCTTTTTCTTTTTCTTTTTCTTTCTGGTTCACTTTCTAAGTTTCCTAGAGCCTGTGGGTTTGCTTATTAAATGTAAAAGCTTATCTCTGGACTAAAATGAGTATTTTTAAAAAGTTATTTTTGTGTACTGCTCCAGAAAAAAATACCTTGGTCTTGTCCAGATGTTGAAGTCTTAAGATGCTAAGCAGTAGATTGTCATATAACTTGTAACCACTGTGTATATCTTCAGCATACAAAAGACCTCATAAACATTATCTCATTGCTTCTGATGTTCTCAGTTTCTCTGGTTGACTTTGTTGTACCTCCCTGCCTTCCCAGTGCTTCAGCCACTAGTGGAATCCTCCAGTCCTACAGACTTCAGCCTATTTTTTAAGCATCTGTATTCTTTCCTTCCCTAGATTTCTTTGATCTCCTTTAGGACTACTTCATAACGTTCACTGTTTGCTTTTTCATTTTTCAATTTCTCTTCTTTATGTAATCTTTAGTTGTCCTCAACTTCTAAACACATGTTTCTGAAGGACAGAGCTTGTTTCACACTCTCTGGCATCTCCACACAAGCATCTTACGCTCCTTTTGACCAGAGATGTAGTTCACCTAACTCTACAAATTTAGGTCCTGTTGAAGTGCTTGTAAGAATAGGTTGCTCTTCATGGGAAAATCTTTCCCTTTGAATAATGAAAATACTCTGAAACCATCACATTTGTATTATCAGTAGCCTGCTAATTGCTCCTGTTATTGCTGGCTAACTACAGGGTGTTTTGCCTTTTTTAATTACCATGTTATAAGCCCAGTGGAAACAGAGACTGTTGTAGCATCAGTGAATCACAATGAGTTTTGTGCACACATGATCTGATGGCTAATGACTCAGACAGAGGACTGGAGGGGAGGCTTTTTCAGTTATGTCCACACATCCACAGTGTGACTTGAAAAAAATCACTATTTATTTTCAGAAACAGCTGTTCTTTTTCAGGTTCCCATCTCAAACACTCGCACTGTGATTTTCAGAGCTTTTCTATTTCCCACAGAACTGGTGTCATTAATAACCTCTCTGCACTTTCAATCTGGCATGAAATGGGACATTATGCTACTCAACTGCTAAAATTTCAGAGGCTGCACAAAGCTCAGTTAATGCTGAAGTTGTTCTGTTGCTTTGAGAAACACCTATAAATAGAGATCTGTTAGCTCCTATTTGCAGATAGGTCTAGTTAACATCAATAGCAGTACTCATATAAAAAGTTAGTGTGGAATAGCAGGTTTTAAAAATGAGAAGTATAGTTTTCATTGCAAGAATCGATGATTTCACTGACACTTGAAAACATTTTAAGATTTTTTACTATATCCTCAGAGATTTCACTAGAAATACAGACACAGGAACCTCAGACTTTGAAAACCACATAAATAACTGAATTTTCAAATAACTGATTAAAACAAATAAATTACATATGATGAATGTTTAGTGTACTCAACGTAAGCCTGTTTGTAGAAAAAATAAAATAGGAGAAGATGTGTCAGAAATCTAAGATACTTCTAGCAAACATTTTCTTCACAGTTGTGACTGAAGTCTGAAGCTTCAGAAGGTAATAAACAGCTTTGAAATGTGCCTGGTCAGTGATGAAATACTCAACATGAGGAAGCAAAAACCTTCCTGAATCCTTAGATCTCTTTTTTTTCCCCCTCATATTCTTACACTGGCTGGTTTCTAAAGGTCTGGTTTAGATTTCAGTCTTACTGGTAGCATCTTATAAGCAGCCTTTTATATATCTAAAAGATGTTCAGAAGATTCAGCGTTCTCTTAGTAAAATGAACTATGCTTTTCTGTTAACTCTGTTGGAGCAAAATTAGTTCATATTGAGTGATACCTTTGGTTTGGTCCCGAAATTAGAGTCCCGAGAAATTCATGATTTAAGCAGATGCCTAGTTCAAACAGGGATGCTTCGAGGCTGCGCGTCTACATCTCTGTGTGCATTGTAATTATTTGCAAATGTATTGAACACCCACAACTACAAAACCTTTGTTAATGGGATGTGTTCCGGGTGAATTGAATGATATATTTTAAAAACTCTAAGACTTTACTTGGTCGAATTCCAATCCTCTGTCTGAGAAGCTTTCAGACGGAAAATAAAACATAAAATCCCACCTTCCTGCTCTCATGTCAAGTGCTCTTGTTGACTTGCTGTTGCCTTTGGCTTACCTCAGCTGTTGGCAGTCTCTGACATTAAGAAATGCTGAGCCCCAACGTTGCAGTAGGGCAGGAGAACTCTGCACATTGAGGGTGAGAGCCATCTTCCCTTTGGTGGGGCATACTGCATTAGGAAATTTGTCCCAGTAGGGACCTACAGGGATATTCCCTCGCACTCTGCATTGGTATTTATAGCAGGAAGTGGTTGGGTTTGATATGGGATTTCAGGAGGGGAGGACACCGTCAATACTGCACATTGCATTAACTTCCACATGTTCTCACCACAGTGAGGTGCAGGGATAGACCTGGGCAGTCAAGAGGCATCTGAAAGTGGAGAAATCCCTCCCAGTTTTGCCATCACCATCGTGATGGTGACACAGACAAGATCAGCTAGAGTAGAGCCAGAGAAAGCAACTGCAGAAAGAGCCCAGACAAGGACGAGATGTTTGTATGGTTTTAGGTGGTTTTGCTCCAGACTGTGCTGATTAGCTTTTTGCTTTTCCTTCCCTTTCTTGTGTCTTTTCACTTACACTCCACTTCTTGCCTGCCATGCATAGTAGCCTTTCATTTTTTTATTGTCTTCTGTGCAGTTTATTCAAATGGAAAAATGGCAAGCACAACTATCATTGCCACACTATGCAATTGTGCTTTGTTTTGTATCCATGAGTTGCCCAGGGAGGTGGTTGAGGCCCCATCCTGGAGGTGTTTAAGGCCAGGCTGGATGAGATTCTGGCCAACCTGATCTAGGGTAGAGTGTCCCTACCCATGGCAAGGGGATTGGAACTAGAATCATAGAATCATAGAATAGTTTAGGTTGGAAGAGACCTCAAAGATCATCCAGTTCCAACTCCCTGCCATAGGCAGGGACACCTCCCACTAGATCAGGTGGCTCAAGACCTCATCCAGCCTGACCTTGAACACATGACTAGATGATCCCTGTGGTCCTTTCCAACCCTGACTGATTCTATGATATGTTTTCTCGGTTTGTGTCCCTTCTATGTTAGTTTAAATAATTTTGTGATATGTGTCTACTGCTTTCTTTGCCTTAGTTCTGACCCTAAGATAGCAGACTCCATCATATCTTTTTTCTATGTAGGACTGGATAACATTAATGATTTGTAAATTCTACATAGGCATTTGATAGGTCCTTTTTGCTGCAATACGGAGTGTAAAAGTCCACAGGAAGTCAGCACATCATGACAGGAGTATTGCCCCATAACTTCTCTGTGGAGTACACCTTTCAAGCTGTGTTTAAGACCGTGGATTTTAATTGTGAGTGATTGCAAAGTCCATATTTTTGCATCTTTTGTCAAGAGAAAAAATAAATTAGCCACATTTTTGCACTGCAAAAGCAATGTCTCCCTGCCCAAAGGTTTTAAAGCTCGTCATGTTATTTTTTTGGGGAGAAACATTCCAGCAGCTGTGTTGATTCTTACAAATATCTTTCTCTTACCTGCATACTTCACATGGACAACAAGGCTCAAATAATTTACTTTTACTCCTTCTTTCTGCTTTTATACCCTCGACAAGCCAAATACAGAAAGATGTTAAAGTGACATGGTGACATTTATTACTGACTGATCACATATGTCTCAATGAATGGCATACATTATACCTGGGAGTATATGGGAGTTTAGTGTATGGGTTTTCTTGGTTTATTGAATACCAGGAACTTTGGAGGTTGCTCGGATCCTCCAGGAACTAAATCAGCATGATCTCCTGGCTTTCCCTTCTTACAGAGTGACATGTGTCATTTTGCTTTATTTAGTCTGTGCTTGCATTTTATTAGATTGCAGAGAAGCACAAGTGGTGTCTGTTTACATTCCTTACTGATTCAGCTTGAAATTATGACCAAGTATGGAATGAGTAGTCTGTAAAAAGGCATGGTAATTTCTGGCCGTCAGACATACAAAGGTGTTCCTGGAAGCTCAAAACCCAGAGTGCAAATCAGTTAGCCTTCTCGATGATTTTGAAACCTCAAATCCTTTGAAATAGTTGGCAACTTGCCTGTTGCATATTTACGGTTACACAATTCTTCCTCTCTGACTTTTAAAGGTTCCTCCTTCCTTTTTTCTGCTAAGTCCCTTGGCAGCAACAAAAGTTTCTCTCCCTTCCCCAGCTCTCCTTCTAGCATGTGCTCCCTCTCTCCCCTCCCTTGCTATAGCACATTGTTCTGTGGAAATAGCTTGTTTTGAGTTCACACTTTGTTTTCCTGCTGTTTTTCTGGGAAGCTGGATGTGGCACAAAAGATATGGGAGCAGCTTGTAGGAAATGGGTTTGTTTGGGGAAACAATAAAAGAGAAAGAGCCTGCATACCTCTCCTGTATGTTTGAAGGCATAGTGTACAGTATATGAAGACATTTTGGGGGCCATTTTTTTCAGTACAGGCCAAAGAAAATTAAATAAAAATATTTTATGTCTGGGTAGCTTAAGATTTACATCCACACATCCTGCTTTCGTATAGTAATGATTATTAGACACTTTGTCTTAATGGTGAGGGATGGGGAAAAACATCTTAATAGTTTCTGTTGCTGGAGTAAATTAATGTCTCAGGATTTTGTACTTGATACTGTCTTCATTTGCATGGACTTTCTTTTCATCACTGGCCATCAGGTTACCACCTTTTTTGTCCTTCTGGAGCTAGCATTGGTGTCACTGAAAAATACTGTCAATATCAGAGTTGCAGGGCATGGTTTTAGTAAGAGTGATAATGTTGGTAACCACTAGTTCAGAAGAGTAACTGCTACAGGGAAAAGCTCTAAGATTTTTCTTTTTTCCCACATCAAAGGTACCACCACCTACATTTCCCTTTTATTCTTCACATGTACAATAAAAAATGGGCCACAACCTGTTTCTGCTACATACAGGATTCATCAGAAAGCATAGTTGCAGAGCCACTATTGCACAGTAAAGGTAAAATCGAATTTGTGAAGTAGTTGAAAATCTTTTGCAGTAATTATTTATTTTTCTGATTTTGGATTGGCAATTTTGTTTAGAAAGACATTGCTTAAATAAACTGATGAGAACTCATTTTAAAAGCTAAAGTACAGGTGTAATTGGAGATTTGGGTTTGGTGTATGCAAGGATTTCTTGTGGTTATTCTGTTTTGTTTTGCTTGGGGGCAAACTAAGACCATCCACTCCAACCTTTGTCTGTCATAGATATGAAACATTCTTCCTCTGATCTGTTGGCTTGGCTGCCTCTCTAACTGTAGTATATCAAAAACTGTACCAATCTCTTTGACTTATCTCATAGTTAATTTTTGAGCTAAACCAACAATCTCCTTACTTTATTCTGGTTCAGCAGAATAGTTTAAATTTACTTGAACGTAGGCATGTGCTGAACTTTATTGCTGTTTTACTAAGCTCTCTCCTGCATTAAGCTTTACACACAAAGAAAGAAATGAATACTTTGGCATTCAACCCTGTATTAATTTCATTAGTCATGTTTTGTGGCAAACGATGAAAATAATGTGCTGAAGTATGAATCAAGTATTAGCTATAAACAATTATAGGAAAGTATGTTAGGCTATACACTATAAAGGTTATTGTGACAGGAAGTCATATTTTACGCACACAGTGGGCATACTTGGAGAGCTCATTCTGACTTTCGGAAGATTACCTATCTGAACAATATTCCAGATGCTCGTAAAATGGAGAACACCATGAGAAGCATGTGGTACTGTAGATGTATATATTCAATGTATATACATGGAAGATCCAGAATAAAAGGTGGCTGAGGAAAAGGAAGCAAGAATAGTGAAAACAAAAGACTTCCTGTGGTGCAAAAATGGAAAGCACTCTTAATGCACTGAGTTTTTAAAAAGCAATAGCAATTTGCATTTTAATTCATTATCTAATGCGGAGAAGTCAGTAAGAAAGTCAAGACAAACGCATTTGAGAGTAAATAAAAACATCCATGCTAATGGAGATAGCTTAAGCACTTGCAAAAGCCATCAAGCAAGGAAATTATGAAGTATTGGATGTGGGAGGTGTTCTCTAAGTGGGCAGGTGAGAATTTTAAATGTGTGTGGAGGTGAACATAGGGGAGTATCTGAGACGTTGTCAGCCTGGTGCAATAGGATTTCCAGCTCCAGGGGTCCCTGAGGAGGAAGCTGAGCTGCAGGAAAGCAGTACTGCAGATGCCCAAGAACAATTCCCCCTCCCATCTCCCTAGGCTGATTGCCATGCCTGGCTGCTGGTTTGAGAAGACCGGCCAGATTTAATGTGTAACATGCCCAGCGGACACCTTTTTGTTTTCCTGTGATTTCCGTGGGGTAGCTAATATTACATTGGAGCTGAAATTCTTCCTGCGGTCTTTCCGACCAGACAGAGGGTGACCCGTGCATACATGTGTGCGCACGTGCACCGGCACCACACGCAGAGGGACTGCAGGGAAGTGATGGGTCACCTAGAAGTTCAGTTCATGGCCAGCATCCAAGTGTTATTTCCCTAATGCAGTTAGACATTCACAAAAATAAAGGTTCATTGAGAAGGAAACTAATCTGGATGCTCTTTCGACTTTTACCACTCGTATTTAATTCTTCCATCAGTGCACTTAATATTCCTTCCTATGCATTTATCTTCACCTTGCTGGTGAGTTTGTCTTTGGTACATGGCATACCTTAGAGAAAAGTATTTTAGTGCCTATGTTATTTTTACTTTAAAATTGGTTTGGAGGTTGAGGACTAAATAATTTAAAATGTGTGAGTATACATTTAAGTGCATATATAAAATGGGCATATATATATACATGTATATATATACATAAAGATATATACATGATGGGTCAACCCACCGCAGTTAACAAATATTAAACTTAATATACAAGTAATAGGTAATCTTGTAGTTTTAACTAAGCTTTAACTAAGTTTTAACTAGGGAGATGAGCTGAAAATGTTACCTTCTTGTGATAACACTGGACAAATGTTTTGAATAAGGCAGGGGGAAAAAAAAAAAGTCGTGGTATGATTCTATGATTCTGTATTCTATGATCTTTATTTTGAGAATTTTCTCAATAAGGTTTCCAAAACCAGTGTATCAGGACAGTTACTGGCTCAAGCAAAGCCTCGTTATGGACAGGTGACTGACTCAAACACATAGTAATTGTTGAAGACATCCCATTCGAAGTGCTGGGGCTACCCTGATGTCAAAAAATTTAAGAGGAAATGTGGAAAGGATAGGATTTCACATCTATAGTATGATTGATATTTTGGTTTGGGAAGTTGTTTTAATCCCAAGACTCCATCCCAAAATTATTTTCCTCTATTAGTCAAAGTTCAAAGCAGGTGTGCCACGCAGCCCCAGTTCCCTTTTGATTGGGCTGCAGGCCACTTTACAAACCTCTGCCACCTGTTTTGTCAAACAGATCTTTGCTTGAATGATTGCTGAAAAAACTGTTTTGTTTTCTTTAAACATAAAGTACAAGGTTGGCTTCTCCTTCAAGTTGATAAAATCTTACATTAAAAAAAAAGGAGGTAGAAGCAACAGGCTATCTGTGGGCTCAGGCAGAAATTAAAAGGAGCTTTAATATCCAAGTTTTCCCAGTCCTGTAGTCATTTGGAAGCCCTAGAAATTAACAACCAAGCATGAAAGAGAAAAAAACATCAGGCTTTCAAAGTTCACTATTTACAATACTGTCAAGATGAAAAGGAAGAAAAGTCTATTATATTGACTGAAAAAAACCAGTTCTTTCAAACTTAAATGTTGCAGGTCTTTATATGGATGGAAGTGCTAAAATAAGTGTACAAAGCTAGGGTTTCTTTTTAAATGGCCATACAATATACAATCTGCAGGATACAATTGTGTTGGTTTTTTTAGCACTGATGAATTAAGGTTGACATAATCATTCAGGAATAGGCATTCTGAGCCCAACTGATCATTGTGCTGCTCCAGCCCTGCAGCCACCTAACCATTTTCATTGAGCTGCTAGTGCAGTGGGTAAAACTTCATGTTGTCTCAGTCTTTAGACGGTTTGCCAGTGCTCTCTTCACACAGAAGGAAAAGTGGAATAAGACACATCACTGTATAGTACTAGACTGTCTGGTTTATTCCCCAAACATTTTGGTAGTCATGAATTTGGAGGTCCATTTTCATTCAGAAGCCTGATGAAGTTGTTCAGTAGTTGTGCATGGGCCGAGTTGCTTCCAAGCATATCCCTCTTGAAGTTGCTTTGGTTTTGAACATGCACTGAGGTAGATGAAGGGTGGAGACTCTCCTCACTGTGTTTGAACAACTCCACTGCATTGCTTTGATGGTGTCCAGTGTAAGAAGGAGTTTCTTATTCCATTTGTTAACTCTGAGGTTAAATTGTTCATTTGTGTTTTACTGCCAGATAAAGATTGCAGATGAAGAAATTGATTGTGAATTGGCAGCTCTTTAAATCAGATACTTATGGATGCTTAATCTCGTGTGAGATTACAGAATAGTCCCAAATACAGCATGAAGTTTGTCATGAGAGAGAGGTATCTTCTAAAGCAAGACCTGTTTTCAGTAATTCTTACCAAAGTTTCCTCATCTGAAGTAGTGCAGTGGTGATGTTTTCTTATTTTATGAAGCATGGGGTGACCTGGAGTTGAATTCTTTGTGCTACAAATATTACTCTATGATGGAAGGAGGTGTCAAGAATATCTCAGTCAAAAATAGGGTTTGCTTAAATTTCAGGAGTGATAGTCTATATGTTAGAAATTACAATAAACCATCACAGTCAACATTTGAATTTATAATGTTTCAGCATTTGTTCATAACCAAAATGTTAAAGCTCTGGGCTGTACCATGAGGCCTCCATTGACACTACTAGTCCTAAGGAAACTGGGAGAGTGACTTACACAAAGAAAATATATTAAACATCTGCTGTTGTTTCCCAGAAATTAGTCTAGCCTGAAACTTCACAGAATCATTTTGATGGATGCTTGATGATTCCTTTCTTCAAGTGGGACTGCAGCAGTGGCTCTCCTTTGCTTCCAAACATCCTTTGTATTTTTTTCAGCAAGAAGTGAAGATACCAGATAAGCGCAGCACTGGGCCTGTGTTTGGATTGACACAGACTATCTAAGGACTCTTTGCAAATAGGTGAAAGATGTTAGCTGAGCTGGCAAAAAGATTCTCATGGGTGGAGGTGAGGACAACATCTGTCTTTCCTATCTTCTACTTGCCAATACTTTCTGTTGTTCCTGAACTCTCTCATGAATATAATATGTGGATTTTTGTCTGATCTAATGAATCCAAGACTCAAAGATTTACTTGGAAAACATATTCCAGATGTGTGCTGTAGTTCCTGACTCAGGTGACTGAATTTTAAGTAGTAACCTTTTCCAATGTGTTCCACATGCCATACCAAGTATCGTGCAAAACAACTTATTTTGCAAGTGGGCAGAAGAGAGTTTGTAAGAGCATCATGATTAATAAAACGTCAATAATTTTATTTGTTGTTTCACTGATTATTGTTGGATGCAGTGAATGCAAGGCTCAAAGACTTGGCTTTGAAGCAGAACTGCAGATTTAGACTAGAAGCTCTGCAAGCAGTTCAACCACAGCTTGCTTTGTTGTGCAGTGATGCCTGTTGCAGACGTGAGCAGATCAGAGTTGCAGGCTGCTCTACAAGGTTCTGGTGTCCAGCCTCACATGTGCTTTCTGTTCCAGTATGGAAATGACATTCCTAGCCTGTTTGAAATTAGGCTTTCAGTCCAGATAAACGGCTTCCTAGAGCATCAGAAGATGTAGTCTGATGAACATGAGAAAGAAAAGTAGCAAGTGAGAAGAGTGACTTGGTATAGTCTGAAGCAGCTATACCAAGGTTTGCATACTGTGTGCTTGCACATTTCTACTTGCTCTGTGTTTTAGGTATTAACTGGATTTGTGTGATTGCACAAAACTTAATTAAGAAAGGTTATCAAGTATGCAAGGGATACTGAGTGCCAAAAAAAAAACCCAAAAACCCCAAACCCAAAAAAAACATAGAAAAGCTTAATGGAGCTAATTGCATGGTCTTAACGAGAACAATCTTCCCTCAGAAAATGCAGGTCCTCTCCAAATGTAACTATTAAGATCTTTTAACATCTGCAAAACACATGTCAGTGCATTACAATTCATCCTTTTAATAAATGTTTTGGTGAAAGTTTTCATATACCAGATTTTTTTTTTTCTCTAAGTTAAAATGAAAATAAGTCCCAATATGTCAGAATTCTTCATAGAATCGAGACTTAATTTTTCTGACCAGCTGTAGACATCCAACAAGTGATAGGAAACAGCCTATGTCTGCATGAAATGTGGCTGTATGGAGGTCTAACCTTGTGCTTATAATATGTGAAACCATATTTGAGAAGAAGTAAAAGTTGTTTGCATTAATGAAGAGAAATATCATAAAACTGGTGTCAGATAATAGATTATATAAATGCAATGATAGATGGCAAAGCTAAGTAAAAGTTCTTAATTGCAATGTTACTGCAAGTCCCTCATAGTCAAGGGTAACAGGTCTGTTTTGCTGTGTGGGAGTGCTGACTCCACAAGCAGTAAGTGCATTTTACTGTCTGCAGCATTACTGAACATGCAACAAGGGCTGTTGTTTTATTTCTGTCTCCTCATGCATCCCCCTCTTTCTATGTAGCTCTTGCCTGGTGTCCTACTAGCTTGTGGCCAGTGTTTTTTATCTTACTGGTATGCTAGAATTTTAGCTGCTAAGCTCTTCACTTTCAAAGTCTTCCAGAGATTTTTTTTTTTTTTTTTTTCAACCAGCAGATCACTTGATAGATTTTGGAAAACCAATAGGGATAAAAAAAGATCTACTGAACTTTTTCTGTTACATGGCTTAAACAATAAAACATAAAAATACAGGAAGAAATTAAAGAAAAGAGAGATTAATATTTTGAGATACACACATACATGCAATGAGTGTGCTATCTAGAACCATCAGTCTAATTCTTCAATCTAGTTTCTGTGCAAATGAATAGAAATTAAGTCTGAAGTGGAAGCTGGGTTGATGACATGGAGGGACAGCACACAAATGCATTTCACACACAAGCTGGCATGTTCCCCGATCAGAATTGACATGACAAAAAAGATCACCAGGTTAGAATGTCCTCCAAAGTCTTGAAAAAATTCTTCTGCAGTATTCTTTCCTCACTAATTCTTAGCACAAGCAAATTATGCTAGACAACTGCACACCTTATTGCCCTCTCTAACCATTTCTTAGGTTTGATCAAACCTCAGGAAAAAAAAATGTCTTTGTCCCTAGTTCCTGACATTGCATACAAAGAACAGGTCAGCTTGCATATACTCTCATGATGAGAACTACTTCAGTCACATTTCCTGTAACTTCATGTTTCTAGGCCAAGTAATCTTACATTTGATTAAGTAAATACCTTTGTCCTGATGACTTTATGCCTGCTTTAAAGGCGTTGCTGAGGCTATTGTTCTGCAGATTTGTCAGTCTGTTGTTCTCTTTTTTTTCCTTATTTTTATCTAAACTTATCAGTAAAGTAAAAGTCAAAACCAAACAGAGGAGACATTTTGTTCTTCGATCATTAATAAAGAAAGTTCAAGTGAGAAGTCCTGTTTTGCATAGTGCAAAAGAGCTTAATGAAGGAACACATTTTTATGTATTGATGGTGATGGCATGAATCACAGAATTAACCAAGTTGGAAAAGACTTTCTAATTAACTAAACCATGGCACTAAGTGCCTCATCCAGTCACCTTTTAAACACCTTCAGGGATGGTGACTCTACCACCTCCCTGGGCAGTCCATTCCAATGGACTCTTTCCCTGTAGAACTTCTTCCTAACATCCAGCCTAAACCTGCCCTGGCACGGTTTGAGACTCTGTCCCCTTGTTCTGTCACTGAGTGTCTGAGACCTCTGTCACTCCTGTCTGGCTACAACCTTCTTTCAGGTAGTTACAGAGAACAATAAGCTTTCCCCTGAGCCTCCCCTTCTCCCTCAGCTGCTCTTCATAGGGCTCCAGCCCCCTCACCAGCCCTGGTGCCCTTATCTGGACAATTTCAAGCACCTCAACATCTTTCTTAAATTGAGGGGTCCAGAACTGGACACAGTACTCAAGGTGTGGCCTAATCAGCACTGAGTACAGGGACAGAATGACCTTCCTGGTCCTGCTGGCTACGCTATTCCTGATACAGGCCAGGATGCCATTGGCCTTCTTGACCACCTGGGCACACTGCTGGCTCATGTTCAGAAGAGGAAGTATGTGGAGAAAGAAAGACAAAAGAAAGAATATCGTTGTCCAGTATAGACTTCAGGTAATACTAGCAACAGATACACTTAGACTTGCATGAAAAGACCTTTCTCACCTGCCACTGTAAGCAGTATGTGCTGCTTGCTTCACATTACATTACCCAAGATACTATTTGACACTAGAAATGAAAGGCTTAGTTTCTGAGATGTCATGATAATATGCTATTGTTATTTGAAATCCAGGAATATGACATAGCCACTACGAAAATTATTACCACAGAGGTACAGAACTTGGCACCGTTTAAAGGAGCCTTACAATGCATCTATTTTATAATATTTATTTATTTTTACCTTGCTTTATCCTACTTACTACTTGCTACTGCCAAACGGCTCCAGAAAGAGCATTAATATGAATGGGATAGAAAGATTAACATGTAAGCGAGGAATAAAAAGTATTTACTAGAAATAGAACTGGCCAAACATTGTCCGTATTAATAGTTTTGTCTACGTTTTTCATGACAGTGAATGCCAACAATTGTTACATTACATTTAATCCAGCAGCTTGTAATATAGAATGACAGCAGAAAGCACTTTTTTTTTTATCCCCATATTTAAGACAGAAATATCCATACAGCTTTCTGTTTACTGTTCAGTACATGAGTTTGCCGTTGTAGCCTTCATTTCACAGCTTATACAGGGCTATGTTTTGAAGGCTTTAATTAGTAAACAGATATCAAGGAAAGACAAGATGAAATGATGCATACAGGGGGCAGCTGATGGACGTTTTTCTATCTGGCTTTGGGCTATCAAATGATACCTGTTATCAGACATTCTTGTATTGTCAAGAAATTCTCTATATTTTTGATGCTATTTCTATACTTTCTCAGAGTGTGAGTTTCATATGAGGTCATATCAGATTGTATGAGCTCTGATTTTCAGTATCATTGTGTCTTGCAAGGTCAGTGGATTTATCAAAGCCTGGTCCAGAAATCCTCACCTTTAAAGATTCCTGAGAGGAAGGCAAGAAGTGGTTGCCAACCATGGATACACAATTCAATTCAATTCAATTCAATTCAATTCGGGTTCAAATTGGCAGAGGGGAGATTTGAACGGGATGTTAGGAAGAAATTCTTCACAGTGAGGGTGGTGAGGCACTGGAACAGGTTGCCCAGGGAGGTTGTGTCTGCTCCCTCCCTGGATGTGTTCAAGGCCAGGCTCGATGAGGCCTTGAGCAACCTGATCTAGTGGGAGGTGTCCCTGCCTATGGCGGGGGCTTGGAACTGGATGATCTTTAAGGTCTCTTCCAACCTAAACCATTCTATGATTCTATGAATTCCCACTTATTGTTGCAGAAAACTTTTCCCTCTGTGTGTGGATATGCAATGACCACATATATCACCTGCAGTGCTTTCTGACAAATGGATATCAATGATCCTGGCTACATTTGAAGGAGAGAGAACAGTCAGTATAACAGCCTGAGTCCAGGCTGGCTAAGAGAAGGAATAGCAGAAGAGATGTTAAACATAAGACTCCATGTTTCCCAAAGCAAAACCTCAGTCTTGCTTACGTGCAAGAGGAGAGAAAAGATAGTTAAAGAGGAAGTATGGCTACTTGTAGTTTAGACTGTTTTCTGTAGTTATGCTGACTCCTCAAAACCATGCAGAAGCTTAGATGGCCAGTTCAGCTTTTGTAATGTGCTCAAGGGAGGGGTGATACATGTCCCGGTGTCCTTCAAGACAGGCCAGCAAATACCATTACAGGCTCTCAGTAAAATGTCAGAGATATTGTCTACCACAGAGTACATTTCAATAAGCCTTCCACATAAGGTCCAACCCAGCAGCATGCAAAGTTGGCAGAAACTCAGTAATTCCTACAGAGGCTTTACAGACCTGTCAGTGTGCACTAACTGATAGCTAGCAGGATGGAGTGCAGATGAGTGTTTGCTGTTAAATCAGAGCAAAACTCTAGCTAGCAAATTGGACTTTTTTTGTCCATCAGTAACTAGGCATTCTTTCCTGAAATGTGAGGTCTGAGTCTGTCTCTTGGGTTCATTTATGTTTATCTTGGTTTTGCCACAGTCTTTTAGTTATTCGCACAACCTTCATTAATTGGCCTCATATTTCCAGCATTTGCTATCCTCCTCAGGAAGCTAAAATAACATGCACTTTCCTTTTTTGTGCCACATAATAAGCATCTCTAGTAAATAGCAAACCCACATTTTTTTGATTGCATTTATACTTAGCTTTGAGTGTTAATAATTTAACTTTCATTAGGTGGAGTCAAGTTTCATAAGAACCAGAATAAATTTGCTTTGTTTCACTTGCATGAGGTTGGGTGAGAAGTATTTGTTACACAGTGTTTGATGCCTGTTTTGAAAAGATCTGGTACAGGATCACAGGATGTCAGGGTTTGGAAGGGACCCTTTGAGTCCAACCCCCCCTGCCAGAGCAGGACAGATCTATTAGTAAATGGTTAACAGAGCAAAATAATTATCTGGTGTATTTATAATCTTTTATCAGCTTTCCCCTGTATAATTCACACTTCCATGTATTTACTGGTTTACTGGAGCTTGCTCTTCCAAAATTTTGGCTCATGTATTAGATCTACAATAGGGTAGAAAAGAGGGAACTGTACAGTAAATAGTCTCAGGAATGGGATACATTACGATTGCCTGGTCAGTCTGTGTGCATGTATATACATATATATATATATATTTTTTTTTTTTTCCCCTAGTTTTCATTAAAGACTCGTACGGATTGCTGAGAACTTTCTGTTTTCTGTCCAGTGTAGCACTGTCTTTCTTGTGATATCATCCCTGCTACTTTACTATTAAAGCACATCATGTCCCACTGCTGCCTCTATGAATAGTGTAGCCAGTGAACTGTCTTTGGGGAAGCAAGGGACCAGCAATCATCTTCCTCCACACCTTCTTGAAAACCATGGCAAAGAGGCATCATTCTGACAGTCTCTTCTGTCTTACAAAAGCACATTCGCTCCCTTGCTCTGGCAGGGGGGTTGGACTCAATGATCTCTTTGGGTCCCTTCCAGCCCCTGACATCCTGTGAACCTGAACCTGAACCCCAAGAGTCACAATAGGCAGCAGTTTGGTAGCTGGGCACAGGTTGTCAAAAGAGTGTGCAAAGCAAGAGTGCTAACTGTGGAGTTAATACTGATGGTGATAGCCTGGCAGTGACCTCTGCACTAAAATGACATCTGGAAAGGAGTTATGAAATGGTGCAGATCACTGTCTGAATTTTGCATCCTGGCCTCTAGTGGCAAGCGTCTGTGTTGGTGATAACATCATGAGCCTCATGGCATTTGGAGGGCTACTTGAGATTACATTCCCAAAGTCCAGAGATTAAGGGATGATTTCAATTTTCCTGAGAAGTAACAAGAGGAAAGTGACGTCCTATCCCTTGGGTTTCAGAGAAGACCAAACCAGGCAAATAAAAAGAATGATAAATGTATACTTGCTTAAAATGAACAAATGCAACAGCTGATTTTTAGGACAGCATGTGATTGCTGGAGCTTGTGAAAGCCCTCTTCCAGCAGCCAGGGAAGGCGGGAGCCTGCAGGCAGCCACCTGGTTTCCTGGTGTTGCGTCCTTTTTCCCTCTGTGCTCTCCACCGCATCCTCCTCCATGGACAGGGCCATGTGGTTTATTGTTGGCCATCAGCTGCAGGGCTGGCAGCAGTGTGGGCCCATGCATGCTGCCTCATGAGGCTGCAGTCATGCATGGAGCACCCTGCCCCACATCTGGCTCAGATGCCCTCTTCACACCCCCATCTTGCCCCTCATGCCTCCACCTATTGCCAGCCGGCCAGTTCCATGGCTGTTGTCATCTGGTGTGCTGCTGGCTGAGCCTCTTCCACTGCCCCAGTGCTGGGACTTGCTCTATAGCTGCTGGTAGGGCTCACATGGCAGAGAGGGAGGTGGTAACCTGTACTCCTGCTCTGTTTTGTTTCATGGCAGAGCCATGGTGCCAGGGTTGGAGGAGAGAGTTGGGTTACTGTTCATTTACAGGCTTATACCTTGTGTTCACCTTAAGTAGCCCCTGGCAATGGGGAGATTTCCTTTGGAAGGCTCCTTTTGGAGAGGCTGATCCCCAGGCCTGTGCTGTGCTGGGGACTGTCAGGAGAACGGGAGCCTGGACTGTCTCCCGTGGCTGGGTAGACTCAGCTCAGGCACAGTAAGTCTCTTTAGCAGCATGTTGCCTGCCCAAGCACCATCCTTGACTTGTCTCCAGATAACATGGGAAAGGATTTGGTGCAAATGCCAGTGCATGATGGTAGTCCTTTTCCAGAAGCGACTTGGACTGAGTCCCAGAGGAAGGAAGAGGAGCTCCCAGTGAGTCAGCAAACCCTAGGTTTCAGTCCTTGCAGGGGAAGTTGAAGCAGCGATGACAGCTTGCTTATGCCCCTACTGGATTTGGCTCTCTTCATCCCTACCTGGGATTCCAGTCCAGAGCTTCACTGCAATGTCCTGTCCTCTCTTCCCACTATTTCTCAGTGTTTGATAACATGTGTTTGTGCACCTTCTCAGCAGCTGGCAGGAAAGGTCTCCCCAGGGGCAAGATCTCCTTCTACCATATTCTGGCAGCCTGTCTGGCATCATAAGTTCTCACCTCCGCCGACACCAGCGGTGTGCCCAAAATGCAATGAGCATTTAAGTAAATGACCAGCAGTTTGTCTTCTCTTGCCATGGACACGCATTTTTTTCCTTGAGGCATATCCTTGGGGTATACCTGCTCTGAAACATGATCATGCTGACTTTTCTTCTCTGGTTTGCAGGAAGCTTTATCGGTGGTTAGTGAAGACCAGTCGCTGTTTGAGTGTGCGTACGGATCGCCCCACCTTCCAAAGACAGAAATGACAGCCTCCTCCTCCAGTGAATATGGGCAGACGTCAAAGATGAGTCCACGTGTGCCCCAGCAAGACTGGTTATCGCAGCCTCCAGCCAGAGTCACCATCAAGATGGAGTGTAACCCAAACCAGGTTAATGGGTCAAGGTAATAAGGCCAGTGTTCACATGGCTCAAGTATGCATTTTCTCGCAATGATTATAGCTCAACTGTCCAAATCTGTCAATCTGGCATCATTTTAGATGCTCCATTATATCCCACCTGTCCACCAGCTGCTGTCACAGAAGCCTACAGATGTCCCATGTAGCATAGGTCACACCTGCCAACCCCATTCAGGTGTTCCAGAAGGTCTCAAACGGTGTGTTACAGGCACAGTCTTCTCTTGCGCTTGTTCAATATCTTTGTGTTTCCTCTGGCTGTGATGTTCTGGATGTGAACTTAGATTACACACTAGGAGAAAGAGCATATATTAAAGCTAGCAAAATACAATTTTGATGTAGTCTGGGGCAGCCCCACTGATCCATCTAAAGGAGTCATATATGGTCTCACACTGAATGGACATTGTGAAAATACAGTAATTTGGACAATTGCCTTTGCTCTAAATATAACCAAACAGAAAAGCACAGGAATTAAATTCTTCTAATGGCAAAGCAAGTGAACTATTGATCTTTACTTGTATATTTGCTCTAAACATATTGCCAAAAAGCCTAACTGTTGAGTTGCATTTAAGAAGAGATCACACTGTAGAAACAGTGTAGTCATGGAGGAAAGCAGGGGAGTAGAAAGGAACAGGAAAAGAAGTTACTTAGCTCAACAGGCAGTAGCCATAGAATGTCAGTGCATTAACTGTTGTCTTGTGACTTTTTCTATGAATGTCACTGTGAAGGAGAATTGTATCAATTAAGCTGAAAGAGCAATGCAGTGGATTTGTGTATACTGGCTGGTAGCTCTCCCAAGCTTAGGAGCACTCTATGGGATTTCTTCCATCTGAAAAAGCACAATGATTTTTTTTTTCCTTTCTGCTTTTTTTTTTTTTTCCCAAGGAAATTATCCAAACGAGTACTTTCCTGTTTAAAATGCCTGACTGTCAAAACAGTTTTCCTTTGGTGTTGCTGAAGGGCAGAAATCCAGAGAGTCAGTCACCCACAATCATTGGAGATGTAGTAGTAAAGACTGGTATTCGTGTCTCTCTTTCACAAACACCTGCCTACTAATTTCATCTCCCAACATCAGCTGTTTAGAGAAATCTCAAATCTGGAGACTGTGGTTTGTGTTCAGACATTGTGTACTGATGAGCACCACAAGCAGAGCAAAATTATTTGATAGCTTATCACACAGCATCACAGAATCACAGGATTAACCAGGATAGAAAAGACCTTTGAGATTATTGAGTCCAACCTATCACCCAGCACATTCTAATTAAATATACCATGGCACTAAGTGCCTCATCCAGTCTCCTTTTAAACACCTCCAGGGATGGTGACTCCACCACCTCCCTGGGCAGCTCATTCCAGTACCAATTACTCTTTCTGTGAAGAACCTCTTCCTAACATCCAGTCTAAACCTGCCCTGGCACAGTTTGTGACTGTCCTCTTGTTCTGTTGCTGGTTGCACTGGATAAGAGACCAACCCCCACCTGTCTACAATATCCTTTTCAATGGCAAAAATGCAAATTGTGATGGAGTCAAATAAAAATTTCCAGCAAATAGTAAAAAAATTGAGATGCCTAGAAATGATTGGTGAACTGCACTCACAAAGAATTAGTGGAAGCCTTGTAAGCCTGCTTAGTCACAACCTATTCACAATCAGTTTCAGTGAGGTGCTTTTTCTTTGTGCTAAGGAAATGCACAGATATAATCACAAATGGAGTATTGTTTAAAAAAAAAAAAATTTTACCTGCTTATAAAAATTACCTCTAAGTATTTGTGCTGACATTTCGATGAGAGAACTGATTACAGTTTTTGTCAGTGTAAAAACTAGAAGAGAATTACTGTTAATCATTACAGAGATTAGTGCTAATAATTTGTTTGTAATCTTGTTATAACTGAAGTCAGTCATACACAGATGCACATTTAAACATGCTTCCAGATTTTAAGGGAGACTCTAGATGACGCAGATCATTTGAGATTGTTGGTTGGTCACAGAATCCTGAATTTTCTGTCTTGGATTCCTGAAATATGTAACTAGCCTGTTTGCAAATCACAGTTACTTGGCTCTTCCTGTGATGGTTTAAGGACAAAATAATAGGCAGTAATGCCATCTTTTTATTAGCTGAAGCCTTGTCCTTTCTAATCCATGTTAACAACACTGGTAATGGTTATACTCTAGAAGGTTAGGACCAAAATGTATGCCCACCGTCAGACTGGGTAAATTTGATCCCCAGGCAAAACTGTATAGCCTTTGAGTGAGAACACAGTGTATAAAATGTACTATCACATACTAGCAGCCCTAAAGCAGTAGAAACTGGGAGAAGCTCTGATCTGGGACCTCGGACATCTCCAGGAATTAAAGCACCTGACTTCTGTAGGAACTGGCTTGGTCCAGGGAGGGCCAGGCACCGTGAGGCATCTCTGCTATTGCAGGGTGCCTGGAAAGGCAGAAGAGCACTATCCAGAGAGGCCTGGAAGTGGTGTTGTAGACGACTGTCTGGGTGTGCATCTGAGAGAGATGCTGTGCTCAGTGCCTGTACTTCTATCCTCAGGTCTGTGCTATTACTGGATTAGAACAGAAGCAGCCCAGGGAGTAGAGAGCCACAGCACAGCCAGCAGACTACAGCATCCCAGCTGCAGGGCTGGAGTTAGTCTCCTGTCTCTCTGCTGAACCTGTAGTTCACAGTCAGCCTGACTGACTGAAGGCATGAACTCTGGGTGGGGAGCTTGCTGCCTCTATCACCCCAATCTAAGGTGTTTTCACCCTATATGTGTTAACTCAAAATACTTTTGAGGCATCAATAAGCGTTCAGAAGCCCTGAATTAAACAGGCTATTTGGATATATCTTCATAACACCTGCCATTTCTCCCTCCTTTATGCTATTTTCTATTAGTGTGTGCTTACACTAAATTGCTTAGGCTGATGCTCAGGCTATCTACACTATCCAAGGACAGGAAATGGCTTCTAATTTAGACTGCCCGAGTTGCCCTTTGCAAAAAGAGCTATCTGCAGGGTATCAGGGTGTCTTGATCTCTTCACTATCTGCATAATGATCTTTACCATTACTACCGGCATAAGCATCTACTTTCTGAAGCATATGTAAACTGAGCATTGAGGAATTGTCTTTAAATCAATCTTCTTGGTTTACAGAATCAAAGGATCATTAGGGCTGGAAGGGGGCTCAAGGGTCATGTAGTTCCAACCCCCATGCCATGGGCAAGGACACTTTCCACTAGATCAGGTCACCCGGAGATGCATCCAGCCTGGCCTTAAAAGCATAGTCATGATGCATGATTTTGATTCCTAATTTTCCAGCAGAACTGTTAATTGTTTTAAAGATGTCATACTCAGGAGTTACCAAGATACATAGAACACCAGTCACAAACTTCTGCACCATCCTGACCACCATTACAGAATCACAGAATTAACCAGGATGGAAAAGACCTCACTGAGTCCAGCCTATCACTTAAGTCTTCTAATTAACTAAATCATGCCACTAAGTGCCTCATCCAGTTGCCTTTTAAACACCTTCAGGGATGGTGACTCCACCACCTCCCTGGGCAGCCCATTCCAATGCCAATCACTCTTTCTGTGAAGAACTTCTTCCTAACATTCAGCCTGAACCTGCCCTGGCACAGTTTGTGACTGTCCTCTTGTTCTGCCACTGGATGCCTGGGAGAAGATACCAACCCTGTCTGGCTAAAACCTCCTTTTGGAGGTTGTAGAGAGCCATAAGGTCTCCCCTGAGCCTCTTCTTCTCCAGGCTGAACAACCCTAGCTCCCTCAGCCTCTCCTCATAGGGCTGTGCTCCAGCCCTCTGAACAGCCTTGTTGCCCTTCTCTGGACACATTTAAGCACCATTACGGAAGTAAAGAGATGAAAAGAAACAATTCTGTGTTCCTCTTCTATTAAAAAAAAAAAAAAAAAAAGCATTATGTCTACCTACTCCATCACTTGGAGTTTAGTGCAAATCCACTGAGCAGCACATATAGACTATGTTGTTAATTTTATTCTGGACAGCATCACTCAGAGCTGCTTAATGTGGCCATCATTAGAAAATAAACAGCCGTGCAGTGGCCACTCTTTCCCAACGTGTGTGAGCTGGCACATGGACTGTGCTGCTGGAAAAGGCTTTATAAGTTAATGCACTGAACAACAAAATGTGTTTGAACAGAATGCTGGTTTTCTAAAGGGCACACTTTGGCTGCAGATGTAATGGGAAGAAATGTAATTATGTCTATGTTTAATTAAAAATAACATTCAGCATTGGAGGCAGATTTTCATTCATTAATGTGCTTAGCCTTCCCTATTAACAGAGCAAAGCACAGTTGCTACCTGGATAAAGCAAGGAAAATTTGTACTTCACTGAAATTTCTAAGACATGCCATGCTGAAAAATAAACAAAACAGAACACTTAACACACTACCAAAAAAAAAAAGATTGACAGAACATTTTTTTTTTCCCAAGTTACTTACATAAGTTTATGTAACATATAAGTTATTACGTTTCAGGAGCTGCCTAGTATGTGATATTCATGTCAGCTGTAGAATAGAATGGAATAGAATAGAATAGAATAGAATCATAGAATCATAGAATGGTTTAGGTTGGAAGAGACCTTAAAGATCATCCAGTTCCAAGCCCCTGCCATAGGCAGGGACACCTCCCACTAGATCAGGTTGCTCAAGACCTCATCGAGCCTGGCCTTGAACACATCCAGGGAGGGAGCAGACACAACCTCCCTGGGCAACCTGTTCCAGTGCCTCACCACCCTCACTGTGAAGAATTTCTTCCTAACATCCCTGAATAGAATAAGCGAGGTTGGAAGAGACCTCCAACCTATCACCCGGCCCTATCCAGTGGCACTAAGTATTCCATCCAGTCTTTTCTTGAACACCTCCAGGGATGGCTACTATCACTCAAACCTTGCATAACATGAAATTATTTATGAGTAACAAATTTCTCCTAAATATTCATATTAAATATTCTGGTATGCTGGTTAGTACTGACGGTATGATTGCATAGATGCCATAGCTGTATCTCCTACAAATCTGAAGTCCTTCCTGAAGTCCTGTTAGGCCTTTGCCATTTGTATTTTGGAGTTTTCACTGGTTTCCTGACAGATCAGCTGCTATTCATTCCATGCAGAACATTGGCTGTGTTTTGTGCAGGCTAGCAGTGCCCTGCCACTCTCTACGTTGGTGTGCATTTACTATTCTGCAGAATCCTTCCCCACCCTGCTCATTTGCAGTCCATAGATTTGTTTCCTTAAACAAAATGCTGAAGTAATGCTTCATGTGTTAAAAATGAACACACGCAGTATTTAGAGAGCTTGCAAGTGCTTTTCATTTTCAGTAAAACTGTACTTGCTCTGTTTACACCCATTATTTTACATCTGGATTGTCACAAAGGAGTCAAAAGTACTGCAGCCACGTTGCAGAGCCACAGAACTGCTACCTCTAAGATCTCCAGAGTATCCTCTGTAGTCTTCTTATGCGGGAGCCTGGGTTTGAAAATAGTAGGGTGTAAAGAGGATGCAGGCATATTGCCTGACTTCTCAAAGGGGTAACTAGAGAATAGCTGGCATTGCAGTTTTTTGCTGTCCAGTTCTCCCTTCTCACTGTCTTAGACTGCTTCCTGGCCATATATTCTGTCATTTTTAAGAGGGGTATAAAATGTTAGGAGTGTACTGAACCTTTTACACATCAACAATTAAGTACCCGCTCAAAGAAGAAATGAACTCTCTCAGCTAGGACTTTACCCAGATATACTTTAGCTGTAATTTGCCTTCATTAAATCTCAAAACATAACAGTGTCAGAACTGGCATTCCTGTGAATACCAAGAAAATAACATTAGAATGAAGTTAAAGGTTTGGGTCTTTTTTCAGTGTGCTGCAGAGGGATTAGCTACATGTTTTTCTTAAACAATAGCAGTATTTTGAAAGCTAAACCCTGCTGCACAGCTCCAGAAAATGTAGCCTAAGGGCCCGTCTTAAATTAAATAAAGCAAGAAAATTTTAAATTAAAGCTGTCATTTACCTTGCTGTTGTTATATGCATATTGCAGATTGTCACAGGTGGTATCAAACTGAATTTTTTCAAATGCATTGTGTCAGTACATCCATTATATTTCTTCCAGATACATAAATCAAATAAGAAGTGTTGTGCCACTGCATAGTCAATCTTTCACCTGAAAGTAATAACATCATTTCAGGCTTTTTATTGCTCTTGAGTCAGACCAAAAGATTCACCCTGTCAAAGTAAGGCACTATAATAAAAATCTGGAGATTGCATATGTCATACTGTTACTTACTTTTCTAGTTTTTGTTCTTTTCATATTTTATCAAATTAAGTGTGAGCAATTGTATTACAAAGAATGAATGCAATTCAAGTTATGCATTTAGGGGTGAAATTCACTTCTGTGAAAATGCTCCCATGAGGCCCTAGGAACAGCTTAAACAACATTTAAATCAGTAGGACTCCATCATGCCCATGGGTGGGGCTATACAAAGGTAGCTTGGAAGAACTGCATTTACTGGTAGGCAATCAATCTTTTCAAGGGAGGCTGAAGTGGAACATAGAATCTTATTCAGGCCACAGATAATTTTCACTTGCCATGAGCAGTAATATGATTTCACTGAAAAAGCATTTCAAAAGTTAGCTGCGGACGTTTTCCAACATCAGCTTGGCTGGTTCAGAAGTTTTAAAGAAATGCCAGAAATAATTAGTTGTCATTAAGATTTAATCATGTGCAAAATGTTGATTTAAGTGCTACCAGTTGTTGCTTGAAAACCACTTGAGAATGAAATTACCACTTAATATATCTTTTGTGCTGGCTCTTTTGGGAAATACCATTTTTCTTTGCCTGCTACTGTTCTAAATTTTCATCAAAGAGCCTCTGTGTTCATCTGATGCACAGGAGGGCTTTTTAGAGTCCAAAGTAATCTCAAGTTGGGGTTTTGGTTGTTTTTTTTCTTTCTTTCTTTGTGTTTGGGGGCTTGGTTTGTTCGTGGCTTTTTGTTGTTTGCATTTTTGGTTGGTTTGGGGTGGGGTTTGGGGAGGTTTGTTTCTTTGGATTTTTTGTTTTGTTTTTATTATTGTTTTTCCTCTGATGGAAAGACTTCTATGTGGAAACTACTTTGTGCTATGCAATCCAGCATAATTGAGTGGGTAGCACTTGAAGGTCTAGCCACATGCCAATTGATGTGCCCAGCCACTAAGCAGGATGCATTAATCTATATGGACCTCTGTATTGCTGCCCTGCAAGAGGATAATGATGCTTCTAGGATACAGCATGATGTGCTTTAGGCTGGATAAGGTAACTCTACATTTTCCTCCAGTCTGTGGTATAATACGGGTGGTTCTAGTTAAACATCTACACACTTTGCTTGCTTCCAACATGTGAAGAACCACAGTGGGTCTGTAGTAATCACCCTGACATCACTTGTTTTTCAAGAGCACAGCTTTTTCCATTGCTGGAGCACAACCCTGTGGGCTGAGGCTCAGTGCCATCTCTTCCTCATCTGGTGGTGTACCACCAGCAGGCAGTCCTAGTATTCTTGGTAAACCTCAGCTCAGACTAAACAACAAGCATGGCCCAAACCCCATGGCAGCCGGTGGGACTCTCTCCTTGGTCTCTATTGAGTCTGTCCCCGCATCAGTCCACAGCAAAGCTGGATGATCTGTCTTAAGAGGATAACTTCCCTAATGCACTTACAGGAGCTGCCTGTGTAAAGTAGCAGTGGTGTTAGTATCTCAGACTGATCATCTTTTTTCCTCACTCACTGGGCGGCTGTGGGAGGGATTGCCTACCAAACTGGAAAAAGTGCAGATTCAAGATCTTCTCCATGTAGGGCATTATGTATGACTACTTCAAGAAGTTCCTCTTTGCTCTGAAAAGCCACCAGTTTAACATTAATGTGTTCTGTGCACATGATTTGCCCCTCCCCTTGAGGCAAACATGTTGCCAAGGAGAAAAAATAGACACAGCTCACCACTGTGATAGTTACTTTATTGCAGCTTTTTTGGGGGATGTAGGGCTGGTAGGCGCTAGCTAAGAAAGCTTTTCACTGTGAGGTGTGTGCTGGTTTGAGGCTAGTTAGAATATTCTAATGAGAGAGATTAGATCGTTGGTTGTAAAAAGGAAATAATGATAAAGTGTGTATCATTCAGTGCTTTGCTAAAAGGCGTAGTCAAAGTGTAAACAATTTGTTCTTTCTTTTACCTCAGAGTGCTTACTACCTTCACTTCTCCTTTGTTCTGCTGTAGTATCTTCCACTAACAGATAACAAGTAAGCTTTGCTGATTGTCTGTCTAGGAGAGAGGGGGGTGGCTTTTGAGCTCCTTCTGAGCTACAGCAGTTGCGGCTCTTCAGGCTGCAGAAGAGAAGGCTACGAGGAGACCTTATAGTAGCCTTCCAGTATCTGAAGGGGGCCTACAGAAAGGTTGGGAAGGGACTATTTATTTACAACATCTTGTAATGACAGGATGAGGAGGAATGGGTTTGAACTGGCAGAGGGGAGATTTAAACTGCATGTTAGGAAGAAGTTCTTTACAGTGAGAGTGATGAAACACTGGAACAGGTTGTCCAAGATTGTTGTGGCTGCTCCCCCCCAGGAGGTGTTCAAGGCCAGGTTGGATGAGTGACCTATTCTGGTGGGAGGTGTCCCTGCCTATGGCAGGGGATTGGAACTAGGTGATCCTTGAGGTCACTTCCAACCTAAACCATTCTATGATTCTATGATTCTTTGTTTGTCCAGGAGGGAATTCGCATTTCGGTATTATTTGTAAATTGTATATAATTGTAACCACTTATAAAATTGTGTGTATATGCTTGTAAATTTAGCTTTGCTGTAAACATAGCTTTATCTTATGTCCAAGCTGTCCTAGCTGGCCTGGCAAATTTCAATAGTGGGGGAGAGGGGAAAGTTCCTCAACCCACAACAGGGTGGTATGTTAATTCATAACTGGCATGGTTACATTTTGGGTTGACTGCTGATGTTTAACTGGTGTGTTTAGCTTCAGGAGTTTAAGAAGGAGATGAAGGATTTCAAAAGTGCTGAGCAACCAAAAGCTTCAATATGGGCAGTTAAATATAAAACCAGTCTTCAAATAATGGCATAGAACCCCACAAGAGTTATGATCACTGTCACTATTTGTGACTATTGCTATCATTACTGCTTTACTTCCAGTGCAGTATTTACTGTGTGGAGAGCATTTAGAGCCAGTGGTTATGGTGGTCCTCTGTTCTGGCATAACACATACACGTTCAATAGCTAGGTTGTCTCTGACCCAGTGCCTTTCCTCTTCATTAGTAGGTGTTTTTTAAAATTTTGATCAGAGTTGTATTGATGCTGATGTTCAGTGGTTAAAGTTTGGGAATAGCATTTTAGGACAAAGCAGAAGGTGAGCAGACATTCCATAGACACTTGAAATTATGATCTCCATACAAGATACCACTTCTGGTTTTGCTTAGGATGCTCTTCTTTGATAACTTCCTATATGATCCCTGCCCAGAAAAGAAGGCATATGTGGTTTGGGAGGGGCTCTGTCTCCCAGTATTTCATATTTTATGAAACCACAAATACAACAGCCTTACAAGCTCTTGAAATTAAGTAAAATTTGAGAAATGTAATCCATTACCATTGTAATATAATTTCTATAAAAAATAATAAAAGAAAAATGGGAGAAAATAGGTCCTGAAAGTTATAGGCCAACTGGGAAGTTGTTGTGGCTTTGGCCTAGCTATCACCATGTCAGACTTCAGCCTTCTCCCAGGCAGTGATCTAATTGTAAATTATGTATATACAGAACATCATTCCTTAGCTTTGGCTTTTAGTGACCCCCTTCCCTTCTTTCCCTTTCTTCACTCCAACCTCACACATAAGAAATATTGAAGTGTTTGCACTAATGGAGAAATGACAACGTGCAGTCAAACTTAAACCAGCTGTTTCCCCATACTGTGAGCACAAAGAGCCAGGCTGGTAATATTTATAGCTTGACTGGCCTCTAGTGAGCCAGACGCTGACTGCCTTAATTTGCTGTGATGGCCTTAAGGCTTGAAGCAGCTGTGAACTGCAAGACAGCCATGGAAAGTTATGCAAAAGAGAAAGAAGAAGAAAAGAATAGAAAACAAAAAAGATTGTTTCAATTAACAAAAATTATTGTTTGATTGAAAATGAAGGGCTGCTCATGCACAGCTCAATAAAATAAAAGCATTTTCTGTTTTCCTTACTGAAAGCCAGCAATGTTGCTCATGTTGGTATGTGATGTTTGCTTTCTTCTTTCACTGGAGGAAGCAACCTGAGGCACCTCTACGTGTCATACTGGGGCTTTTCTGAACAAAACCTGGGCTGGTCCCATGCAACTCTGAGGACCTGCAGAGCCCAGGGTACCCCATACAGTGATTCCCGACTCTGTTTTAAGTGCTATAGGGATGTGTTACGCTGGGGCTGCCCCATGGCTGTTGGGGCTGTTGAAGATCATTTTTATTACCCCTTCATTTATCCCTCATGGAGCAGTGCACATGGCCCAATGAAGACTTTGGTTTTGTCTTTTTGTCTCTTTTTCTTTTCCTTTCTTTTCTCTTCTTCCCTTTTCCTTTCCTTTCTTTTCTTTTCTTTCTCTTCTTTTCCTTTCTTTTCTCTTTTCTTTTCTTTTCTTTTTCTTTTCTTTTCTTTTCTTTTCTTTTCTTTTCTTTTCTTTTCTTTTCTTTTCTTTTCTTTTCTTTCTTTTCTTTTCTCTTTCTTCTCTGATTTTCTTTTTTCTTCACCTTGCCTTGCCTTGCCTTGCATTTGGACTGCTTTTAATATTCACCGTATAGCAAAGATAAACAGACTGTCACCATGACTTCAGCATCAGCTTAAGCCAGCTTTAGCTGCCAGAATGGGCCCCGAGGGGCTTCCCTCCCTTCCATAGACCTTGGCAGCTCACTGCCACCCTGGCTGTGAGCATCGCCCTCACACAGCCACCCTATGTGGGTGGGGGAGTGTCTTAGGTTCTAGCTAAGCACTGAGTAACCCACCCATTTATTTGTGTATTTGCTGGAGAAGTAACTCCCCATCCTAGTTCACTAAGCAGTTGTGTGAGAGCCTGTATGAGCACCCCAGGGATTTGTTGACCTGTGTGCATTTTCTGGTATTTTAATGGCTCTGTTGTGTTGGAATCCTCTACAAGGAATTTTGCACTGCTTTCACAAGAAGCCTTGGAAAAGAAAATAAAATCTCTGTTGTCCTTTCAGCACATTAAGTATGGTGGTGCTCATGCAGGAGATTTAAGGGCAGGTGCCTGCACAGGAGCAGAGGACTTAGTGCACTTGCAGAGTTTGGCCTGGTGTATGCACAGATTAAGCCAGGTAGCCACTTTCAGCTGTGGTGTTGGGCAATAAGTGTTGAAAACCAAACTCTGTCAGACCAAGCGTTGGGGCCTCTGATAGAACCACTGAAGGCACTTTTCAGTTTTTTATAGCACCCACAGGAGTCACTATTGGGGCCAGGGGAGCAGCCAGGGTTCTGTAAAGCTGCTGGAGCAACCACACCCCTGCTCCAGTGCCTGGGAAGCACAAACATTTCACCAGAGAGAATCAAGCTAAGCCCAGTGATTGCTGCCAAAGAGGAACCCAAAGAGTGATCTGCAAGACCCCTCTTTGCATGTCACTGCTGCAGCAGGGCTCAGCAGATGTGAATCCTACTCATTCATAAAGAGGAAGAGGTGCAGAGGGGCAAGGAAGAAAGTTCAGTGTTCCAGCTGTGTATTCCTTTGAATTGATGCTGTGGACTAAAGGACATCAGGTGTGCTGTACTTAACAGCAGTGTATCTTGAAGTCAGATATCTGAGGAACATTCTGTGGTTTTTTGTCATGGGCCACTTTTTCACTGTCAAACCATTTTACAGGGAGGAAGCATTGACCAAATTCCCTACAGCCTGAGTTGTTGCAGTGAATGGAGATGAGCCTGAACACGCTTTGCAATATACTTAGTATGAGGTGACTTGTAGATGATGTAGTTTAAGCTTGATATATGTTTGACCATTTTGGCACAAATTTTCTAAGGGAGGTGGCATTACAGAGCTCTTCAAATTGTATGTAAGGACAGGGAGGGGGCAGCACAACCCTAAACGGCACCAATCCTCTCTTTCTAATGTCACTGTCAGTCTGAAGTGGGAGAGGTAAGGTGAGAAATCCATATCCTGTAGGACAATGTCGTTGTTTGTTCACCAAAACCTCACAAAATAAAATCTCTTGGTAGCTCAGCATATCCTTTGATCAGACCAGCCATGGGCCAGATGGGGAATCATGCATGAAAAATTCTTCAAAGATACCCATACACTGCTCTACTCTCTGAGACTCTTTCTGCAAGTAGTCTTTGTAAGAAAGATCTCCAAGGTGTGGTTATAAAATAAACTTATAAAGATAAGTAGATAATTTTGTCTTATTTATTTCCCTCTTAAACTCAGAAATATTAAATAGAGAGGTTTGTATTATAGGAATGGCAAAGATATCATGTAATATTTTGCTGATTCCTAATCAGTGCTTCCCTGACACCTTGCATTTTAACACAGCATAGGTGTTTTACATCATATGGAGAAAATAATAGCATAATGCAGAGGGGAAAGTGTGCTTTATGTGCTTATTTATGTGTTTCACACACTTACTTATACACCCTGGGCTGCATCAACAGCAGCAGGGCCAGCAGGGCAAGGGAGGTGATTCTCCCCCTTTACTCTGCTCTCCTCAGACTCCACCTGGAGTACTGTGTGCAGTTCTGGAGCCCCCAGCACAAGAAGGACATGGAACTGTTGGAGAGAGTCCAGAGGAGGGACACAAAAATGATCAGAGGGCTGGAGCACCTCTGCTATGAGGACAGGCTGAGAGAGTTGGGGCTCTTCAACCTGGAGAAGAGAAGGCTTCAAGGAGACCTTATAGTAGCCTTTCAGTATCTGAAGGGGGCCTACAGGAGGGCTGGGGAGGGACTACTCACAAAGTCTTGTAATGACAGGATGAGGGGGAATGGGTTTAAACTGGAAGAGGGAAGATTTAAACGGGATGTTTGGAGGAAGTTCTTCACAGTGAGAGTGATGAGACACTGGAATGGGTTGCCCAGGGAGGTTGTGTCTGCTCCCTCCCTGGAGGTGTTCAAGGCCAGGTTGGATGAGGTCTTGAGTGACCTGTTCTAGAGGGAGGTGTCCCTGCCTATGGTGGGGAGTTGGAACTGGATGATCTTTGATGTCCCTTCCAACCTAAGCCATTCTATGATTCTATGATTTATGAACTTAAATCTGCTTTCATCATAGTCAGTGGTTGGCAAAACTCCAATCCCTTTCAAGAGGAGAGGGTGCTAAATTAAACTATTAAATAAGCTTCATTCTAGGGTCCAAAGACCTATGGAGAAGTACTTTTCTTCAACAGACATTTATCAGCAATCAAACCTGAATCAACTCAGAACTGGACAACGTGCTCTGGGGTGGCATAATTTTAGTCTTTCCAATCTATTTACTTATTTATTTATTTTTAAATTCCAGGTGTAACAGAGTGTATTTACAAAGGTTAAAAATAACATGCAGCTGTGAAGAAAAACATCTTGTGTTTCTTTTCAGGCCTGGAGCTAAGGATGAATCACTGCAAAGCTGTGCACCCTTTACACTGTGCACACATTCTGAAAGCTGCTTTTCCACTGCTCCTGCTCTCCTGGTGGTTCAGAATAAAAGCAGACTCACAGAAAGTCCTTAAAAATAAAAAAAAAACAAAACTGGTGCAGACAATCACTCTCTTGTTCCAGACACCAAAATTACCATTTTCCTACTGTCTGCTTGCACTTTCAGTTTTGTTTTCGTGTGCCATAGAAGCCCATTCCAGCCATTTGAATTAAGTCTTGGTTCAGTTGTATGCATAAGCAAATGCTCAGTCTGAAGTGCCTCTGTAGTCCTTTTAGCCGCTGTGCAGCTGCTTATGTGCTTGAAGCTAGGCATGATCTTAGAATATGTGCTGAACTGGGGATTTGCTTGTCCACCCAGTAACCTAACAGGACAAAACCCTTGGCCACCTGCTTCTAGAGTTTAATGAAAAGTTATGATTTATATTCATCTTCTCCTCCGTCTTTTTATATTCAGATCAGAAAACCAGCTCAGAAACCCTGTGAGGTTGCCAAAAGATGTGTTCTACTCCAGTATCTTTCACATTACATACTGTTCAGAGTTTGCAAGAGTGGTTTTAATACACAATTGCCCATGGAAGTAGTGTGAGCTAATACTGATGTGATCACAGAATCACAGAACTTTAGAGGTTGGAAGGGACCTCCAGAGATCATCGAGTCCAACACCCCTGCCAAGGCAGGATCCCCTAGGGTAGTTCACACAGGAATACATCCAGGCGGCTTTTGAAAGTCCTCCAGAGAAGGAGACTCTGCAGCCTCTCTGGGCAGCCTTTTCCAGTGCTCCACCACCTGCACTGTAAAGAGGTTTCTCCTCATGTCGAGGTGAAGCCTTCTGTGTTCCCATTTGTAGCTGTTGCTCCTTGTCTTATTGCTGCTGACCACCAAAAAGAGATTGGCCCCATCCACTTGACACCCACCCACAGATAATTGTATGCATTGATAGGATCTCTTCTCAGTCTTCTCCAGACTAAACAGCCCCAGGTCTCTCAGTCTCTCCACACAGGAGACATGCTCAAGTCCCCCAGTCATCCTCATAGCTCTCTGCTGGATTCTTTCCAGCAGATCCTTGTCTTTCTTGAATTGGGGAGCCCAAAACAAGACTGGACACCATATTCCAAGGGTGGTCTCACGAGGGCAGAGTAGAGAGGTAGAAGAACCTCCCTAGACCTGCTGGCCACGCTTTCCCCGATGCACTTCAGGACGTCATTGGCTCTCTTGGCCACAAGGGCACATTGCTGGCCCATGCAGAATTTGTTGTCTACCAGAACTCCAAAGTCTTTCTGCACGGAGCTGCTTTCCAGCAGGGCAGCCCCCAACCTGTACTGGTGCCTGTTGTTATTCCTCCCCAGAGGGAGGACCCTGCACTTGTCCTTATTGAACTTCATAAAGTTTGCCTTCACCCAGCTCTCCAGCCTCTCTAGGTCTCACTGGATGGCAGCACAGCCTGACAGGCTGTCAGCCACTTCCCCAGTTTTGTATCATCAATGGACTTGCTGAAGGTGCACTCGATAGTCTCATCCAGGTCGTTGATAAAGGCATTGAACAAAACTGGGCCCAGTACTGATCCCTGGGTAAGAGCACTGGCTACAGGCCTCCAACTTGGTTCTGTGCCATTGATGACAACTCTGAACTCTGTTGTGGAGCCAGTTGTCAATCCACCTCACAGGCCAGCAATCTGTGCCACATCTCCTGAGTTTATCTATGAGAATGTTGTGGGAGACAGTATCGAAAGCCTTGCTGAAGTCAAGGTATATGACATCCATATTTCACATGGCAGCAAAACTTTGATGTCCCTGTATCCTAAGTTCCCTTTCATAGGAAACCAAACTAAAGTAGCTGTGCCAGTTAGGCCAAAGGATGCTACTAGCAATCTGACTCCCCAAAACAGACCTAAGAAGTCAGTGAATGGGCCAAATGGTTCTTTCTTTTGTCTTTGTAGCATAAGTGGCCTTGGGAGACAGGATGGGCAACTGCATAGATATAGGAGCAGGAGTTGGATAATGTTTGCAAATACATGTGATTTAGTGTATAGACTCACTTATGCATATATGCCATTTGTATTTGTTAAGATAAACATTTTAGTCACAAGCAATCATCACAAAAGCTCTTTTTCAACATGTTTACTTCTGTAAGAAAAAGTTACTTTGTTTTGCTTGGCTCTGTTTAGGCAGAAGTAAACTGCATTCCAGAGTTATACTTAGAGGTATGCAGCAGGATAGAAAAGTTAAAACTGAGAGGATAATGCCCAAGTATTCTGGATCTAAGAGGAAAGGCTAATTTCACCACCACTCGCTGACAAGCAAGACCATATGCTGACTGTACCTTACTTTGTGGTTATTATTCAGTCCTTACAAAGCATTGGTAGGACATTTACAGAAGGCAGGTTTCATATGTTGTATGTTATGTGGCACCCAAGGTATTCTGTACCTGAAAAGGATAGGTGAAGCCAACATTTCCCAGGCAACATTCAAAGCCCCAGTTCCTTCTCCTAATGAAGATGACAGTACCCGCTGAATGGTTTCTGTGATGTATTTTAATTTTTTAAATTGAAAGCATCAGCAGATAATTAAAAACAACAACCAAAAAACCCCCACAGCATAGTAAAATTAGTAGTTATATTTCACAGAAAAAGATGATATACTTAAAATGGACTTCTAGTATTTAAGATGTATACTGCCTTTTCAGTTTACCAAGTGTTAGTCATTTTTTAAAACACATATGTGAGAATTATAACTGCATTAATTCCCGCTGCCCTGAGTCACTTGGGCATTGGATGAGATGTCTGCCACATCCTTTTGATATGTGCTGAGCAGACAGTGGTCAAAACTATATTGGTTTTTTCCTTCTTTGTCCTCAAACAATAGCAAAACTCTTCTGGGAAAGCATTTGTATTCTGACCAGTGTTGGACCTACAATAACATTGGTGCCCAATGCTTGCAAGAGCTGGGGACAGTAAAAGGCTCTCCAGGTGAAACACACTTTGGGGAGAAGATCCTGAAAGAGGATTGCAGGAGACTAGGTCTTGGAAGGTGTCTTGGTTCTCTGGACTGCAAAGTAGTTGTAAGGAAGTCAAATGAAGCGTGACATACTGCTGGTTTAGTGAGACCACAGTACAGTTTCAGGGATTAAATGGCAGAACTAAAAGAAAGCTTGTTAGTAATATAGTATCACTAAAGGAAGTAAAACCCAACTAACACCCTCCTTCCCTTCTCAAATGGCCTTTTTTTACATTTAAAGGTATTCCCCATGGCTCCGTTCTTTATTTTGATTTTTGTAACAATTTTTCTTTCTGATGAAACACATTGTAGACATTAAATTAAGGGACAAATATGTCTGTGTCTGCCAGAAAGAAAACTGTGATGCAATTAAAATGCCATTAAGGAACCCTCTGTGGGATGTTAAACCTAAAGACTCTATTCAGAAAGCAAAGCCAAAATTAAAGAGGTGTCTGGTTCCAGATCCTCTGCAGTTTTCCATTTCTTGACTATAGTACCGTGGAGACTGCACTAGTCAGGAGCTGGAAGGTTTTTCCAGTCATGTGTGTGGTATTTTGAATCATGACTTTGGCAAACGTTCCTTTTCTGTAAGCCATACGTAGAAGTGTGTCTACACTGCATGAAAAAAGCACAACTGAGCATGGCCCTCATGAAACAATGACAACAGTACAGATGGGAAGCTGTCCAGGCCTTGGACAAGCCTTGTCCAAGTAGTAATAGTTTAACTGCAGAAAATCTGCATGAAGTGCATCTTTGTCTTTGCTGAGCTGTCTGTGAGATGTTTGGAGAGAGAAGTGCAGCCATCAGGCTCAGCAAGCCTATGAACAAGCCTCCATTACATCACAGTCTCTGGAAATAAATTGTTAGTGTTTATATGTTTGAAGATATGTAAAAGGCTGATCCTTTCAAGATAAAAGTATGCTCCACCAAGGCTAGTAATTTTTTCTGAGGTGCCTGAAGGAATCAGCAAAGTCAGTGTGGGGCAGATACTGAGTTTTCCAGTGGCAGCAAAGCCCTAGTGCTTGAGTATCCTTTTCTCAATTTCATTCAGTGTGATTCTTTGCTGAGGATATTTGTAGAGACTGGAATAATAATAGAAGCACACCTCTCTTCTCTGTCTAGGAATTCTCCTGATGACTGCAGCGTGGCAAAAGGAGGGAAAATGATTAGCAGCTCAGACAATGTTGGGATGAACTATGGAAACTACATGGAAGAGAAGCACGTTCCACCCCCAAATATGACTACAAATGAACGAAGAGTCATTGTACCAGCAGGTTAGACCCTCTGTACAAAAATTTCAAGCAAAATATTGCATTGCCCCTAAGTTTGCTAACATTATTTAAGAAGATTTGGGGGAAAAGTGGCAATGTAATACATGTGATCCAGAAGAAAAGAGCAGTAATTTCCCAACGTTAATAAAAGAACAGGCTGAGAAATATTTTAGTGAAGCTGCTGCCTCAACTTGTTCTTCCTATTTCAGCGGCAGAGCTGACTGAATGCAGGTGCTCAGATCTTATCTGACTTCTTGTGCTCCTTTGGAAATGTTTCACCTTGAAGTGGTCAAAATGAAAAGCTGCTTCCACTTCTTAACACCATAGGCTAGCTGGGTACAGAGTGTGAGGGAGTGGAAAAAGATCCCTGTACCACATGATATCCCTGCATATACCAAATGCAGTCCAGCCCTTGGCGTGCTAAAAAGACAATAGTCTTGGCAAGCTTGTTTTTGGGATCCAGCAGCTAATTGAACAGGAAGGTATTTGGTCCTCTGTGCCTTGTCCTCCAAACAAACATCTGCTGGACAGTTTGTTGCCTCAGTTTGTAAGACAGTTAGCACGCCAGTGGCTAATTAATACTGGAGCATGGATGTTCATAAGCCACTGGATATACACAGCATAGACACTACACCTGCAAACTGCACACAGAAGGGAATGTTTTTCTACCGGTTCCTCTCCAGTAGAGATGTGCCTATATGAAACATTTCTGCTACTGCTATGTTGCTTAATATTCTTACAGTTTTTCGGTTGCAAAGACATGCAAGAGTACTAACTGTGGCCAATTTTGCAAGCTGTGATTATTTCAGTTATTTGTCAAGATATGTGTGGACAAGTATGTTGCAGTAACCTCTGCAATGGTATTGACAGTTCTCTTCTAAAGACAAAAGAGTAATGCACAGTCCTGCTAGCTGGGAGCAGACCACACTGAAATCCATGACATTTGAATGCTCTTCTTAAATATTTGTCTTGATGTTTGGCACTTTTCGTTTTGTCTTTTAACTTTTTTATTAACCCTTAGCTTGGGAAGATCTTTTTTCAGTGTATTCCTGGAGGTGTGTTTTGAGGTGGATTTGAGTGGCATGCAAGGCACAAGAGGGTTACAGTCACAGCCTTGCTATTTTGAGGTCCTCAGAAGAAATGTATGGGTAAAAAAAAAATCAGCTGGATTTATTTGACTATTGCATAGGCAGTGTGCAGCTTATGTGGCAATGTTTAGGAATAAACCCAGCAAAATTCGTGTTTTCAGCTGCGTAACTTTCTAGTTAACATAAATAAGGAGCATTTAAAAATTACAGACATAATCAAAATGTTTTGGTAAACTTCCTGGTGTTTGTTTACTTCAAGCCAAAATGAACGCAGTTGGAGTTCTCTGCTGTAGGTGTGGTCACTCATCCAGACCCTCTGTTTACCACCAGACTTGCATCCCTCTAATTTCATAGAATCATAGAATCATAAAATGGTTTAGGTTGGAAGGAACCTCAAAGATCATCCAGTTCCAACTCCCCACCATAGGCAGGGACACCTCCCACTAGATCAGGTCACTCAAGACCTCATCCAGCCTGGCCTTGAACACCTCCAGGGAGGGAGCAGCCACAGCCTCCCTGTGCAACCCGTTCCAGTGTCTCGCCACCCTCACTGTGAAGAGCTTCCTCCTAACATCCCATTTAAATCTCCCCTCCACCAATTTGAACCCATTACCCCTCATCCTGTCATTACAAGACTTTGTGAGTAGTCCCTCCCCAGCCCTCCTGTAGGCCCCCTTCAGATACTGAAAGGTTACTATAAGGTCTCCTCGAAGCCTTCTCCAGTCTGAAAAGTCCCAACTCTCTCAGCCTGTCCTCATAGCAGAGGTGCTTCAGCCCTCTGATCATCTTCGTGTCCATCATCTGGACTCTCTCCAGCAGTTCCATGTCCTTCTTGTGCTGGGGGCTCCAGAACTGCACACAGTACTCCAGGTGGGGTCTGAGGAGAGCAGAGTAGAGGGGGAGAATCCCCTCCGTTGCCCTGCTGGACACTCTTCTCTTAATGCAGACCAGGACACTCATAGCAGTACATTTGCTATGTATTTCATACCTCATGGAGGAATATCATTTTGAGGGGGGGTTTAATGCACTTTCAAGAGCAAAGAAGCCCCCTGAAACTCCAGATTAAATATTCAGACTTGCAAGGGCTTAAAATACTGAGAGAAGCATCAGAAAGTGGAAGGCACTAGATGGGTGAAGTATTGGAGGCTAACAACGGTATGACAGACTGAATAGTTTCTAGCCTATGGGTAGTGTTCCACTCTTTTTCAGACCAGCCCAAACAACAGTCAAAAGAGAGGGAATAGCACTGACATTAATCCATAGAAAAGCAGTTAGACTGTTACACAAGTTCCAGCCCTTCTACAGACTTTCATGTGATAGACTGTAACTGTTTGACCTCTGTGTGCTCCCTTCTCAGTCTTCAGGATATCATAAAATCACAGAGTCATTTAGCTTGGAAGGCACAAGCTTTCAAGGAGTTGGTTTCCGCTTGGCTTTCATTTTTTCATCTGCAAAAAGTATAAATTATCCGTGGTAGAAACTGTCTTCCATTATGGGCTTAGGAAGAGAAAGCACTGAGGAGACCTTATAGCAGCCTTCCTGTACTTGAAGGGGCCTACAAGAAAGCTGGGGAGGAACTTTTTACAAGGGCTTGTAGTAAAAGGATGAGGGCTTTACACTGGAAGAGATTAGATTTAGACTAGATGTTAGGAAGATTTTTTTTTTTTTTACAATGAGGATGATGAAATACTGAAACAGGTTGCCCAAGGAAGTTGTGGATGCCCTCTCCCTGGAAGTGTTCAAGGCCAGGTTGGATGGGGCATTAAGCAACCTGGTGTAGTGGAAGGTGTCCCTACCTGTGGTAAGGGGGTTGGAACTAGGTAATGTTTAAGGTCCAGTCCAACCCAAACAGTTCAATGATTCATGTTGATGGGTGCTTACCATAACTCAAGAATAAGGAAAGATAGAACGAAAGAGGAATAGAAAAGGAGTTTAGAGGCAAAATGGAAAATCAAATTTAAATCAGCGATTCATTCAAAAACAAAAGGTATTTGGTCTTTACATTCTGTTAGTCTGGACTGGTTCTTGTTTTTTTTCCCCAGGTGGTTTTGTCAGTATTTCAGGTAGTAAGTGAAAACCTATGCAGGTGCAACAATGTAAACCAGTACAGTCTAGGAAAGGGGGTACAGAATATTTTAACATCATCCACTCTAGTTTATGAAATAACTAGCCAAACCTGTGAGTGCTTACTTTGTGCATGCCCAAGAAACAGTGCTTTTGACCTGAGTGAAAATTTCACTTGAATAAAGATAGAAATTCAGCAGAGAGCTTTGAAAATGTTCAGATACAAGTCTCAGTGCTGTTAGCGATCTCTCTACATACTTCTCTAAGGAACATCCTCTGCATGAGGACAGGATGCTATGTTAATCTGTGCATAACAATGCATAAAGGTAGCAAGAACAAAAGAAAATCTGGAGAAGCAACTCAACAACAGAGGGTTTGTTGTTAATAATAAGAACTCAGAGGTCTTCCTTAAGTTTTTTCTTTTTTTTTTCAATCAACAGGCCAAGCTAATTCCTTACGTGCCTCCAGCAGACAGTAAACAGGAGATTACAGTCTCTTCATTTTGGTGTGGTCTGCATTTATTTTACGGGTGCAGTGCATCAGCACTTTCCCCTCTCTGCCTAATTTTACACTTTGTGATACCACCAGATCCTACGTTATGGAGCACAGACCACGTACGCCAGTGGCTGGAGTGGGCGGTGAAGGAGTATGGTCTCCCAGATGTGGACATCTTGTTGTTCCAGAACATCGATGGGAAGGAGCTGTGCAAAATGACTAAAGATGACTTCCAGAGGCTCACTCCAAGCTATAATGCAGATATCCTCCTGTCACACCTACACTACCTCAGAGAGAGTAAGCTGGTTTTCTGTCGTTATGGTAATGGCTATAATCAATTGGTGGTTGATATCAGTTGTAGATTTAACGGTGTGGATACACTCAGCTGGGTTTTCAAACATTTGTTGCCAATGTTGCTATTCCTAAGAACATAGCAGGGAGTCTGATTCAAAGCCTTTTGAATTTGATCAAAAGATTTACATTAATTTCAGTTGGGTTTCACTCATGTTCTTCGAAGAAAAGAGTTAGGGAATACATTTTACGTGTCCATCTCAGAGAAAAATCAGATCGAAACCCAACATATTCATCGGCATCCTGTAGGAAGAAAGTCATGTGGGATTCAGTGCTAATGTTTTTTCTGGTCACATATTCATTTCTTTTCATTTTAATGACAAGAATGCTAAAAAAGAATGCAAACATTGTTTCATAAAGCAAATTCCAGGCATGATTGTAAGGACTGGCAGCAGTTTGCTCTGAGTTGAATCAAGATTTCACTGAATTGAATGAAAGTTCTGTAAATTCATGAAAAAAAAAAGAAAAAGAAATGGTCCCTGAAACAGTAAAACCAGTAGTGCATAGCTAGCATTTCAAAGGGAAAGAAGGGACTAGGGTTTTCTTCAAAGCTTAAGGAAGTTTTGCAGGTTTGCCTGATTTTCAAGAAGTTAAAGTGAAGATGATTTTTAAAATCAAAACCAGCAATCATTGCAACACCAGTGCGGTGCAGTCTTCTCCACGCGCACGTTGTCAATAATCAGTCAGAAATATTCTGCATTCATAATGTTGAATAAATGAATGTCTGAGTTTATGCTATTAGCACACATGCTTCCCTCCAAGCTGCAGGCTGAAACTGTCAGTAGACTTGCATTCCAGACAATCCTGTCAGGGGAAATTATGGTTTTTAAAAGGTAATTCACAATTTTTTTTTTTTTCATTTTGGTGTTGCTTTTTGTTTTGTTTTGTAGCTCCTCTTCCACATTTGACTTCAGATGATGTTGATAAGGCCTTACAAAACTCTCCACGGTTAATGCATGCTAGAAACACAGGTAATGCTGGCACTGCTCCCGTTGCTATAGGTCATCTTTTAAAAGCACAGGATTCCTTTTTATGGGTTGCTTGCTTAAAATGGCAATGGTAAATCAGTAGAGAGGCGAGTGTAGCCTCTCCTTGCTCTGTGTGTGAGTTTTATGCACAGACACACAGAAAGAAAGGCCACATGATGCACAAATGGTGTCCCTCCTTACTGGTAATTTCTTGTGTCCTACAAGAGAATGGGATCCCTGACACCTGAATAACTTCAGTCTTGGGGCCTTTGTCTCTGAGGACATTTTTTCTCATTCTATCGTTCATTGTACTATCAGATGTACTCCGTGGATCTCTAGAAGGTTGGCGGAGCTCAAAAGTGCTTCAGTGCTTGCCTAAGTGCTGGGGGCTCTGATGAATGAGAACTCTCTCCCCTGCCATGCAGTATATATTGTATAGTAGAGAAAAAAATACTCTATTTAGGCAGTTAGCTCATCAGATTCATCAGGTATATGGGACATGAGCTGAAAACCCCACTAAATTTAATGCTGTAATCTCTGCTAATAATCTGATTTGAATGTTGATTTTCACCCTTCTGTTAATTTGGCCTAGAAAATTATTGAGTGTAGGCAGGAGAACAATACAATACATGCGTCAAAAAACATCTGTCTTTCAGGATGTGACAGAATATTTATGAAAATAATTCAGAATAAACTTTACCTTGCTCTATCAGTTGTGCAACAGAGGATGACATAGAATTGTATGTATAGTGTCAGTATACATACTGATTTAAGATGTTTGGAATATTGCATGATCATGCCTGAGGGTATTAGTTTTACCTACAGTGACCAGAAATAACAGTTTTTTATAAGAAGTGGGAAAGATAATGCAAAGGATAATGCAAAAGGAAAACAAAAGAAAGCAAAGCAAAACAAAACAAACCCCAAAACAACAAGAACCAAACAAAACAACAACCAAAAAATCCCCAACAAAGCAAAGCAAAACAAATGAAATAAAACCCACCTTGGACTGCAATGCCTCTTTCTTTATTAGTGTTTTCACTGTGGTAAATAGCAATGAGCTTCTAGCAAAATTAGCTAGATTAGAATGTCTCTATCTGAGATGAGGCATTTGTCACTTGCCATAATGTCCTATTGTGGGCTCTAGGCATGCTGCAAACCCCACCAAAAGCAACACATTTTTTCTATTGAATTTGATGGGGTTTGTAATAAGCTTTAAACCCTTTCTCAAGGTAGATGGACTTGGCTTTCTTCATCTCTGGCTTTCTTGATTCTAATTTGCTAAGCAGTTTTCACATACAGTTATCCAAGATCAGCAGGTCTTTGTGTTATCTTTTTCTATGTATGTGCACTGATAATGATATTTTGAAATTAATTTCACCAAAATGAGATTGTCTCAGTTTCTGTCATTGGGAGTGTGAATAATATCATGCTGATCACTGGCTTAAGGAAAATTAATTGTTCTGCTGACATAATATCTTTAGAGTGGGATTTTTCGCAGGGCCGTAGAAGAGCTGGAAACAAGTTGCTCTTGAAGTCAGCAGTAATTACATAAACCCTTATTACCCTTTTAATGGTCCTAGAGATGATCATTAGAAGTTTATTGATGTAGTTAAAACAACTTCAGAGCCCGAGATAAGTAAGGTACCATTTTCTGTGTCAAGCTCTTTTTTTTTTTTTTTTTTTTTCCCACTCTGTGAAGAAAATGAGGGTCTGATCTAAAGCTGACCAAAGTGTGTGAGAAGGTTCCAATAGACACCAATAGGCTTTGGTCCAGGCCTACACTCTCTCTTGAAAGTAAGAACCTGTTTGGGAAATGTGTGGAGTAACAAAGAGAAAGCAAAGTTTTATTTCAGAAGATACGAAACCACTTTTGCATGTGGAGGTGATAAAGGTGAATCACAGAATCATAGAATCAGTTAGGGTAGGGTTAGAAGGGACCACAAGGATCATCTAATTCCAGCCCCTCTGCCATGGGCAGGGACACCCTACCCTAGAATAGGCTGGAGAGAGCCTCATCCAGCCTCGCAGGTGAACGTTGAAGGAATTTGCTGAATTTGACTGTCTCCTTCCTTAACATGGATTTTGCACAGACTTTCATGCAGTAATTGGATGGATTTAAAAGGTGCAAAGGCTATCAGCGTTAACATCTATATAAAACAGTTCTAAGATAGAAATTAATTACTTATAGTCTTCATTCAGACACACTACCAAAGGGAAAATACCAGTGGCTTTAGGGACTGTGAAAATGAACCTTTAGATATTATGTCTTCTTTCTCTTTAGGAGGTGCCACTTTTATTTTTCCAAATACATCCGTTTATCCAGATGCCACACAAAGAATTACAAGCAGGCCAGGTATGAAAAATGATCACCTTTTATATGCTGTGATCTTACTCATTTCATCTCTTGAAGTATCTCATCCCTTTTCTCTTTCAACTCTCTTTTTGTAAATGTCAGGCTATATTTTTAATACACACACATACTTGTTTATTTTATGTATGTCTGGCTATTTATTGTTGTGTAGTGTGAGATGGTTAAATAGAACAATTTACTAAGTCTACTTCTTCTACACATCTGAAAAGACCAGAGAATCAGAAAACTTCAGCTCTGTTCATTAGGGTCTGTTGCATTGTCCCAGTGCAATCACTTTTCAATGTGCTTCAGCCATCTATAAAACAAGACAATACTCTCTTTTATAATGCCATTTTATAATGTGAAAATACTGTGTGTGTGCTGGTTTTTGAAAGGCTAAAGGAAACAATTAAAGAAGATGAGGACATTGCTATGAAACTAAAAATTTTATTTACATCACTCATCACCACTGAAGATGCTGGAAACATGTCTAACATGGACATTAGCTTTTCCAGTCATGGGTGCAAATGTGGTGGGACATCAAAAGGAGTTACAGCAGTAATAAAAAATGCAAACTTTAAAGGATATCCCTTACCAAGACAGAGACATACATCCAGTGTTCTGAAGGGATGTGCATACACTTCTACTGACTGAACTCTTCAGGAAAGATTAATTCTCTCATTACAAATGGAGAGGTTGGATAGCAAATATTCAGTGCTCTAGGGTCCAGTGCAGGACAGTACATGCTAGTAACTATTTTATGTACACTTGTATAAATATATGTATGCATATCTATAGATTTGTGAATTAATAATCAGAAAGATAAATAGGGAAATAGCTACTAGGTCAGTATGTGATTTACCCTGCTCAGTTTCCAGGGAAACAAACTCATTTGCTATATTTGTTTGTCTATGGTAGTGAATATAAAGGAAACTACTAATCAAGTACATATATTTAGTATTTGACTTTTGTAAGACATTTACTGAAGTACCCCACAGCTCTTTGCAATAAAAGTGAAATCAGAGTATGACAAGAAACAAATCAAGAACTCACCAAATAAGCTGTTACCAAGACTAGATTATGGACTTCATAAATTATGAGTGCTACAACTACCTGAAGGGAGGTTGTAGCCAGGTGGGGGTTGGTCTCTTCTCCCAGGCAACCAGCAACATAACAAGGGGACACAGTCTCAAATTGTGCCAGGGGAGGTATAGGCTGGATATTAGGAGGAAGTTCTTCACAGAGAGTGATTTGCCATTGGAATGGGCTGCCCAGGGAGGTGGTGGAGTTGCCATCCCTGGAGGTATTCAAGAAAAGACTGGATGGAGCACTTAGAGCCATTGGCGAGGTCTGGGTGATAGGTTGGACTGGATGATCTTGGAGGTCTCTTCCAACCTGGATTATTCTATTCTACCCTATTCCATTCCATTCCATTCTATTCTGTTCTGTAACATTATCTACCACGATCTATAGTCATTAATAACTGGGGAAAGGACACAATAAAATTTTATATAAAACTGAGAGATGACATATGATTATATTATCACTTAAAACCAGAGATTACTCAAAATAATACCTGTACAGATGCTCAGAAGACCTGAGAGAGAGAGAAATGAATTGGCAATATGCTAACTCTTGAAAACACAAGTTGATAAATGCTGTATAAGAAACAAGTTATTTGCATATCTCACTGACTTCAAATAACCTTCTTCATTCATGTAAAAAATGATTTATTGTGGCTTCTTTATTTACAGCACAATCAAAGCCACTTCTCCACTTGTTGGCATAATTGGGGAAAAAAACAAACAAACTAAGGATCACAGTAGAGGATTGTATGGAAAATCTGACTGTGCCATAAGAAAATCAGCAGTGTGGCCTTCTGCAGAAAGCTATGTGAATCATCCCATATCAGAAAGTCTATTTACAGAAGGAGAAGGTGCTTAGAGCAAGCCCTGAGAATATGGAAAATCTTGCAAGCATGTTGAAAGATATAAGAGTTTGAAATCGTTCAAGTCAGAATCTGGGCATGAGGAAACATGATATAATAATCACAATAAAGGGTGACACAGAATGCCTGCTTAGTCTTAATGTCAGAAGAAAGGATTAGGGGAAAAAAAAAAGAAAAGAGGCATTTTCATGAAACATTGAAGCAGATTGTGGCTCTCATGGTCACAGGTTTTAGAAGCACTCAGAAGTTTTGAATGGCCCAGAGGAACATGGATATGAATATGGGTAAGAAGACAAAGCATAGCTGTAGAAACAACTGCCAACTATGCAGTGTAAAATTGGATGCCCCAAACCATTCAGGAATTTCCAACAGAAATTACCGCGTAACGTAAGACCTGCACGTCCTGCAGGAAATAACCATGCCTATTGGGAGGATTTCAGACAAGGGCTAGAATGAGTCTGCTATAAAAGAATACTGTTTTATGGGTAGATTTCCACAAGGACTTGAACAAAAACTGGATCTCTTTTACCCCATGAGAAATTCTATGTTTTCAATATTTGTTTCCTCCTCACTCATGATGGAAAAATGAAACATTGATTTTGTCTGAAGTAAAAGTTTCATTAAAAGCCACATATCAGATATGGTGAACTCATCAATTTCAGCTTTTTTAATCTAAATCATATTCACAA
>VWZI01014732.1:379889-397866 GCA_013396835.1 Psilopogon haemacephalus
AGGACAGGACAGGACAGGACAGGACAGGACAGGACAGGACAGGACAGGACAGGACAGCACAGCCTAATGACAAGCACATAAGTTCTGTGTGATGTTTCACCCGCATTTGTATGCAGTCTTTCTGGGCAGGGAATGAAAGAACTAGAAGGAAAAAATAGGCTGCCTTGGAGGTAGAGAACTGGCCAGGCAAGGCAGGACTGAACAAGATACATGCAAGCAGCCAAAACTGAGCCCTGCTCCCACCCCCTGCCCCATTCAGACAGAATTCAAAACCCTGGAAACATGACCAGAGTCCTGTAGGTTTTGAAGTGTAAGATTTTGGGAGACAACAGTGCTGGCAGTGCCACTTGTCCCCTTAAGCTAAACAGACTAAATAAATTAAAGGCAATTTGGTTGTGGATTTTACATTACATTTTATTTCCATTGAGTACTTCTGCTCATAGTGTCTGGAAATGGGCAGAAATGAATCTATTTTGCTCAGAGCCAGTCTGTGACTGTTTCTTTATTTCCACACTGGTTTCATTTCTGAACATAACTTCTAAAATAAAGCACAAGCACCATTAAGAATATAACAGTCTAGACCAACTTAGTTCATCTAGGTGGGTACTGCTACCTTCCTGAGATCCTGGACAGAAGTCTCTGATTTTGGCAGCAATTTTAGCTAATGTGTTAAGGCCAGACGGAGGAAAGGAAAGGCAATTGCAAAAAGATTTCAGAGGGTAAATCAAACATTTAAACTTAGGACATACACTTTATGAAGAAAGCTTTTGTATTTTTATTTCTTATTTTTTATATACTAAAGAATTTAACTGAGTAGAAGTAATGAGTAAATAAAAGAAGTAGTAAACAAACCTTTAGCTATATAAAGTTAAGGACTTTGTCCCAAGAAGCAGGAAAAAAGCTACCCCCTTTTTTGAAGAAATGTAATATACATATATACGTGTGTGTGTGTGTTTAACATTTAAGCAAGTTCACTGCTTTCACATTGTATTTCTAAACATGTGCAAAAATACTGGAGTGTGGAAAGTGAAGGAGGAGGAATTGTTAATAATTTGTAATGACTAGAAGAGAAACAAGCAAGATTGTCAAAGTGGAGCAATCAGTTATCCCAAAAGGTTGGGTCCTGAATGACAAAAGTGAGACCAGAGGGTACGTCTGAGGATGATGGGATAATACACTGGGGAGACCACAATAAAATGTGTGATGGTGTGCAGGTTTGAACTAATTGGAGGATTTGAATTAGAAATTAGACTATAGGCTGAGAGGAAAGCACTGACAATGCTACTCCACTCACAGCTTTACTGAGAAAGAAAAAAAAAAAATGTTTTAAGAGTTGTGACCCAACCCAATATAGATGAGTCAGACGGTTTCAGACCTCTCTGGGGCTGTGACTGCTCTTGCATGGCTCCTTTCTCCCTGCTTTTTGTAGCTGATTCTGAATAATTCCACTAACTTATTTTCTTACTGCTAAACCCCCAGCCGATCTACCTTTGCCTATCTGCTGCAATAACATGGTGAGATAAGATTGGGCAAAGGGGGAAGGTGGTAGAGGTGGTTAGAAAGCTGTTTTAGGGACATCGATCTCTGGGAGGGGTGTGATGTTTCTGTATTACCTTTTCACTCTATATATATATATCTGTAAATACCTGTTAGACATTGTAAATATCTGCTTGTATATTGTGCATAGCTGTAAATGCAAAGCTTCATTTATTAACTTCCAGCCAGCTGAGTCCTAGCCTGGGTTATTTCACAGTGTGGGGGGCAGGCCAAACCACCACAGATGGCAGTGAGAGCTAATACAAACGCAAGCACAAAACAATGGTCTAGAGGAATCCCCAAGAAAAACAAGACGCTTACATCACGTATTTAGGCCTATGACCAGGTGCTAAAAAAGCAAGCAACTCAACTCAAGCTCAGTCTTTTGGGTTTTATTAAAGCATGACAACAACAGACTAGCAAAGAATGGCACATAAAATCAGCTGAGGTCTATCTTCATAAAAGAAAATACTATTCCATGTTGAGATCAGGAGGGAATGGTACACAGTTTATGCTTAATCTGAGCTGATGTCTTGGAAGATTTTTCCTTCAATACTTGCATAAATTGTCTGTGATGCACAGTGTGTGTCATTCCTTGGTATCCAGAGCTGAGGAACAGGACTAAAGGGAATGCTCTGAGCCTTTGAAAATGATGGACTTTGTACAGTATTTGTACCACCTGTTTCAGTGCAGCTCAGACACAAGAATAAATACCTCTAAAGAGCAGCACAGAAGGCAAGGTGTGTTGGAGACAATAAAGATAATAAAGGTGTAAGCAAGGAACGTAATCCCCTAGAAATGTTTCCCTTATGACCATAAACACTTTGTGCTGTATCTGCATGATTCAGTGTATTTTTCCTTTGCAGATTTGCCATATGAGCAAGCCAGACGATCAGCATGGACGAGTCACACTCACCCCAGTCCTCAGTCAAAAGGTAAAAGCATCTGCATATGTCTAGCCTGTGAGCCTAATGCACATATGGTAGACTCGGAAATTAACTAATAGGAGCTACCTTAGCAATCAGCTCTGTAAGATTTTTACCTGTGCCTTGCCTTGGATTCATTATAGCTGTTATATGCCATACTGGCTGGAGTCACTGGAGCACTCACATCCTTCCTTGAACTCAGATTTCATCAAGTCTGTGACCATACTAGTCTTACAAAATCCTATTGTGGCCATCATGGAATAGGGAGCAGCAGGAGTCCCAGGCCTGTGATTTATCACAGTTTTTGCTATGAACTTCCAAACTGGAAAAATAACTATGTGATTTTTTCCATTTTCAGCTACTCAGCCATCATCTTCAACAGTTCCCAAAACAGAAGACCAACGCCCTCAGTTAGGTGGGTGTCATTTTGTTTGAACTATGCCTGGGTGTGATGGATTTTGTTGAACATGATGAGAAGGACAGTTATAACCTACCAACCAGAAACAAACTGCAACATCTCATTCAGATCACTAATGAGAACTCCAGCTGGTGACCACTAACTCCCCAGAAATGTATAAGTTGGCTTTACAGCTGGCTTTGAGATGATGGCTCCCATGGCCATTAAAAATTGCTTTTAATAATGTTTAATGGCATTGATGACCCTGCAAAGTGAAAAAACCTGTTAAACAAAATCCCTATGTGCAGTTTAGGTACAGAGGTGGAAGGTGAGGAAGTCAAAAGACCAGTTACTCCACACTAATTGAAGTGCTAGCAGTTGGGAAATGTACATGAGCAAATAAATGAAAATTGATTACATGCTTGAACTGGGCTTCTGAAATTAAACAGTAAAATTAGAAGGGCTCTCTGCCTATTGTGAAACTGAGGAGAAAGTAGTTAATGAATTTGTAGACTACTGGCTTTACAAAATGGGTGCATTTTGTGTTTTCAAAGCAGATAATCCATGGGTTAGGTCCTAATTCCTTATTGTGACTTCAACTGTTTTGGACAGGCAGCTAGAAACCACTAGAGAGATTTTGAGTCAGTTACAGCTTTTGTTAAAATCAGCAGGATAGAAGTAAGAAATAGAAGAGGGTTTGGAGGATTTTCTTAGCTCAGAAGATGCTGAGCCTGTTTTTATCACACAGATTTCAAATCGTTATTCTGGTATTTGTTATAGCAAAGGAAGACTGTGCGTGTGACCACATCCCATTTACTCACATGCTGCCTGGGAAGTATTATACTGCTTCTTACCCAAATAGCATTTTATCTAATCTGGCCTTCCAACCATGAGCATCTCTCAATACACTGATTATTTATGTAAGTCGTTAGGGCCACTTAATGGCTGTGTGTGAGCTGCACAGATTATTTAAATGTATAAGGAATGTAACCTGATTATCTTTTTGGCTGTAAAACTGGCGGCTCTTTGAGAGCAGCTGTCTGGAGACAAAGCAGCCCAGTGACAGAGTTGTTTAACCAGAGGCTCTGGGCTGTGCTTGCAGCCCATTGCTTTGGCAGTCATATTTCTGTGGTAGCCTTCCCTTTTTACTGTTGTACTGCAATTCAGGCCAAACCAAGTTGTTTTGCTGTTTTTGGTGGTTGGGTTTTCTTTTTTTTTTTTCTGGGGGAAATCCCTTGAGGAAAACACTGAGATGCTACAATGCTACTAGCGTTGTGTGGCTGACACAGGCTGTCCTGAAAACTCTAGTTGCAAAGTTAATACAGGGAAGCCCTCACTGGCCTCCAGTGACAAAGGGTAATTGACCCAGCCACATTTCCTGGGTTCTGTCAGGCACTCTCAGCCCTTTTCTGGAGGCATAGGAAAAGTTAGCAGTGTGCAGGAAAACAAATGTAGCCTTGCAAGAGAAGCTGCTTTCCTTTGCAGAGGGGCCTCACCTCATCACCCAGCTGTGCCTATGGGCCGTGGCATGCTGCTAGGGTTAATTGTACTAAAGGGTGCCTGCCTATATGTGTACTTCATTCAAGTAGAAATCAAACTATTTCTGGGCCAAATTTGCAGTCTGTCCGAATACACTAATGCACGCAGATACAAAAGGCAAATATTTTTGTACAAAAGGCAAATATTTATCCTTGGAGTCATTCACTTGCACACCCAGTTTTAAAGGAAAAAAATGTACATATTGCAATGAAGAGAAAGGAACTGCTTTCCCCAGTACTGGACTGCTGTACCAGCAAATGGTGTACACTGGCTCTTACAAGGTTAAAAAAAATAATGCTTAAAATAGTTGAAATCACTGTTACATTGTTTTAAATATTTCTTTCATGATTTTGTAGACCCATATCAGATTCTTGGACCAACAAGCAGCCGACTTGCAAATCCAGGTGAGAAGGATTTTTCTGATTTAGGAGGGTTTTCTTCACTGATAGCATACCCATTTCACCTTTAAGGCCAGACCTGCAAGGCGATGTGTCCGGTTTTATCACTTTTTATTATGACGCAGTGGGAACTGATACCCCTTGTGTTGCAGGATTATGTTTCTGAATTACATAAGGGTAGGCCTGAGATCAGAGATTAGGATGTGAACCCATGTATCTTAGTGTAGGTGCCTACATACGATCTAGGTGTCTTATTTCCCATGACACTCATTGGAAACTACTCTGTAGAGATAGTCAAATCATCCTAGAGTAGATGGTTACATTCAGTCAAATACCTCATTTTAGACATTTGCAGTCATATCAATAGGAGTCCACTTCAGCTACTTAAAGACTGGGATTTTGTTAAAGCCTGTAAAATATCTCATCTGGCCTCCAGGTACCCCCTTCAGAAGGGTGTAAGTCTCTTAACAATCTGCGTTGTATGCTTCCCAGATTCTGTTAATCCACAATACAAATCCGTACTGACCTTGATCAATAAGAAATTTGGTGATGAATAACCCAAACCACTAAAAATATTTACAGAAAATGCAAGTATAATCTGTTTGCAGAGATTGGGTTAAATGCTTTAAAAATGGTCTCCCACTTAAGAAGGTGACGATGAGGCACGTTGAGGACAGGGGCTTGCAGCATGTTTTAGCTAAAGACAAGGAACCATCTTGGTGAGTTAATAACACTGATTGTGAACTGTGCAGATTTCACTGTTGCTACTCTTGAGTCCACAGGACACACTGTGGCCATACATCACCATAATCAACATCATAATCTGCCGCAATGGATTGACATTGTAGGTGCTACTTCCTATTTCCTTTGCTTTAACAGCCACAGAGCACACAGTGTTCCTTGTTCCACACTGCAAGCCTCCTCAACTGCCTGTGCTTCTTCCCACAATCATTGTATGGCTTTTCAAGGCATGAAATTGCCAAAATACTGATCCATTTTCCTTTACTTTATCCCAAGTGATGTCAGGCACAGTTTTAGATTAGCTTACTTTCTAAACAGTTTTGTATGTCATAGGAAAGCAGTTAAGTATTAAGAACAGAATCTTTTGAATGGCTTTAGGGAGAGGGTTTCCAGGTGACACAGATTTAACTGAAGTAGGGGGCATACCTGTCTTTAATTTGTTTGTAAAACCTGGATTTTACCATTTGTTCAAGCATCAGTTGGTAGACTTCATGACTGTTGAAGACACTAACGTGCTCTGGACTGGGATACTGTTTTAACTTTGGGGTATAGAATTCCTACACATCATCATCCTTGTGCTTTAACGTGTTTTGTGTGTTTATAAATTGATGGAATTACTCACTCATTAAAAGGAAATTGACAGCAACCATTTATTTTCATAGGACTATATATTACATTTGGAAGGCAAGTGTTTATGTTAGAACATATGTTGAATTGCTTACTCAAAAATTTGTGTTTTCTCCAGTGCTGAACTGTTTATTGATTTTCAAAGGCTAATCCTCTTGTTATGTTTTGTGTACTAAAACTTGCATGCCTTGCTCATACCATGGGGGTTTTTTTTGTTTGTTTGTTTATTTAATGCATGTTAATGGAACAGAAGAAATTCATTAAGGACAGTTTGGATAAATATAATTTAAACGAGTATGGGTTTCAGTTGCACTGAAGTATAAACTGCTAATGGATTTCACATGCTACTCTAGGCTGATACTGTAATTCGCTACTATAAGCTTTCTAAAGAAAAGCTTGTTTATTCTATCCACATACTTGGTTTGGGGGAAGAAAAAAAAAAAAACCCAACTGATGCCTGGTCAGAGATGTACTTAGAAGTTAGCACATATGAGCTGATTGGCAAATTCTGCTGACATTGTGCTTGTGAAAGAGGTTGCCTTGCAAGCTGCTTCAGCTGTGTTTTGCATCATTTCAGTGCCGCTTTATTAAGAAATGCTAAGCTTTTAGCATGAGTATCAGTGGCAAGGCCCTTTGAAATCTACTTTCAGTTGCCCAGAATGGTCAAATTTTGTTCCTATAACTCCGTGCAACACAGTTCTGCAACACTGACAACTGACCATTTTCTTTTAAAGATAAAATTGGCAGAGAAGTGAGAAAAAACCTTTAAAACCTTTGTTTTAAGTCTTAACTTAAATAATTGTTTAAACTTACTTGACACAGAACAATGACTAGAATGCACATTATGGACCTTTTCACTGTTCTTGCACATGTTTGGCCCTGTGGTTGTGTGCAGTGCAACAGCAAGCTAATAAGTTTCCGTTCTGCATTTCCCCAAATGCTGCATATGGATGATATGGTTTGGCATGAGCCCAGCTTTCTCTAAACTTCTCTATTTCGTGTAGGCTTATTCCATAGCAGAGAACATTCAGTTGCAACATAATGCTGTGACAACAAGCAAAATGTTACGCAAGCAAAAGCTGTTTGTCCTGAACTTTAGGGATTAGTCTCCTAAATGAGCACTGTATTATTTCCCCATCAATTGTCTACACTGAAGGACATTAGGTAACTAATAAATCTCCATGCAGTGGCATTCTGCCACTCAGATGAGGGAAATCGTGACACATTACCATTATCTCTGCTTTTTAGGATTTCATGAGGCAGGAATAGGAGAAGGGAGACTACTTAAAAGGTACAAATCGACATTGCAGCATTTCCTAATAGGGTCCTATGTGAGAGTTTGGAAGAATTGATGTGTTAATGTTGTTAGTCACTAGTCCTGACATTTCCATTTCATTTCCCTCCCACAGGGAGTGGTCAGATACAGCTATGGCAGTTCCTGCTGGAGCTCCTCTCGGACAGCTCCAACTCCAACTGCATCACCTGGGAGGGCACCAACGGTGAATTCAAGATGACTGACCCCGATGAAGTGGCTCGGCGCTGGGGGGAGCGGAAAAGCAAGCCTAATATGAACTATGACAAACTCAGTCGTGCGCTTCGCTACTACTATGATAAAAATATTATGACTAAGGTTCATGGCAAGCGCTACGCCTACAAATTTGATTTCCACGGAATCGCTCAGGCTCTCCAGCCACACCCCCCAGAGTCATCCATGTACAAATACCCATCAGACCTCCCTTACATGAGCTCCTACCATGCGCACCCTCAGAAGATGAACTTTGTAGCTCCTCATCCCCCTGCTTTGCCCGTAACATCATCCAGCTTTTTCGCTGCCCCTAATCCGTACTGGAATTCACCAACTGGAGGTATCTACCCCAATACCAGGCTGCCAGCTGCTCATATGCCTTCTCATCTTGGCACCTACTACTAAGGGGGTGGAGGGGAAGAAATGCCACAGAAAAGCAAAGACATTTCTCGCTGGGATATCAGTCCCTGATGAATTGCAATGAACTCTATTGGAGTACACAAATTAAAAGTGCCTAAAGAGACAAGTGAAAGTTTGGCTGGGAAAAAAAGCACAAAACAAAACAAAAAAACCCCCATACACATAAAAGAAAAAGACTCTTTGTAGTAGAGATTTAAAGGAGATATTCAAGAAGTGTTAAGATACTGAAATGTAATGTATATGGGCATCGACTCTCTGGACAAAACAACAATAGACTATTGTAGGTAAAAGCATGAAATGATAAGGAAAACCTATGAAAGCTAGTGGTCTTTAAAAGTTGATAAGCTTATGTGTAAAGTTTGATATCTTGCTTAGTGCAAAACTGGGACTATACAACAGCAATATAAGTCTATAGTGACCTAACATACAATATATGAAGCATTACAAAAGAAGAGGGGAGCGGGGGGAAGGGAAGGGAAGGGAAGGAAAAGGAAAAACCTTACCTGAATTTTAAAAATAGAAGCATATCAACAAAAGAGACTGGTTTACTATGGAAGGTGATTTGAAATATAACAGCATTGTTTTAGTTAAAATCAAATGTGTTCCATTCGTCAGAGAGTTATCAGCTACTCAAACTGTGAAGACAACCCAGACTTTCAGATTCCTTGACAGTATTAATGGAACCCTGAGCCAAACATTGGAAATGAGAATGTGCTGAAGGGCAAGTGTATGATTGTAGATCAGAGACCTGCACCTGACAGAGGAAGCAGAAAGAGGAGGATGAAGGTGATGAGAATGGGAAAAAAAAAAAGATACTTCTTTACCAGCAGAGACTGAAAAGACTGAATACTTAGTAGCGTTGGGACTATGAAGAAACACTTGTTTGGACATGTGAAACATATTGCTCAGTATCATACCATTCCCAGTATTACAGGAGAAAGAGACTTGTTTTTATAATAGTGAGAAGAAGTCAAAAAGGGAAAAGCTGAAGAATTCAGAAATCAGAATATGCATCTCTTTAGTAAAAAAGAAAAAGAAAAAAAAAAAAAGAGGGATAAAAAACCTGAACAGTAAAACTGGAATTGTGTTTGATATTTAAAAGTTACCAGTTAGAACCTCATCATTGTTAAGGGAGTTTGTTTTCTATTGGTTAAAGCAAGAGACAACCCCTGACTGCCAAAATCAGAAATCATCTAAGTATTTTTGTTAGGTGGGCGCCAGTTTTTCTTTATCGAGTCGCGAACGCTGTGCGTTTGTCAGAGTTAAGTATGCAAGTCAATGTTATTTTTTCCTTTTTATATAATTATTATATAACTTATGCATTTATACACTACGAGTTGATCTCGGCCAACCAAAGACACAGAAAAAGGGACAATCAAAATATTGTGGCCTTGAATTTTAACTCTGTATGCTTAATGTTTACATTATGAACATATTAGTACTTAGAATGCAGAATGTATGTAATAAAATAAGCTTGGCCTAGCATGGCAGTTCGGATTGACACTCTAGTTTGCATTGGCATTTGCATTTTTAGTACTTGACACGGCTATTGGTTCTCCTACTCACCACGTGGAAATATGCTGGGCGTTTTGGTTTAAACCTTTGGTTTGTGAAATCTGGCAACCGTGACAGTGTAGGACCAAAGAACAATGTTCAGCCTAAGTTCGAAGCGGACAGGTGCTGCATATCTTCTTTTCCAGACAGTTCTGCTAAAATACTTGCAGCCCTTCTTGAACAGTGCCTTGCCATTCCTCTCCCAAGCTTCTTTTGCCCAGAGATTGCAAGACACCCAGTTCTTTGACAACTTCACAGCCAAGACTGAAAATTAATCCCAAATGAGGCCTCTGAGGGAAGAATACTGATACCTTGAAATTATCTTTTGTTATCATCAGATTATGCAGCGTAATCTCATCCCGAGATGTATTTTCATACTGAATCATATGTTGAATTACCATGCCCCCTTGCTATTAATACATACTGTATCATTATTAGTAAATAAAGTGAATAATGAATAACTTCCATTATTCCTCACTTCAGAATGGAGTGTACAGTAGCCTGGTAATTTGTCATTAGAGTTCATTCTGGCTTTTTACAAAGGACAGGAAGTTTTCTTTCTCTCCTAGACTTTGAGGCTTCCCACACTGTACTGTGGGCCCCAAAGTTACATCTGGTATCTAATGGCATGACTCCATTTTTTTTGCAAAGCCAGATGAAGAACTGGTCTGGAAAATTGGCACTGACATTTCTGAGTAGCTCTCCACAGCAGGCAGCATTTACTGCAGAGGGCCCAGACAGCTCAGACCTCTGCACTTTTTGCCATTCTTTTGTCCCTTTCTCAGACAAAATGGGTGTGGTTTCAGGTTTTATAACAAACTTTCTGCCATATCCGTTTGTGGAGCATTAATTGGTGCTGTGCAATGGGAGTTTGCTTGCCAGATTCACATTATGGATGCGTTGGTGGCAGTTTATATGCACAGGATTATATTACGAATGCTTGAGACCTGAGCAGTGGCATCGTAAGCCTTGTGATGGTCTGGGAAATAAGCACTGTAAATCTATATCTCTTAAAAAATAAAAACTCACTGAAAGGTTAGAAAAACTGAACTCTTGGAAAAGGTTAGTCACTTGCTATTTCAGAAAGTTAGGGTAGGCACACCTACATACTGGCTGTAAGAAAAATAGTTTGCCTTTCAGTGGAGATATATCTACGGATGCCTGCTATCTACTTCATGTGTACTTCCAGCTCAAAAAAAAAAAAAAAAAAAAAAAAAAAAGAGAGTATTGTTGAACCACCTTTAAATGAAACACTTAAAAGTCCAGATAAAACAACTGTCTTTGTTTAGATTGGCAAAGACATGCCTTGAGGCCTTCAAAGTATCCCCAGTGCTCACAGAGTTGCCTGCAGGATTTCCAGATTTTGTTTCCTGACTGCTATCATGTACAACATGAACAACATCCTGATATTAAATGAAAGAGTCAAAATCCTGGGATGGGGATATAGTCAAAGGACATGGTGTGATGGAGATCCTTTATGATGAAGAGCAAAATCCTACAGTAAGCCATAGGGATCTCACAGATGTACCAGCCCAGGACAACCATCTTAGAGCTACACTTTTCACCAGAACCAGCTCACAGCTTTCCAGGAGCCTTGGGAAACCTCAGGATGAAGAAAGTGAAGGATGGAGACACCCTACTGTTACTCCATTGGGACAGGCAGCTCTGCTACTTGCAGGGTCTTTGTACCCCAGAGGCAGCAGCCACCCCATGGAGCCTTTTTTCATGAAGAGTAAGGACTAGCCCAGTGTCCCAGGACACTGACAGAGGCAAAGCAGGCAGTGGACCCATAGTGGTGTCTCTGCTGCTTACTGCTTTCTACCCAATCTGACCCTACTGCTGGGAGCTATGAAGGCTGGAGTAAGGTCAGAGTTTTAAGGGCTGGTTACAAATTCAGATGGTAACAAGGGATGGGGCCAGTACAGCTGAAATGCTCAGGGAAGCTGAGTCACTCTGCATCCGTTCCATAAGAGATGTTCCTGTGAGGCTCAGCCAGACCTCAGCACCTCAGCTGACTGTGCCATCTCTGCCCTTTAAGCATTCATATGCCTGGACAACAAGGCCCTGATGAGTCCACACTTATACAAGTTGGTTGTGCTTATAACTTTTAAACACAATTGTCAGTCAAATCTCATCCCTTACTACAGCACCCTGAAGACTGCTATGTAAGCAGAAGCTTTGTTTTTTTCCTGATCTTCAGATATAGACAGATATGCTTACCTTTCACCAAGAAATACACATCTGTCTGAGAAACTGCACTATAAGATGGGAAGTGATGGTGAAAGAACTTTCAGAAGTGTAACTAGGAAGCTCTAATTTCACCACTCTCAGTCAAGTTATTTCCTCTGATACTAAATTTGGTTTAGTGAATATGTAAAAATTGCCTCTGAAAGATACATTTTCCAACACTTGTGTTGTAAGTCTTAAGGGAAAATTAACTAAGGTTAGGACAGCACAGCACTAACTGTGCTGAAATTCTTCATTCCTCATTCTTTCCATGTTCAGAAGAGTCCATGGAGGGTACCTCAAATGCCAGTGCTTTTGAAACTGCCCATAGATGTGATTTAGACTTTATCACGCAGCCTTTTCTTGCATGAAGTGTTTCTTATACCATCTAAGATCTCATTTTAAAACAAATGTTCAATTATAGATGCATTTTTTAGAAAAAAAGGATTTAAAATGCCACTTGTATTATATGTTTAATGATCCCGTGATCTTTTTCTGTGTCATCTTCTCGTGTTTTGGTCATGTCAGCGGAATGGGCCTGCAAACTTTGCTTACTTAAATTGCTGGTGAGTCAGAATGGCATCTCTCCCATCCGTTCTGTTAACTCATACATGAATTTTAAATGACTTCTGAAGCAATCCTGAGGCAACACAAATGATTAGTTCCCTGTCTGATCAGTGGAAGGAGTCTTCCAATATCTTTACAGTAGATCCTGCCTGCCTTTGGGACCTATGTTAGGGACATTAGTTGTTAACATAAATTCTCACAGTGGACTGTGGCTTTTCCTTGGATGTAGCTGAGACTTTGGTGCCCGTCAGCAAGACAAGTCTTGTCATGAGTGATAGGTAACCCAGTTATGTGACAGTAACACCTGGTGGAAAAAACAGAGCTCCCTCTTGCTTTCTTGGTAAGGGTTTGCCCCCCTCACTAGACATGACACATCCCTTGCTTTGTTAGGCTGTTTGAGAAGCCCTTCTTCATCAGAGTTTGGCTAAGAGCTTAACAGACCTTAGGGTTCAGAGGAGGCCACTCTCCAGCACTAGGTATGACTCTCAGAGAGGCAAGGGCCAAGGAGCCCATGAAGCCTCCACCTTGGTTAGTTAGTGCTGACAGTCCATAATGAGCACTGCATATGTGCACACATCTGGTCAAGACACAAAGCTATTGGTTATAACTCCCTCATTCCTCTCACTTTCTGGTTATGTCGTTACCTCTGTGCAAACCACACATAGTGGGTCACACTAGGATTTCCATAAGAGAAACATGAAAAAGAATTCTGGGTAAGCCACACCAGTTTCAAGAAGCACATGAGGGCTCTGAGCAACCTGGTCTAGGTGTCCTTGCCCATGGCCAGGGAGGGTTGGAACTGGATGATCCCTTTGAGGTTCCTTCCAACCCTGACAATTCTGTGAGGCTGCTCAGAAGGCTATCCTGGCTCCTACTTTCCAGGCTTCAGCTGCAACCTCCAAAGTGACTTGGCTCTACAGCTGCCACTGTGTGACTGCTCCTTCAATGCACTGACAGCTAAGACTACATCATATGCACCACCCAGTGAGAGCCTTGCTTGAAGAAGGAAAACAACTTGGTGAGCTGGTTAATGATGGCATTAGGCCAAGTGGAATATGGAAAATTGTTTTGAAATGTAATGACCATCCTAGTTTAAAAATGGCACATATTTTTGAGAAAACTAAATGATAGGGCCAAGCTGGTTAGGCTAGGAATTGAGATGTACTTTTAAATAAGTGAAGCTGAGACTTCTTGAAACCAGGCTCAGAAAATTTCTGAGATCGTGTACCAGAATATTGGGCCACATATATTTGGTATGATCATTAAGAGCAGAGTAGTTTTTTTTCTGCACAATGCTAGAAGAAGCAGTAAGAAAGTCTACTTGGAAAACACCTCCACGCCCTCACTATTACAGAATTATTTTGTATTGTATACTCACTGATGTTTCCTTATCCACCTTCTCACTTGGGAAGATCTCAACTCCAGGGTATTTCCACTCATTCCCTTAATACAGAGGCTAATACCTCTGTCAAAGGTTTTTTGTTTTCCTGCTCTTTGCAGTTTCTTCTGATTATGCTCCCTGTGCATCACCACTCCAGAGTTCCCAGCCTGCCTCAATGTTTATGGCTTTCTAAATATTTGTAGTTTGTTATCACGCTCACTTTGACTGGATGTTAGCCAAGCTTAGACATATTCCACTTCACAAACCCATCCCTCTTCTTCTCTGATAATTGTTAATAAACTTTTCTTTCTTTCTTTCTCTTTTTTTTTTTTTTTCTTCTTTTCTGTCTGCACATGGGAGACCTGATGTCTCCTGCTGTCTAAACCATTTCTATTTATGATTTCTTCAACTGCCATCTCCTTCCCTCTGGAGTCCATGCCACTGTCCCCTGTCAAGAAGCTTTGTAGCTTTACTTGGCTGAAGAGTCTTTCTTGGGCTGCTAAAATACCCTTCACCTCTTTAGCTCTGAATGGACTTCCACGTTCTTTGTTTGGAGCAGTTAGGGTTTTTTCCTCATTAACTGAGACTTCTTCCTCAGATCTCTCTGCCAACTAGAAGGGGTTTCTAAACCCTTGCTGTGAGCTTGCAGTACTAATTCCACCACTTCATCTCACCCAATTGTAGTGTTTATTTTGGCTCTGTTCCGTCTGCATTCCAGCCAGGCTCAAAGCTGCTTTAGGCAGAAAATGCTCATCCAAAGAGCACTCAGCAGCGTGTTACCACTTAATACTAGATAATCATGAGTAACGTTGCCAAATAAAGTGCCTATAAATTACCAATTTTCTTCATAATGAAGGCATCATTCTTCTCTACTGGAGACTTGAAAGCTGCTCTGCAGAAGATGAATACAGGGTTATTAAAAAGGCAGAGGCACTTTGGCTAAATGATTGTCATGGTCCTTTTAGCCTTCAGAGGAATTTTGTAAGGATGTATGAAAGACACATTTTAAGATTTAGCTACACATTTCACTCAACCCTTGCCTATATATTTTTTCAAAATTACCAATTCTTGCCTATATTTTTTAAAAATTACTTCCTTATTTCAGCAAATCAGCCATGTGGACCCCCGGCCACTGGAGGCATTATCTCAAGACTGCCAGGAATTATACAGGGCTTCAATGAGCACCTTCCAGAAGAGTTGAAGGGCTTGTGAAGCTCTCCAGTACTGGAGACAGCACTGACCACAAAAATAATAACTTTTAAAATAACGTCCCTTCTCCATCGTGGATCGGGGAGGGATTTTTTTCACTTGCATTACTGTAGTCAAAATACAAAGGAAAAGAAAAAAGGAGAAAATAAAAATATTAATCTGGTTTATGGTTGAAAAATTACCACATTATGTCTAATTCCTGGAAAAAAAATAGTCTGGTACATCAATATATTTCAGTTTCCTGGGATGAGAATGGCATTCAGATGACCCAGCCATGAGACGGATCATATTGTGCTGGATATGGTAAATAGAGGTCATGACTAACAGATGTTGCTTTGAAGTGCTTTTGTCTTTAAATGCACAAGACCAATAAATGCTGGAAGAGACTATATTTTCTACCTAGACTCACTTAATGTTTTCTATTTCAGCTTTCTTCAATGAAGGAGGGTGGGATTGTTGTTTTCTTCTGACATGCTCTGAGGATGTATCTGTGAAACACGTAGAAGGTGCTTGGACATTGCTATGGGTTTCTATCCTGACAGAGATAGCTCACAGTCTGGGTTTCCAAGGGACTGAAGTATCTGCCACTACCCTGAAAAACTGCTGGTTAAAACCATGGAAAAAAATTAAGTACCTCTGAATGGTTGTAAGCAAGTTGTAAGCCTCACACCATGAGTTTCCAAGCAGAAGACAGAAAAATAGGACTAAAGCAAGCAGTGCACAGTCTTTGGAGCGAAACAAGGGCTTGATTCTCAAAACAAGTGTGAAAATAAAGGTTGTTACTTTGGCTGTTCCTGGAAGATTAAAATGAGTGAGCTGGCAGGAAAGGGAGCATAAAACCAAGGATGCATGGCAATAACAGAGCTATTATCAGCTGGGCTTGGAAAGGGGAAGTAAACACAGGAGAAGGAGGCCAACATCGAGAGGAAAAGGAGAAAAAGAGTAATAAAGTGCTGTTAGAGGGGGTAGCAAAGCATCAAGACCTGGGCCCCCTTACTAGCAGTTTATGGAAGGGGATATAAGTGGACCTTTAAGATATTCTTGCAAGGTGCTCAGTGATAGACTTGATTTGATGATGTTGACATGACACCAGATCTGAGTCATCAAGAAACAGAGAGCCAACCAGATCAAAACATGGGCTGATAATATGAAGGCAGAAATCAAGGAGGTTGACAACCTCCTCTCCCTCTTAGGAAAAGGAGAATTATATTTGGTCAGGGAGTGCCAGGGAGGCTGGGAGTACCTGCAGAAACCCAAAGAGGTTATTTCCTGTATAGTGAAAAATTGATCTGAGGGATGTGGGGAAGGAAATGCCGACTGGATATCGAGAAGCTGATAGGAAGAGAGGTGAAAGTAGGAGGAAAGAAAGCCATTTACCCTAGGAAACTTAGAGGTTCCAGAAAACCAAAAAAGGCTTAAAAAATAAGATAAGGACAGTTTTCACAAACAGTACTGGCACCAAACTGGGAGATGAAGGCAGAGCAGGCTGGACATGTACTATGAACTGCTGTCCCTGCTCTGCTGCCACAGTTCCTGGAGAGGGACTGTGGTGTACAGTGTGGTAAGAGGAGGCAGGTTAGCACATCTAGGATAAACTGCCTGAGTTGAGGAGACAGTAGAGTTTGTAAATGCTGTACTTAAATTATCTATCTACATTTACTTTACATTTCATTACAATTTCCACAAACATTTCATGTCACGACTTCATTGCAATGTAGACTGCACACTGAACAGCTGTAAAACAGCCTTGCCAATGCTGGGAATTTGCACTGGGAATGTAATACCCAGTTCCAATCACTGATGAGTGCTATGCAAAATGACCTAATCAGCATTTTTCATTTCTTTAACCACTTACCTCAACAATTAAACGCATTGCAGTGCTAAATGTATAGTATACAATAAATCATTCCAGACTGTATAAAAGCATCGGACAATTCATCTTTGTTGTTTTGTCATAAGCTGTATAAAATGCTGGCTTAGGACTCTGTAAATGGCTTTGTTCACTCTTGTTATTTTAATTGTATGTGAAAGCCCAGTAAAGTTTCCAGCATGCACTGTGCATTTCCTGCTAAGTGCCAGATCCAATATGCTCTCCTTTTCCTTCTAGATGCAGATCACAGTGAAAGGTTTTGGCATAGAAGTCTATAAGGTGGGAAACCTGACACTACTTCAACATTTTTGATGTTTCACTGTGACTACTAGAATAGCTCTTGAGCCAAGATATGGTAGGTGCTCCCAGTTACTTTTCCATATTTCTGCTTTGGATAAAAGCTAAGATGTTTGGTTTGTGGCTCATCTGTTTCTCAAAAATGTCTGATGGACTCTACTGTAATTATAATTATTTTACAGAGATTCATTTGGGTCTAAAGTGCCTTTTTTCGTAACTTGGCACAATACAATACAAAAATAGAGTAATTGGAAGAGGTAGAGCAGCTTTATTTAGTAAAAATACCTGGCAGAATGAAATTAGTTGGCTGACGATAAGGTTTCCAAGAGACCCAGAGTAGCTTTTAGGCTCTCAAATCTGATAGATTTGCAATGGGATGTGTGTCCCTCAGGTGTTCCAGGACTATAGAATCAGTCAGGGTTGGAAGGGACCACAAGAACCATCCAGTTCCAACCTCCCTGCCATGGGCAGCGACACTCTACCCTAGATCAGGCTGCACAGAGCCTCATCCAGCCTGGCCTTAAACGCCTCCAGGGATGTAGCCCCAGTCACCTCCCTGGGCAACCTATTCCAGGGTTTCACCACTCCATGGTGAAGAACTTCCTCCTCACGTCCAGTCTGAATCTCCCCACCTCCATAGAATCATAGAATGATTTAGGTTGGAAGGGACCTCAAACATAATCCAGTTCCAACCCCCTGCCATAGGCAGGGACACCTCCCACTAGATCAGGTCACTCAAGGCCTCATCCAGCCTGGCCTTGAAC
>VWZI01014732.1:398210-428709 GCA_013396835.1 Psilopogon haemacephalus
TGATCATCCTTGTGGTCCTTCTCTGGACACGCTCCAGCATGTCCACGTTCCTCTGTAATAGGTGCTTTGCTTAAGAAAGCCACATTTGTCCAGAAGAAATTGATGCTGACTGTAGCTCCAGTGACCCATGCTCCAGCAAGAGCAGGCTGAAATGGTCACTGTTAATAAAAACAGTTCAACAAAACTGTGTTTGACAGCTTTATGTCCTAGTGATGGGGCTCAGTGTGGTTTTGAAAAGAAAAGGAGCTGGGCAATGATGTACACTTGGGGTTGTGTTTGAGTGCCCTCGATTATGAAGTTTACAGTCATCATCTAGCACCTGTGTGTTGATGTCTAAATGTGGCCTCTCCCCAAGCAAGCTCTACCACACAGACAGAAATACAGGCCTCATGGCTCCTGTCCCTCAATTAAAATGCCTGTGTATTTTCTAACCCATTCTTTGGGGCTATTTGAGCCTTTTATGGCCTCTGAGGTTGTAGTATCCAACAGGTGTCTGGGCAGACATCAATTTCAATGCTACTCAGAGTCTGTTGGGAGAAGCACTCTTGCAGGCTATGAAGGTGCTAATGAGTTTCCTGAACGATAGTGTGAGAGGCTATGGAAGGTCTTGGTGCTTGTGGCGTTGTCTGATGCCCAAGTGGTCTGAGCAGGCTTGTGGTTCTCTGTGAACGATATGAGGAAGTCCCATGCCACTAAGGGAGTAACTCCCATATACCTGCTGGGCTTTGCATGGTTTGTACGATTACACTTATAGTTAGGTACCCAGAGACACTTGGGCTTGGTCTCTTGCACCTCCTTTTGAAAGATGTCCTGAACATTTTCTAGAAATGATACAATTTTCCTGAATTTTGAAGCATGGGAATGCACACTGGCCTTAGCCTACAGGTACTTCCTGTCTCCATGCTGACCCTCCCTGATGTCACAGTGACTCCTTAAGTCAATTCCTGCAATTCCTCCTCAGGTTTTGAAATCCAGAAACCACGGTTCCAGTGGCAGCTGGACAGTCAAACTGATCATTTCTTGCAAGCAAGGTTGATCACAGAGCTGTGGGCGTGTATAGTGGTTACTTGTTCCTCCATACAATTAATTCATCCAGACTAGATTCAGCTGGCTGGAAGTTATGAAAGGAAGCTTTATATTCACAGCATAGCACTATATACAGCTACATACAGACATACACAAGTTTAAAAAGTAATACAGAAGCACAATCCCCCTCCCAGAAGTCAGAGTGCCCAGAAGGAGCTCCCAACCACTCTTCCACCTTCTTCCCACACCCCTCTCTTCTCCCAGAATCTGCCTTATGTGCAAGGTGAGTTGGAAGGATTGTCAAGGGGGGTTAGAAGCAGAATTATTAATTTGGTTACACAGATCTAGCTAGAAGCAGTTAATATGGCAGAAGCCAGTGAGAGACACTGACTCTGACTGCCTTATCTGTGTTTGTGTCCTTGGTTTTATATGTCTCAGCAAACCTCTGAGTGAATTAGACATCACCATTGTTTTCTTTTCACAGCCTATAATCTATTTTTTTTCTCATTAAAATATTCCAGTTAGCTTCAAACCAGCACAGTGTGTAAGGCACCAGGCACTTTTCTCTTCAGCAAGGAAAGCAAAAAACATTAAAAAAACATTAAAAAAACCCCCAAACATACAAACAAACAAACAACAAAAAAAACAACCCAGGAACTGGTAAGTGAATTTGAAAGCCAAGTGCTACTTGTGCCAGTGTGCCTAGTTTGGACCGCTGAGGCAGGGCTCCTCTGGCTTTGCTCCTGCAGAGCAATGTACAAGGCAATCTGCCAGGCTGGGACCAAACCCACTGCCATGACCATGCTGGCAACCCCAGAATTCAGCATCTCTGGGCTCATTTTGGGGCCTGTGGAGAGTTGGGCTTTTGCAGGCAGTGAGGCTTTCACAAGCAGTGATCTCTTGAACAGCCCTGTGTGACCCCAGCTGTCCCTCTTCCCCCTCTTCCTGCATTGTGGGAGGAAGTGCTGGGCATCCTCAGGTATGGGTCAGGACTTGCCTCAGATGCCACCAGTATGTGCCTGTGGGCACTTGTGTATATAGTTTCCATGCCTCTAGTGCTACCTGGCAATCTCCCCATAATGTTGCCATTCCCACAGCAGTGCTCTGCAGGGTTTCCCCAAGTGGTTTTCAGCTTTTAGAGGGCCATGTTTTGTGACACAGGCCATGTTCAGTCTCTCTACCCTCTTCCCTCTTGGGCTACAGCTGGGCAGCCAGCAAGAACTGAAGGTACAGGATATTTTTGGATGCCCTCTGTATTTAAAATGCTCCCTGAAGTTCCTGTTTGAGGGTCTGGGCTGTGCTCCTTTCCCTAGCTTGGACTGGGCTGTAGTGATGAGCCTCAGGTCAGATGAAGGAGAGACAGAGCTGTATGAGAGTGGGAGATGAAGGCAGAGCAGGCTGGACAGGTACTACAGACTGCTGTCCCTGTTCTGCTGCCTCAGCCTGACTACACTGCTGCTGTACCTCACAGAATCACGGAATCGCAGAATGGTAGAGGTTGGAAGGGACCTCTGGCAGTCACTGAGTGCAAACCCCCTGCCAAGGCAGATTCACTCAGGGTCACACAGGAACACGTTCATGCAGGTCTGGTGCGCCCACCATACATTTTAATCTTGCTGCTTCTCCTGGGAAAAGCCTGCATCGTTCCTGTCCCCTCAACAGGTCCCTGGGGTGTGGGTGACAGGTCCATGTGCCCAGGGATAAATGCGCCCCAGCATAGTGCTCATTCCCTACTGCGGTTGTGGCCAGGGCCCCCTGCAGCCCCTGTTGAATGCCATGCTGCCCTGCCCATCCCAGCCTGCAGCCCTGCTCCTGAAAGCTAAACCTTCTCTTCTTCCTTAAGCTGCTGCAGTGCCATAGGGACCCAGAAGACCCTACATCTCCAGCCCCGCCCTGTAGGTACATCAGCCTCGGCAACGTCCTGCTCGCTCGGGAGCTCGGTGCTGTTAGCCGAGCAGCCAGAGCTGCTCTCCTCGGCTGCACCAGGGTGTATTTGCCGAGCAAGGCATATTCCTGTTTCTCCCAAAAGATGGCACTAGGCGTCACCAAAAATCATCCACTCGGCGCCCTGGGTAGATTTACATCTGCGAAGAACGCCACAGGGGTGCCAGTGCCTCGCTGCCCCCCAGAACAAAGGAATGGCCCTTCCACCATCAACGCGGGGCAGACCCTGTCAGGACTCTAGGTTAGGGGCAAAAACAGCAGAGTGGAAAACAAGTTGCCAGATGCTGACACTATGTAGCCGGAGAGAATGGCTTTTGAAGGAAAAAAATACCTGCCTCCTCCATACCTCCTGTGGCTGATTTCTAAGGCAATGAGAAAAACAAACATGCGATACTCGGATGCGTTTCCTTGTATGCTGACGTTATCTGCTGTAATAAAATTGACATCATTAGGGGTTTTTACTGAGAAGTTAATTATTCTCTCATTTGAGCAAGGCAGCCCACAAAAAAGACAGTCTATCTGGCAACTCAGGACATGTTTTAAGGATTTTTGAATGCAAATGTTGCTCCGTAATGATAATTATAAAAATACTTTCATTATTAAATGTAGAAAACTAATGAAAATAATTTCTGGTGAGATTATTTTTCCTTGCACTTTTTATAACATATGGATGAAACCTTTTTATTTGTTAGTGAAGCAATAGAGTGGTGTTTTTGGTTTTTTGGGTTTTTCTGTGGGTTTTTTCCCTGAAAAAAAAATCCTCATTTCATGATAATATACTTTTTGAATTCATTAATGTTTCTAATAGAGCTATCACCTGGATAGTTGGGATTTTTCTTTTCACATCAAAAATTTAGGAGATGATAGCTCTACAAGTGCAAAGACCTTAATGCCTGCAAATGATGACTTTCTAAACAGAACAGCACAACTCCATGTCTGAAAGTGCTGCTTCAGTACATTTAAGAATTAAGAAGAGTGCCTTGTCAAAGTGACTCACCTTCCAGGGCAGCTCAGCAGCCTCCAAGGGCTAACAGGTCACACAAGAGTTCAAGCAAATACTGTTCGTTAGCAACAGCAGGCTCAGCTGTGGCCTTGCAAGAAGGTCTTTTCCTTTGCGTATGCTGGTGTCTCCTAAAAGATAAAAGTCTGATTCCCATGTGCTTCCATTCTCTTTTGGACCAGATATTAGCATACAATCATTTCCACTGCTAGCAACCAGAAAAATTTTTGTTGGTGGTTTTTGTTTTGTGTTTTAGTTTTGGTTTTGTTTGTTTGTGGGGTTTTGTTGGGTTTTTTTTGTTGTTGTTTTTTTTTTTAATCTTCATGTTACTGCAACTGAAGCATGAATAAGAACAAAGGTATGTAAAACAATTTGAGGAATGTACTTATCCCTGAGCAGGAAGGTCCATGCAACAGACCTGGTGAAAGTAAGGTCCTTGAGAGGCAGATATTCTTCTAAGTGCATAAGCTTAAATGTGTCTGTTGATCATGTTGTTGTTCCTGAGCATTACTGTATTTTACCAGTGCAAAGTATGGTCTGTGTGTCCCGCTTATTTAATTGCTGAGCCCTTTTTGTTGTGCTTAGTAGTACACTTCCGATACTCATGCCTTTGGGTAGGAAGTCAGTCTGTTCTGAGGTCTACAAATTTTCATGCACCATTACAGAACGAGTACTAATGAAAGATTAAAGTGGTAACACAGCCTCAAAGAAGAGGAGTGCTCCAGGTTAGTCCTTTTGGAGGGCAGCAGCTTGCTGCCTCTTGTCAATTCAGAAGACCTCAAATAAAAACAAAATAGAATCACAGAATTAACCAGGTTGGAAAATACCTTCAAGATTATTGAACCTAACCTATCACCTAACATCTTCTAATCAACTAAACCATGGCACTAAGTACCTCTTACAGTCTCCTTTTAAACACCTCCAAAGATGGTGACACCCATTCCAATGCCAATCACTCTTTCTGTGAAGAGCTTCTTCATAACATCCAGCCTAAACTTGTCCTGGCACAGCTTGAAACCGTCTCCTCTTGTTCTGTTACTGATTGCCCGGGAGAAGAGAACCACCTTGCCACAACTTCCCTTCAGGTAGTTGTAGAGAGCAATAAGGTCTCCCCTGAGCCTTCTCTTCTCAAGGCTGAACAACCCCAGCTCCCTCAGCTGCTCCTTGTAAGGCTGTGCTCCAGCCCCCTCACCAGCCTTGGTGCCCTTCTCTGGACATGTTCAAGCACCTCAGTATCTTTCTTAAATAGAGGGGCCCAGAACTGGACACAGTACTCAAGGTGTGGTCAGTGCTGAGTACAGGTGCAGAATGACCTCATTGGTCCTGCTGGCCACATTATTCCTGTTAGAGGCCAGGACGCCATTGGCCTTCTCAACCACCTGGGCACACTGCTTGTGTTATAAACAAAACAAACAACAAGAAAGAGACCAATAACAAAAAAAAATAAATAAAAAGACCACCACCAACACGAAAGACTTTACAGAGCAGACCCTTATTGTGAAAGCGCACCGTGTAAAGAGCATCGATTTAGCATCCTTCAGAACGAGATGCATGTGCACGGGAAACTGAGTGCTTTAAGCTGTCCTGACACTAGATGGTGCGGTGGGTTAGAGTAAGCCGCTCTGTGACGGAAATCCTGGCCGAAGCACATTTCAGGCCAGTGCTGGAGTTTGTCAGGACTGTGCATGTTCGCCAGCTGCTGCTGCAGAAGCACCAGATTCTGAAGGAGCCGTGTGGCTTCAGGTCAGGATGCAGAGAGGTGCTCAGCTCTTTGCAGCTGTGCCGGCCAGCCTACTCTGACTCCAGTTCCGCTTCACCTTTGCCTGCTTTCGTGAACAGCGTCATTGCCCAGAAACTACAGAAAAAGCAAAGCTAATTACCAAAATTAATCATCCCCAAGAGGACAGAGACTAACCACTAGTGCCCTGCCCTGTTGCAGGGACTGTTTCCCTACAGTCCATGAGCATGAGTGCAGGTCATACTGACACTGGCAGAAGTCTGCACGTATGTGGGTGCGTTGCCATCACAGGGCATTTCATCTGGCATATGCTGAGCTGCCATGGGGAGCCGTGGGTGCCTGCTGCACTTGCTGATATCAATGGCAGCAAATGGGATTTACTGCTTTGAGGATGGCTTGGCACTTCACAGGCAAGAGGCTTTAATGTGGTTTCTTGGGTGTAACTGAAAGCAGCTTTTTGCCCCAGGGAACAAATTCTTTTTGCCTTTCTATATGCCCTGATTTTTGTAATCATGTTGTTAAGTATGTATTTCGCAGAGCTGTAATTAACAGAGGATATGTTTTAGTTATTTCTTCAGAAGATGTTGAGTATGGTTCTTCAAGGTGTGATTTGGTTTTCCTTTTCTGAATATATGGTTTTCTTTTCATCCACACACATGCCGGTGAGGACAATGACTTCTGGGAGGATTTCCGTCATGACACCATGGATTAGGCGCATGAAATCCTAGTGACCTGTGCTGAGCTCTGTGGTTTTGAGACACTTCAGCAGTTTTGGTCACTCTCTCACTAGCCCAAGAAATAGTCTGAGTGCAATTTAAATCTGTCCAGATGTTTGTCACTTACTTATTACACCCTTCAATTATATGCACTAGTGGTCAAGACTGGGACATCATGGGAGACCGAAAGGTGCCTCCAGTTGACACATAATAATAACCAAGCAAGGCTTTTGGCATGGTCCATCAAAACTGTTGTTCCTTAAATGTCTCTTACTCTGGTCCTCATGATGTAAACCTGATCATAGAATCATAGAATGGTTTAGGTTGGAAGAGACCTCATCCAGTTCCAATCTCCCACCATAGGCAGGGACACCTCCCAGTAGAACAGGTCTCCAGGTGGATCTTAGCTTCTTGGAGAAAAAAAAAAAAAAATTAGCACATGAGAGGGGCTTGAAAAGCTCAAGTTTTTTTGTTTTGTTTTTTTTTTTTTTGTAGTTTTGGGATTTTTATGGTTGGTTGGGGCTATTTTGGGGTTTTGGTTAATTGGTTGGTTGGGTTTCATTAGAAAATAAGATGATGAACTGTACAGGAAAATAATACACTTGGGGAGGGAAAGAAATATTAGATAATGATCACATTAAAGTGGTTATGAACATGATTTCACTGTCAGGAATGCTGCAGCACAATTTTTATTATTCAGCAACAGGGACAAAGCCTGAAGAATTCTTCATGAAAGAATATGGGAAATTTAGGTTGCTGACTCCTGAATTCCCCTCCCGAGGTCAGCAGGGACCTTTTGCTTATCTTTCCTGACCTCCTTCATTAGCAGAAGACACACGATTTCGTCCAACTACTCCTGCAATGAACTTGACACTAGAGGAGCAAGTTCTTAATTTTTCATTAACATTCAGGCAGAACTACAATCATGTCACTTTCATCAGCTTTAGCACAAGTGTTCATTTCTACCAAACTGCTGTGTTTGTTGATCTTTAGCTGGTGCCTCTCTATTTTACTGTCTACAGCAAATATTATATTCTCCCCTATATAAATGCCCACACATCAGCCAGAGAATGCAAAACAATCCCACATCCCTGTGGTGACTCACACACCTCGTGGATACTGAATCACCATTAAGATGAGGTGAAGATGTGGTGTGCAAAGTGGAGGCTGAAACGTTTTCAGCCAAAACATTCAGAAAATACTGGTACGCCTTTAGGAATTCACTGAGAAAGGGGAAAAGAAGCAACCTGTGGATGAGTATTTACAACCCAAAGGACTAAACTAACTATTACCAAATGCTTCTGGCAGCCACCCCAAAACCAGAGAGAAATAAAAATATTTAGCTGAACTTTGTCTAGCTCTAATCCACAACTCCTTGTCACGCAGTCCACACTCCAAGTCTGGGCACTATTTGGCTAAACTATTATTTACTTAGGACTATGAGCAGTATCAAAAGAGTCATACACTGTCACACATCATATACCACCCAAAACTCCCTTTTCAGATTGAAAATGGGGCTCTGCTGCCTCTACCATCCCCAGGAGAGAGCTGGGATCAGTAACACTAGCTCCTCAGAAAAAGCTGCTGAGCTGTGGTGGGCCTCCTCCTTCAGTTAACACCCATGTTCACGTTGAGGAGGGATAAGGATGATCCTCAGTTTCCTCAGTCAAACTAATCCACTGCTTGGGCATGGGGCAGGTGTAAATCATGTGTGCATGACCGAGATGATACCAAGCAAAACCATATACCTAGCAAGGTCTCAACAGGTATGCTTGGATGCCGCATTGCTGCTATCTCCGCAGCACTGAGCATAGGCAAAGCTCACTTGAGATGACATGAGGTGGTACAGGGTAGGAAACTCCATTTTTGAGCGGATGGGCCAAGGCTACGCTGGAAACACACTGAAATTGTAGGAACTGACCCACAGATGCCAGTGCAGGCATTGGATGCTTTTACAGGTTAAAAGTAAATACTCTTCAAAAGGCTTCCCCCCCTTCATATGAAGGTAACTTGGGGTGACTGTTTGTTCAGCGTGGGATGTTTGTTGTTGCTTGAACTGAGAAGTTCATCTGTTAAACACTGTTCCAGAGCTGTACACGATTGTGTCCAGATTAATAGGCGAGCCATTGTCAAGGACATTGTGCAAACACATTTCCACAAGACATTATTGTCTGAGCACATGAGCAAATATTTGCCTAAAAAGTGTAATTGACTATTGTTCAAGAGCTGCCACCTGCCCTTTGGTTTTCTGGCACTCTTGTAGAAGGGACTATGCTTTACAGCATTGCCTTCAGCCAAAATTTCCACAGAACTCTTGACCAATAATTAAGTAAACATTCAACTCACTGCCTTGTGTGGGTTTTGTTGGGTTGTTGGGTTTTGGTTTTTTTTTTTTGTTTTGTTTTTGTTTTTTGGGGGGGTGATGTGTAATTTTTGTTTGTTTGTTTGTTCTGTTGTTTTTTTCTCTTTTCCCTTAAGGCTGCATAGCTCTTTTATAATAAAGGAAACATTATGAAGAAGAGGAGAAAAGTCAACCAGCTTTGTTTCAGCAGTAGCACTATGAGGAAATGATATACATAAGGAATGGTAGTCTGATTTGAAGGACACGCAAGACCAAGCAGCAACACAAAGGACAAGCTCATCTGTGTTACCAAGTTTGTTGTGTCAGCTGGAGCTGTGAGGAGTGATGACAGTCACAATGCCAGGGGATGGATAGACAAAAGAAGACTGTGCAGCTGTCCTGTAATATGTGCTCTGTGACATGCCAGACAGTATAGTTGCCCTAAACGACCTTCCTACCTTTAAAGACACTTTTATACAGAGATATACTTTGGAAAAAGACACTTAATTTCAAAGTGGTAAACTTAGTTTTTCTGCTTGAGTTGAAGAAATATTTTGTTGGTTAACCAGTGTCTTCTCAACCCTTGCTGCCTGAAGTAGTCCAATGGATTTGGTGGGAATTAATGAAAATATTTGGTCAATTAAAATAGTTATTTTCCTGATTAAACCCTTTTGTAATAAATGGTTTAATCTAGTTATACTCATGGAAACTTTATGATTGCCCAAACTTTTTTCCTTGGTTTTGGTTTGGCTTTTCATATTTATATTACCTTTATTGCAAACTTCTTCTCCCCAAACCAAGTGATGTTACTACTAGTCTAAGCTATTCCAGCAAGTTTGCTGATGACACCAAACTGGGTGGAGTTGCTGCCACACCAGAAGGCTGCGCTGCCATTCAGTGAGACTTGGACAAGCTGGACAGTTTGGCAGGAAGAAATTTAATGAAATTCAACAAGGACAAGTGTAGAGTCTTGTACCTGGGAAAGAACAACCTCAGGTATCAGTACAGGCTGGGGACTGACCTGTTGGAAGGAAGGGAAGGGGAAGGTCCTAATTGATGGGAGGTTGACCATGAGCCAGCAATGTGCTCTTGTGACCAGGAGAGCCAATTCCATTCTGGGGTGTATTAGAAGGGGTCTGGCTAGTAGGTCAAGAGAGATTCTCCTGCCCCTCTACTCTGAGTGACGCTGCATCTGGGGTGCAGTTCTGGGGCCCCCAGTTCAGGAAAGACATAGAACTGCTGGAGAGAGGCCAGACCAGAGCCACAAAGATGATTAAGGGAATGGAACACCTCTCTTATGAGGAGAGACTGAGGGAGCTGGGGCTGTTTTGCTTGGAGAAGAGGAGACTGAAAGGTGACTGCATCAGTGTTTATAAATGTGTGCCAGGAGGATGGAGCTCTTCTCAGTGATGCCCAATGACAGGACAAGGGGCAATGAGTGGAAGCTGAGGCATAGGAAGTTTCATGTAAACATGAGGAGGATTTCTTTTTTACTGTGAGGGTGACAGAACACTGGAACAGGCTGCATGGGGGTGGGGGGCGGGGGGTGTGATTTGTGGAGTGTCCCTCTCTGGAGGCATTCAAAACCTGCCTGGACACATTCCTGTGTGATCTAGTCTAGGTGATCCTGCTTTGGCAGGGGCGTTGGTCTGGATGATCTTTCAAGGTCCCTTCCAGACCCTGACATTCTGTGATTCTGTGATTCTTTGCACAGCTATTGACTGACTAGAAATATGTAACTGCACTAGATGCATTCTCTTTTGGTTTGCTGAGCTTCATGAAACACTTTGTTACCATTTTGCAGAAATAAGTATTTCTTTCTACACCTATCAGATTTCCCAACCTCTGGAACCCTGGCTGCTGCAATTCTGCTGGCCTCTGAGCTCACCAGATGAGTTTCTTTGACTCTTCATTTGTTTCTTCCTCTCAGACTCCCACTGCATGCTGAAATGGTCCTGATTTTCCAGAATATCATCAGAAGCACCCCAGTGTTGACCCTTATATTCCCAGTTGCCCTTATCTCTTTGCAGAGCATGCAGCCCATGAAATCCCTATTCTGTTAGGGCCTGACTGAATCACTTGAAGTAGCTTGACTTCAGCCCATTCTCTTGCTTCTGCATTGTTACTGCAACCTCTTCACTATCATGGCTCTTCAGAGACATAGCTTTTGTGTGGTATTATATGCATGAGTATTTGTGATGTCTCTGTGCTCATCATCTTCATGCTTGCCTAGAACAGATGATTGTCAGGTGAGGGACCGCTGGCCCTACCTGAAGATGACAAGGGCTGAATGAAGATACCTGTGCTTGCATGGTGATACACACATACTGACCTGAGGTCCTTAACTACTATCATCTTTTCCCTTTGATCTGTCATTGTATTTGTGTTATGGTAACCAACGATGCTGTTGACAAGAAGAGTAAAATAATGTTACCAAAACTTCCCTAAAATAACCTCCTCTCTATCACTTGAGAAGCTCTTTTTCAACACCAGCTGTCAACTGCCCACAGCAGGAAATGCTTCCTCCGGTGTGTTTTCCTCCTGAGGGACTGCTAGCTCTGTAACATGCCATTGTCAGAGCATGGATTCAATACACAAAAGGCTAAAAACTGCACAGCATCCTGTCCTTGCTATTCATAAAGTGGAGTCCTTCTCTCTCTGCAACGTGATGGGGGGCCAAAAAAGAAAATTGCAGGTGCCTAACCCACTTACACTGTTGCCATAGTAAGGTCACAATCCTGAAGGCTGAATGCTACACCAAAGGTGAGGACATTGGAAAAAAAAAAGCAAGAGTTAGAGAGCTGTCACTGCCTGGAAAGAGCAACGAGCTGATGAACTATTTCATTGTACAAGGACTACATGATCTCTTAAGCTGAAGAAAAGAAAAGTGCTGATGAATTATAGTGGTTCCTGATAGCAGCTTGCCACTATTTCCTTGCCCACCTTCCAGAGAAATAATCACAATTGTCCTTCACTGTGAAAGCAACTTTGCTGGTGTAGCACTTTAGGTTTGATATGCCAAAGGCCTCGATAACATCTCTGATGTGCAATTCTTTTGGAGAAGAAATGAAAGGTGAGTGAAGGTGAACCCAAATGAATTGCCGCCAAGAGTGCGAATGGGGTAAACGACAATAATATCCTCCAATGATTTACACTTAGTCACTAATGAGGGTACACTGGCCTGTACCATTTGTGTCCTCCCTTGAGCCAAGGTAAATCCACCAGTGTGTTTCCTGTCAGCTCAGGAGTCAAGGGACACTTGTGCAAAGGTTTCACTGATGAAAGAGGAAATAATTTCTTGATGCATGCCAAGGTTATAATCAGGAGGATTTGCGCAACTGGGAAAAATTCAGATTTTCTTCATCTCTCATGAGGAAATTGAGAAGCTTGGTGGCCAAATGTCTGTTGGGAGAATCAAGAGGAAGCAGAGATGTTTATTCACTAAAGGAAATGGGAGGGCTCAGCGGCTGCAGAGATGACATTATCAGAGCACAGGGCATGCATGAGGCCATGCTGGGACTCTCATCCTGTTGCCTTGGCGGAGCAGGAAGCTATCATCCCCAAGCCCTCTGTCCTGCCAGTGCCCATACTCCACTGAGTCTCAGGGGGGTCACAAGCCTCACGAGATTTTTATTTTAACCTCTGCTTCAAAGACTACATGTTTTTTTCTCTGTGTGTGTATGTGTGTGTGTGGCTTGCTTCCCATCCGTGCCCTCTGCAGCCCTCTTACTTAGCTTTTCCTGTTGACTGAAGGTTTGACTCCCCTCTGGAAAAAAGAACAAGCCACATACCAGAACCTCATCTCTGTGCATCTCACTCATCCACTACCGCAGTTTAATGGAAATGGCTTTTTGAGTTTAGTGAACAATACTGGTCAGGCTATTCTATTATTCACAGTTTAGGGTTTATTTTATTTTAGTGTGTTTTTGTCTTCCCAGAATCAGTACATGATTCCAGGAGAACATTACATCACCTGATTAGGATATGGTGCATGTTGTTTGATTTTTCTTTTCCAGAGGAGAAATTACTTATTCAGCTTTATGTTTTGATTTAGTACTTTCAGGGTTTTTAGGATGCACTTTAAAAAAAAAAAAAAAAACTCATTGCTCTGCATGTGTGTGTGTGTGTGTTTGTGTTTGTGTGTGTGTATAGTAGAGGGTGACAAAGGCCGACATAGCCCACAGTTTCCATGTGCAGATGATGTCATGGTCCAGGCCCAGCTTCCAAATCAACCTTTCCTCCTGAACAGAAGCGTATTAAATTTATAAGGGGAAGTTCCTTGCAGTGGGAAAGTCATTCTTCACCTAAAAACTTGAGGCACTTCTTCAGAAATGCTGGTCTAATGCCTGTGACATGTATTTGGCAGCTGGTATTGCAAAGCAGTGCTGTCACAGCTTTCTCTTGCAGTTACTGTTCCCATGGGCTGCTGGTTTTAAGGTTTTGCTGTGGTCTGTATGGTATGTAAGGAAGCCAAAAGCTAAGGAACTGCAAATGGTCGTGTCAGAAAAGAATGGCAGTTACTAGACAATGAGAGTTGATCAGAACTGTTGTTTATTGGTACCATCATGCATCACTTAACAGATAGAGGACCTGGGAGATCTCTGAAGATGTGGGCTAAATGAATGTACTACAGTTCTGGAGACTGAATCCCAAAGGGCTGCATTTGAGAAGCAAACTAAGTGCTGCCCTTGGCCAACCAGCCCTGCCTTTGCCCTGTTGGGTCAGAAACTGTGCTTTTCCTTCCTTATACCTTCCCATCTGGTCTGAAGAACTGTGCTTATCCAGCACTGGGACACTTCAAAGATCTGTTAAATAAAATGCAAATGTTGGTGAAAAGACAGACAGCAGTCTGGCACCTTTATTTGACCCCATGGTCCTCTGGAAAATCACAGTGCTCTGTGAGGAGAAAGAAGTGAAAGGGTGAGTGTATGGGATATAATTATCCTCCTGTTGAATGGGGACCTAGAACGACAAAGTCTCTGTCAAGAAGACATCATAAAATTGATGCAGGACCATCTTACTCTTTGAAACTTATGAAACAGCACAGAGGTGGTGCCCACAGAGTTCAGCCTGGGGAAGTGTGTGATCTTCACCAGGTACTACAAATGGTTCCTGTCAGGCTTGTCCAGCTGAGAAGTGCTACCTTCAGCAAAAGAAAAAATGGCCCACAAAAGCAGCCTGTGTGTTTATACCCCTGTTATGGGGCTGAAACACTGTCTGGCAGTCAGTGGGGAGCTCATTCAGCAGATGTGTGCAGACAAGGTTCAGGGTGCCTTTTTGTCCTGTCTGCATGCAAAATGTATTGTCCAACATCAGCTGGCCTACACCCAGTCCCACGAAGTCTTTCTAGAAGAATCTAAACAGCCTTTTAATGTATCTTCCCGTTTGCCCAATAAAACCAGATTACATTATCAAAGTCCAGGGAGTATATCCATAAAGCAGCATAACCTGGCCTTTAAACAGGAGCCTTCTTGCTAAATTGAACAATGCTACAAAGACAAAGCCTGTTGTAAACAACTTATTTCACTTGGGTAACCATGGGAAAGTAGAGAGCAGAGTGGGAAAGAAGGAAACCTGCATTTACAGCCCTCAAGATCAGTATCAGTCTTGGAAAGATATCTGAGTAGGGATCAGAATAAAGCTGACAAAGATTGTCCTTTGTGCAGGGTTGTAAATATCTTCTAAGGTAAACACCAAACCTCTCTTCTTTCAGGATGCTGATCTATGTGACCAGCGATGGCAGCAGATCGTGCCTGGTGGTGAGAAGAAAGGTTCAACAGGTGAAGCCACACTGCTGCCAAGGCACAGCCATAGCTGGTATGTTGACAGGGTGTAACACAGCTCCCAGAGCTGCCATGGCAGAGACTGGTCCATGCTCAGGGCACAGGATGACAGAGAGCACACTTTGGCCATGATATGCACCCAGAAACATTTTTCAGTACAGCAGTACAGTTCTGTTGCTGCCAAAGTTAGCAAATGAGAAAGCTCTCTGACCCAGAGAGATCCAATGCTCTCTGAAGCCCTCTTCCACTCCTTGACTACCAGCCTTTGTTGTGCTCAGGAAGGCATCCTCCAGGTTCCTCCAAGTCCCACCAAGGACTCCAGGTCCCCCAGGCACTGCCATCTGCAGTTCAAGACACTTTCTGCATTGCCCACATCACTCTGGCCAGTTGGACTTACATCAGTTGCTCTGACTTCAGTCCTACCAGGGCAGTGATGATGCTCTTCAGTAGCAGGCACAATGTGCAGAACCAATGGCTTTTGCTTAAATCAAATCCACTTCAGAGAAGAGAAAAGATCCCAATGAAACAAGACAGAAAACCTGATTCTACCCCTTTCCTAAGGCTTGACCCTTCCCTGCTCCGGAGGAGGCCCATCCAACCCTCTTCCTTTGCAAAAGCAAACCTGTTGATGACTTGCTCTTATATATACTTCTACCTCCCATCAGAAAAAGGATTTTAGTTCTGTAATCTCCTTTCAATCCCAAGTTCCACCAATATCTAATTTTCAATGCACTGGTGAAAAGACCTCTGAACCCAACCGGGCTGGTTACTATCTTGTGATATAACTTTAGATCCAGAAAAACAGTTGGTTACTTTCCTGTCTTATTTTCACAGACTCCTTCAAATTAAAACATCCAATAAGTATTTCTTGGATACTGATACAGTTTATTATGGTTTCTCCCAATAACCTTCATAAAGTCATTAGGTTTATTACCTGATAATATATAGTTGGGAGTCATAAAATGTATTTACATTAGATAATTTTCCAGGTATGTGGAAGGTAATTCAGCACCCCTAGTCTGTGCTCTGATAAGGTCAGACAGATTCTTTAAAACAAAGGAAGTGTAGCAGCAAAGGAATTTTTTTAATCAAAGAATTCCTGCCAGCTCTGAGATATTTCTCCATAATGTGTTGACTTTCAAGAGCAGTGTACTTTGTTCCTTTGTGCCCGTCATGCTACAGTAAGTGAAGCTGTTCCTGTTTATTTTTCCTCTCAGAGCAAAATGAGCCACCTGAGATGCAGCAGGCAGTCATTGCCTCAGACAGTGCAAGGAGCCCTTGGGAGGCTGGGGGTGGCCAAGCACTGCAGTTCACACTGCACATGAGCACTGGTAATGCCTCCCTGCACTGTGTGTCAGAACAAGTTCTGAAGTCACCCTCGTGTCACAGCTCATCTGCTAGCATCTGTGCTGCAGAAATATGCCCTTTGGCACCTGCTCCCACCCAAGCAGGGACACCTCGACCCAAGAGGAACCCAGACTGGCTAGAGTCCACTTGACAGGCAGCAGTGGGTGGAGTGAGGCAGAGTGGACCCTGATGACAGCTTAGCTGGTAGTAGGTCACCTTAGATTGCTGTGTGAGTGTTACTGCTCTCAATTCTTTTGGCTTTTGGTTGAAAGGAAGGCTTTGCACATAAGGCAGTCTCCTGGAAATCAACGTCCAGATCCAATGTTGAGGTCTGCCAGGGACTTCCTGAGATAGTGTGGGAAAGACATCCCATCTCACCGTGCTGCGCAGTGTCTGTCTGTGAAGGGGGAAGGGAGAGATAATCTCTCATTTCTTCCTCCCTTTGTTCATCTTGTCCTTTAAGACTGCAGTTTCTGAGGTTAATGGCCATTTCTCATTACATGTACAAATATCATGAGTTTGGCTAAGGCCCTTATGTTTTACTCTAACATAGATGATAAATAGTAATAAAAGCAGACATGGAATGGCTGTCACCAAATGTGAACTGAAAAGAAGTTAAATAAATGGCATGAGGCTTAAGATTCTGTGCCAAGGGAAACTTTGCTAGTTCTTCCAGTTATGTGGAGCTCCTATGGCAGGTCAGCACAACATGTGAGAGAGGTCTTTCTCTGTGCTTGCAAATCACCTGGGAGGTGATGACTACCTCAAGAACTGAGAAGCATCTCAACAAAGATAAGATGTGTCATCTCTGCCCACCAAGACAGCAGCTGCCCAGGGAGTGTGGTGGAATGTGCAACAAAGACAAGCACATCCTGGGTGGCTTGCTTGATAAGGCCCCTACTGCCCTGAGGTGGGTGTGGTGAGCAGGTGGGAGGCAAAGACGGCTGGAGGCCACTCTGACATGGACCCCTGCAGACCTCCTGGAAATCCACTTATACAGCCTTAATGTGGGCCAGGTGGAGCTAGGATGAATGAACAAGGAACAGTATAAAAGCCCTGAGCTATGCCAGCTTGCTGGTGGGGAAACATCACTATGGATATCTCAGCCTGGAAGTAGCAGCAGCTGCCCAGGAATGTCTCTCCCTGCCCCTCCTCCCCACTCCCAGAAGGACCATGGGTTGGTAACTCTTTCTCCTGCTCTCTCTCTATTTTCCCTCTCACTCTGTCTTCCTTTACTTCCTTTCTCTGATCTGTTTGCTCTATTTTCTCTCTCTTGATATACGACCTCGTTTATACTTTAATTTCACTCACAGGAATGCTCAAAAAATTCACTCATGGGAATGTTCAAAAAAAAACAACTGAGTCTCCTTCCCAATTTTGGATCAAAAGAGCAGGTACAAAAGTTCCCTGGTATTGGAGTTTTTCTGGAGACTTTGTGTTTTAGAGTCAGGTGGTCGTATCAGTGAAAAACAAATTTCTCTAGTTCTAGTGGCCCAGAGAAAAGATGTAAAATATTAATCCTGGAGGAAGAGAGAGGTGGAAGTGAGAGGAATAAGAGGGGGAGAGAAGGAGAGAAGAGAGAGAGAAAGAGGTAAACAGAAAACAAGAAAGTAAGAGAAAGAAAACAAGAAAGCAAGCAAGTGAGAAAGAATCTCTCTTTGGTTTTAAGATCTCATGATGTTTATGCTAGTCTTAAGGTCTCTAGTGGCCTGATACGTGGTTTCTGAATGGATATCTTTGGCAGCACAGGAATCTCATTTAAGAGTTTAAATAATTATGTTCTCAGAGTCTCCAAATAAAATGCTTGTGCTTTAAGAACAGTGGAAAAGTGAAAGGTTTGGCTTCTTTCCTTTTTGGATCAGCAACAGAATGAATAGAAAAGTGGTGTTGTGTGCTACACTGGCAAAAGAGCAGGCAGACTTGTTTCTAGTGGTGGTGGAGCATATCAGCAAGGAGAATCTGATGCATATTTCATCTCACTCTACTGGTCTGTGGGCAGGTTGTGTTGCTCTTGCCAAAAAGCGTGTTTCTTTTATAAGCTAAGAGAGATGCCACCCTCAGTAGCTTTAGAGACTCCATCTTCCTTTTGAGTATGTTTCAGATCTAGTGTAAAATGTTAGGAAAGGAGATCTCCCAGAAGTGGATAAAAAACTCTGACCATGAGCATTGTCTGTTAAACTGTGCTACTGCAGAATAAAGTTCAAATGGTAAGCAGTAATGCATATTTATGGCACAAATTCATCCCCTGACACAAGGCCCTTAGCTCAGCCTCAGTGCACTGGACAGTGCAACGAGCATGCTCATCTCTAAGCCATTGCAGTGAAAATACAGCCCCCCAAAGCTACACTAGGGCAAAGCTCAGTCTGAGCCATCGTCTGGCTATCACATGGAGGCTGGAAGTCATAATACCTTTCAGATATCTAGGGCTTTGATCCCCCCAAGCTTCAGTGGATACTGTTCAGCATAGGAATTAGAAAATCATAAAGCTTTTAGGTTTTAGGGCTTGACTGCAAGATCTTCTGGGCATACCATGGAAATCGGTGGATGTTCAGAGGATACCCTGTGTCCTGTTCTGCTTCATGTGTGTCCCAAATCCAGTGATAGCAGCTGTTTTGGTAAGAATGCCCATCACATGAATCCTTGAGTTTTCCATGCCTCAATTATGGATATGAACTTTAGTCTTGGGTCAGCTTTGAGCCACAAATCAAATCTAAACTTAATCTGGATGCAGACCCAGGCTCTTCCCCACTCAAAACACACAGGAATTTTGAAGGCAAATTTTGGAATTTTCCATGGTTTGTGATAGTCTCTGTGGAGCAGTGTGTGGGCAAAGTAAGCACGTAACATGGCTATTGAGGACCAGATGAGTGAAAGCAGTTGTTTGCTTTGTGGGTAATACCTTGGAAATTAAAGGCACTGCCCTGTAGGGAAAACGTGGGAAATCAATGGCAGAATCTGGCTTTGTGTTTGCAATCTTCTGTAACTACAGGGTTCAGCAAATGTGCAAGAAGGAGATCTAGCAGGGAGCTCTAGGGGGTTGCTGTTGGTCCACTGCAGACTTGTTTTATCCAGGTTTGAAACCACGGGGAGGAAAGAAGAAAGGGAGTGTTAGAAATTTCTGATATTCCCATCCTTTAGATTGGCTGCCTCTAGGAGATTTTGGCCTGTGAACATCCACCAAAGTGGCACAAACTTTTCAAAGTAGGTAAAAAGCTCTGTCTTGTTCAGAGGGCTCTAACAAAAACTTACTTGGCCAGGGAAGATCAGCAAGTCCCTATTCCTGAGCCATACTAGGTAAGGTGAGCAAGTGTTTGGTGGCACAAGTTGGCTGCCGCATTGCCCAGGAATGCCTGGTACCCTCTGAATTCTCAGCCTCAGCCATTTGTAACCTAAATGCCCCTTAAAGTGTTTTTTTCACTAACATATTTTGCAAAACTGTCAAAGTTCAGTCATGCAAGCATGTACAAAACAGTGGTGGAATTGATTTGGGAAGCCTTGGGTGAGTTTGCCCTGCAACTGTTTAAGACATATTCCAGTTAGACAGCACAAATGTTTGAATTCCTTGGTTGCTTTCTGGAGCCCCAGGTCTTTAACTTAGCTGTAGATCTGGATCAGACCAGAACTTCCTGGGAGTGATTTTCCTTTATCAGCTAATTTACAGAGAATTTACTAGCAGTACAAGCTGAGTATTTACTTTGAAGAGCAGAAACTTCATCAGTCAGATAAGATTGCTCTCCAACAAGTAAATATTGGACAGAACACAAGGAAAGGATGAAAACTGTAACAAGGAAGGGATGAAAACTGTAATCAAAATGAAAATGAAATGGCTGATCAGGCTATTTGATAGTTCAGGTTTAAATATGCTCAGAAACAGCCAGAAAATATGTTAGAGGGGAAAAGAGTTCAGGGCTTTGTAGGGCCAAATGCAGTGTTCTACACTGGCTTATTAATCTTGCAAAGTATTCACCTGGCAATTTCAGTAGTTTTAGACACTAGAAGTTAATTTAGCAATACTCTGAAGACCTAGTAAACATCCTATTCAGCGAAATGTGGGTGGTTGCTGCATCATTTGAATGCTACTCCAAACTTTTTTGGACAGAAAAATTGAAGCCCTATCTAAAAACCTTTCTTTCGTGGAAGGAAGGGATGACATCCTGCAGGGTAGCAGGTGCCAGACTTGCTCACCATTCCTATAAGGGAGCTTTTGGAGAAGAAAACATTTGTAACTTTGTAGCAAGGTCTTTTGAAGTGAATGTCATGGGAAGCATGCCAGGGTGGGGAACCTGGGAGAGAGACAAAATGATGATGAGCTGCATCAGCTGCAAACCTGGGTGCTGCGTTTTCCTGTGGTGCTTGGCTACCCTGGTGACAGACACGTTATAAATACCTCAAGACAGACCCATTTTGGAGGATTGCCTGCAGCTGTGGGGAAGCTGCAGATTAGAAATTCCAACTGACTTGTCACAGGCATGAAAAAAATTTCCCAGTGCTGTTCTGCGCTTGGGGGGCTTTTCTTAAGCAGATGAGACTTTGCCAGTCTCATCAAACTGCTGTTAGAAAGGCTTGTGAGAGCTACGTTCATCCCCAAAACTGATTACTGATGTTGTCAAAGCCAGTGTGATGTAATACTTGCCCTTAGAGTAAAATAGTAAGGCTAGTGGAAAATTGATTTTAGTTGAAGAAGCAAAGGCTCAGCCTGTCTGCTTAATGTCATTACTGTGTTATGAAATAGAGAGACCAGCAGCAAGAGCACATATGTGTACATAGCCACCAAAATGTTCTTACAGGTATTACGTCACACATGTGAAATCAGCCACTGGAAGACTGCAGGCAGGATTACATTACTACTATCCAAGTATAGGTTAGAGGTTGACCTGATGGAGAGTAGCTCTGCGGAGGAGGACCTGAGAGTGCTGGTGGAAAAGAAGTTCATCATGAGCCAGCAAAGTGTCTTCATGGTGAAGAAAACCGAAGATATTCTGGGGTGGATTAAGAACACTGTGACTAGCAGGTCAAGGGAATCACAGAATCACAGAATGTAGGGAGCTGGAAAGGACCTCAAAAGATCAGATGGTCCAATCATCCTGCCAGAGCAGGATCGTCTGTACCAGATCACACAGGAAGGTGTACAGGCAGGTTTTGAATATCTCCAGAGAGGCAGACTCCACAACCTCCCTGAGCAGCCTGTGACCCTCACAGGGAAAAAAAATTCCTCTTCATGTTTATGTGAAACTTCCTATGCCACAACTTCCACCCGTTGCCCCTTGTCCTGTCATTGGGCATCACTAAGAGCCTGGTTCCATCGTCCTGGCTCTCACCCTTCACATATTTATAAACATTGATGAAGTCATCTCTCAGTATCCTTCCCCTTTGCTCTGCCCTTGTGGGGCTGCACCTGGGTTATTTTGTCCAATTCTGGGTTCCCCACTTCAGGAGGCACAGGGAGGTACTGAAGACAGCACAATGGTACAATGGAGGGCTACAAGGATGATTAACAACTGAAACATCTGTCTTATGGAAAGACTGAGAGATCTAGCATTGCTTAACCTGGAAAAGAGAAGACTGAAGAGGGATCTTATAAATGCACATAAGTATCTAGAGGATGGAGGTCATGAGAAGCTGGGCTGTTTTCAGTGGTGGCCAGTGATAGACAAGGGACAGTGGGTACAAACTAGAACATGGGAGGTTTCACTGAAACTTAAGAAAAGGCTTCTTTACTTTGAGTGTGACAGAGCACTGGAATAGGCAGCTCAGAAAGGTTGTGGAGTCTTCTTCTCTGAAGACTATCAAAACCTGGATGCATTCCTGTGCAACCTGATCTAGGTGATACCAAGAGGGTTGGACTAGATGATCACCAGAGATCCCTTACAGCCCCATTCTATGATTCTAGGATACCCCAGGAGATTAAATGCTTCAAGAGCATGCTTTAAAGTACATTTCAGATTTGGTGTAATTTTTGAACCATCCCAACCGATTTGTTCCCACATTTCCGCTCCTCTGGAGTTGACTGTCACACAAAACCTACCCATGGTAGGTTGTCCATGTCAGTGCTTACAGAAATGTTAACAGTTCACTGCCTAAGGGAAACGTGAAAGAGATTTTATACTGAATTATAAACCTCTGAGATCTAAAACCTCTCCTGCACGTGGGCCACAACAACCCCAAGCAATGCTACAGGCCTGGGGAAGTGTGTCTGGAAAGCTGTCTAGTTGAAACGGACCTAGGGATTGTAATCAACTGGCAACTGAATATGAGCAAGCAGTTTGCACAGGTGGCGAAGAAAACCAATGGCTTGCATTAGAAATACTGTGGCCAGCAGGAGCAGGAAGGTGATTGTTCCCTTGTACTCATCTCTGATGAGGCCACACCTCAAGTACTGTGTTCAGTTTTGGGCACCTCAATACAAGAGAGATGTTAAGGTGCTGGAGTGAGTGAAGAGGAGGGTAATGGAGCTGGTGAAGGGCTTGGAGACCCTTGAGAAGCAACTGAGGGAGTTGGGGCTATTTGTTTTGAAAAAGAGGAGGCTGAGGGGAAACCTCATTATTGTCTACAACTACCCAAAAGGATGTTGTGCAGAGGTTGGTGCTGCTCTCCTCTCACAGGTAAATAGTGACAGAACAAGAGGGAATGGCCTCGAGCTGTGACTGGGTAGGTTTAGACTGGTTATTAGGAAATAATTTTTCACAGACTGGTCAGGCATTGGAATGTGTTGCCCAGGGTGGTAGGTGAGTCACCACCCCTGCATATGTTTGAAAGTTTGATATGTCTGGATGTGATGCTTGGGGATATGGTTTAGGGTGAACCTTGTAGAGTGGGGATGTTGGTTGGACTTGGTGAACCTGAGGGTCTTTTCCAATTGGAATGTTTCTGCAATTCTGTGATAGACCAATACTACTACAAATGTAAGTGTGAAGACTCTTAATAGGCTTGGAAGCATTTTCACTTTTGAAAGATAAGCTTTTTTTATTCTGATATTCCAGCAGTACAATACTCAGGGTCCTATTGAGGCCTTGCTCCTGTACAAACAACGGGAAGCAGAGGAAATGATGCAAAGCCATGCTGCAGTGTGCACCTTCCCCTTTACGAAGACATGAATGAGAAATTGCCAGGCTGAATCATTTCTTTCTGATAAATGACTCCATATTAATTAAACCTAATTACCCTAGCATAGGTCCTTTTTCAGCTGTTTAATTGTTGCCAGCTTACTGATGATCATGTTTACGAAAGGTAATTGGGCTACTTTTTTATTTACGTTATCGGAGATTTCCACACATCACAAACTGGTTCCTTCCTTCGCCACAGAACACTTAGATGTGCTAAATGCCAGATTAACTGTTTATGGGACTACTCTCTGCCTAAAGGGGAAGAAGTCTTCAAACTGAAGAAGGAGGTAAGTACAATTAGCATTTTTAATAGGATTTTTCATCCTTGTTGGCCACTGGTTCTGCTTAAAAGGGCAAATGAATAAGAACGAAATGATGCTGTACTCCTTTTCTTCCCTGGAAGGGCTGTTCTTCAGTACTGCCACAAAATTCCTCCTGCCCAGACTAATATTAACATTAGGCTTGTAAGTGCTTTTGGGGCCCTGATTACATTCACTACCTCCTCTTGCCAACATGTGATGTATATATTTTTTCAAATATGTTTAAGTGTTCATAAAAAGCTATGCCCCGCTTGGCATCTGTTACTTAGTTTAAGGCTATTCATTTTGCTGGCCAAAAGTGGATGGAAATCTGTGGCCCATTTTGCTCACCACAACGCACAGATGATGGTCATTGATCAGGCTGCTAATATGAAGAAATCCAATATAACAAACGGTCAGCCTGTGGCCTTAAATGAAACAACAGAAAGGAGAAGAAATGCCAGGTGTTCCTCCAGAGTGCTCTCCTATTTATTGCTTTTGTCAGCGTGGTCTCACGATCATAAATGTTGTCTTTACATGACTTTACTGCATGAATCACTGAGTGAGGAATTTATCACCCAGACCTTCTAGTAAAGAGAGGACAAAATGCAATGCTTTGAACGTCTCCTCCAAGTTCAAAGGCCTGAATTAAAAATGGCCAGCTTTGAGCCAGCTTAGTATTACTGCCACATTTACTACAGCTAGTAATGTCCAGAGCTGTTCCCACTCTTCTTTTTTACAAGTCATGTGATTTCATTTCTCCTCTACCAACACCCTAGTAAATGAGAACCAGACTCGTAATCATTGTATTACGTTGCCACTGTTTGAAAAGGAAAGCTTTGAAGATTGTCACATTTTATATAAGGAAAGTGAACGCACCCTGACTGCTTCCAAGACAACAACAGCAGAGTGAGCATTTAAATAAATGCTTATGGAAAAGAACTATTTCGTATAGCCAAAGTGTAATTTGGTGTATAGGATGGCTGGTGTGTTGATGGCCATGCAGATTTAATTACCTACTGAAACACTGAATGAATTATGCAGTCTCTCATCACTGCAGAACAAAGTTTATAGGCCAAATTCACTGTTGGCACAAGCAAACGGTTAGATTGGCTTCCATGGAGTTGCCATCATTTGTTCCAGCAGTGAGCTTGGCTCGCCACCCTTGTAGCATGGGTTCAGACTCCTTTGAAGTCCATGGAAAGGGCCTGTGACTTCAAGGGACTTTGAATCATGTCTGGTGCACCATGTGTTTTGCCAGCAACTGAATTAGTTGTACTGCAGATCGCTATGTACATACATTTGGTGTCGTGACACATACTGACTCGGGAGTGGGACTGGAAAAGCATCCCTAGCAGCAAATATTCTATTTCTGTAACCCAAGCCCACATTTAGGTCTGGTCTCTTCACATTTAGAATATTTCCACTTAGTGCCCAGCCCCTCAGTTTGTTTGCAGTTTAATTCCTTCTACTGTGTTATTCCATCACCCACTCAAATCACTCAGTAACAGCCTGAAAATGGAAGCTATTTTAGATGAGGCTTCATCGGAAAAGATGTGGTTGTAAGCTAACATATTCTTGCCCTGCACCAGCTGTCCATTCTCTAAGCCTAGCTGTGAACATTATTTTCCCAAGAAAGCTCTCTGGCAGAAGTTAGGTAGGAGAAGGATGAGGAGCAAGATCATGCATTTTAATCATCAGCTAGTAGCAACCAGCTAGTAGGATGAAATTGTGGAGACTGATCTTGTCAAATGTTCTCCAGCCTTGGTAGAGAAGGTATCTGTGAGCAATGCAGTGAGTCCAGTCATCAAACAGCTAAAGAAATGCAAAGAATATTCGATGGATCATGAAGCTCTTCATAGATACTTGGCGAGATGCTTCAGATGACTTTTCTGGACAGGTTCAGGATGCATCACCTTGGTGGCTTTCAGTCAGGCCTGTGTCTTCTCTGTTCTGGAGAGGTCTCAGCATTGAAAATCCACATTTCCTATTGACAAGTTGGGAGAGTAAATGGATTTTTATTTGTCCATTTCCGCACAACGAATGTTTGTGAGAGGAGGCCAAGAACAGAGTGAGACTAAGGAGATACAGAAATATAAGCTCTCCTAGTAGTAAAGAAAGGTGTCATGGTCTGACAAAGAGAAACGAGGAGAACAAGTTTTGCCAGTAATGGTCTTCATCTCTATAGACAAATGTCAGTGTGAACTTGAACCTTCTTCTGGATGGTAGGAGAATAAGATAGAACACCTGACACATAACACTTCCCAGACAACATCAAATGTTACCTAAGAATTATTACATGTCTAATGTGAACTAATTGCAATCTCACTGAACTAAAACTTCAGCTTTTACATCTGATATTGACACCTCCAGCTTTGATCTGCTGTGTTACCTTTGCTGTTTTGTTATTCTGTTTCACAGTTTCCCGTCTATGAAGAGGAATGGCAGTAAATCACATTTACTTCTTTAATAAAGAAAACCTCCTGCTCTAAAAAGAAGCAAAAGTAACATTGGCGGAGTTACTATTTTTAGCAGCTGTGTTCAGGTATGAGATGGATATTTGTCAATGAGTTGGTGATAACAGATTCAGGCTTAAAATAGACACTCTCAGAATACTAAAGTCCACAGAAAAACTTGTGAAATACCAGTTCAGTCCCTGAACATGGATTAGGGATGAAGGCTAAGTTCAAATTCCAGATAAAAAGTCGAATTTCTGGTTGCAAAATATGTTTCAACAAGCCTGCAATGGACACCGGCTGATATGAGAAAGAAGAATTAGAACTGACTGCAGTTCTTCTGGGGTAGCATGAAACTATTGGAAGTTTAAAGCTTTTTTCATGTTTTGTGACAATCTCTATAATGTGCTTCTTATGAGAGTTGTAAAATTTCATTACAGTGCATTCATCTCTTGAACAGAATGAAACTCATTTTTCCAGTGGAAATAGCCTGGTCTTGATGATGCTTCTCTCTGCGTCAGAGAAAAGGTTCAGCTGGCTTCTTGGACTGGCTTTACAACCTCTTTGCAATGCCAGATTGCTGCAGAAAGGGGAACCATGAAGCCAAGAATTTGGCCTCTGGATTTCAGTGATATTAACATCCAGAAAGAATTCCTGGGAAGGACCACATCCACGAGCAAAACTGGAGCCATTCCTCACAGTCTGGGGCTTGTCTGAGTATACAAACAAATGCATCTGGAATAAGAGAAGCTGTACATTTAAAGTGAGACAGTGTTAAAATGGAGTAGGTCATATGGTAATGCAATTTTTTTTTTTAAATTCTGATGGAATTGATCATGAAATTCAGTGAAGTTGATGCAGGGACAGACACTTGTGTTGCAGTCTCATAGCATCCACGTGTACTGTCACTCTGGACTGAGTTGCTTGGAGTTGTTACATGACTGTGCTGGAATCAGTCCATGCTCAGACAAGCTCTCAGTTTTCTGAGAACTGGGGCATGGCAGAAGTCTATCGGGGAATAAATTCAGCTTGCTTATTTTCTCTCAGAATGAAAAAATTGTCCAGGTTTTTGAGATCAGTATAAATAAAATTGTCAGGATAAAGCAATCAGTAGATGTTTCACAGCTGAGTAAACTTTATTTCAGTGTATCAGATGGAAAACTCAACCATTTCTGCTTTTCAGAACAGAAGTTTTGAGTGTCTATTCTAGCATTCAAGCACTTCAGTTGAAGGAGAAAGTATCAGCTATCATATTCACCAAGGCATAAGTCAGAAACATATTTTTTTGAGTAATTTTCCATGAAAAAAGAAATTGCCTTATACTTAGCTGCAACTTATTTGGAGAGGAGAGCAAATCTCAGTTTGGAAGTGTTACATGCTTAGAGAAGGCATTTATCTGTTCCTCTTTTTCTCACATGTCTTCTGGTAAGAGTTTTCCTTATTTTTTTGCCAGTCATAAACTGTCAAAATATGTGTGCAATTTAGAGATGCTTCATGTTCATACAGAACTCACAGGAATTACATTTGTTGTTCACTGCTATATCAGGACACTTCACAGAATCACAGAACTTCAGAGTTTGGAAGAGACCTCCAGAGATAATCAAGTCCAATCTCCCTGCCAAGACAAGATCCCCTTGGGTACTTTGCTCAGGACACATCCAGGAAGGTTTCGAAAGTCTCCAGAGAAGGAGACTCCACAACCTCTCTGGGCAGCCTGTTCCAGTGCTTCGTCACCCTCACTATAAAGACGTTTCTCCTCATGTTGAAGTGAAACCTTCTATGTTCCAATTTGTAGCCATTGCTCCTTGTCTTATTGCTGCTGACCATCAAAAAGAGATTGGCCCCATCCGCTTGACACCCACCCCTTAGATATTTGTACACATTGATAAGATTCCCTCTCAGTCTTCTCTTCTCTGGACACTTGGTGTACTTAACAGCTCCATTCAAACTGAATCGTTGAAAAGAGCAGATGAGAGAGGGGAAGTAAAAGAAACGAGGGGATCTAATTCAAAATGACTCTTAAATTCTATCCTGATCTTCCCCAGATGTCTGATGGTACTACACTGAGACTAGAGTGATTCTGCCACATGAATATCAGTTGGACATGCTTTGGGAAGTGGACATTAACTGAAACCTTAGTTTCTCATAGGCAAACAGATATATGTCTGCTTTATAATGAAAAAGTACCTTGACTTAAAACAAGCATCTTTCATATGCTGCTATGCTGTATACTGCTCTTTCTGAACTTTGTCTGCCCTCAGGATAGCATTTATGATAACTTTTTTCTTTTTTTTTTCTGAAAATCACAGTCTCATTTTTTCCCAATAACTAGCAAGATTGGGCATTTAGCATGAATCACCTAATTCATTCCAGATCTTGGACTCTTACATTTATTTTGAGATATTTCTCATTTTGGAGCACAGTGAAGGGTACATTTCACAAACCATTTTACCAGTTTTGTTGGTTAGAGAATGAATAACAATTCCCTAACTTGAAAATTGTTGTTTAACCACAGTTGTTAAATGAAATCTTACTCTGCTTATGATTCAAAAATATATATATCTTGGTTGCAAGGGAAAGATAAATAAATTATGTTCCTAACCAGCATTATGTAATTAGATTCTTAATATGGGCAGAAGGGGAAAGATATTGATATGGGTCTATGAGAGGTGAACAATTTGTACCACAAAGGTCATTAGTGATTTCTTGAGCCATTTTTTTCCTTAAACACCCCAGCTATTTTTATTGTACAGCAACTCAGACTCACTATAGTTTAAGGCTGGCATATTTTTGAGAGAGAGGAGGTATACAGGGAAGGTGGGTGAGGACAGCTTTATGTTTCTGCCCCCACTGGACACTTCTGCTCTGCATTGAAGTCAATAGAACAGAAGATACATCTTACACTTCCACAGTACAGGATTTTAGCACCAATGTGTTGGAACGTGTCCAGAAAAGGGCCACAAGGATGATCAGAGAGCTAGAGCACCTCTCCTATGAGGACAGACTGAGGGAGTTGGGGCTGTTTAGTCTGGAGAGAAGTCTCCAACATGACCTTATTGCAGCCTTCCAGTATCTGAAGGGGGCCTACAAGAAAGCTGGGGAGGGACTTTTTAGGATGTCAGGTAGTGACAGGACTAGGGGGAATTGAACAAAGCTAGAAATGGGTAGATTCAGACTGGATGTTAGAAAGAAGATCTTCACCATGAGGGTGGTGAGACCCTGAAACAGGCTGTCCAGGGAGGTGGGGGAAGCCCCATCCCTGGAGGTGCTTAAAGCCAGGCTGGATGAGGCTCTGGACAACCTGATCTAGTGTGAGATGTCCCTGCCCATGGCAGGGGCATTGGAACTAGATTATCCTTGTGGTCTCTCCCTGACTGATTTTATGATTCTATTTACCTCTGTGAGCTGGTTTTGGTTTCATTAGAGCCTGGCATACATTTGAATTACAGCTGTAGCCTTGCTAGTGTCAGGCAAAGCTCCATTCTGCTGTTAGTCCTGCGGATGCTGATCTTGGGCAAAGGTGAGGAGCAGATGGTTAGAGCAGCACAATCTTTATCAACTGTGAAAGATTCATAGCAACTTATCTCTCAGTGTCACAAATCCTATGCCCTTAAAATGCTTTCCTCCTCTCAGTATCATTAATGTGTCATCATATCATACCATATCTTGTCTGGGTAAACATTTACAAGGGATAGTAAAGAGGGAAATAATTTAACAGTCATGTAATATGGTGAGCTGCACACTGACCACTGCGGAATTTATTGCTAGGAGGAGATGCAGAAAGCATACCTATGCGTGCTACTTGTGGAATTACATTGGTTTGCCACGTGTACCAGGTGCTAATGCACAACAGGGCAGCTCTGAATGATCTCTGCTGGATGAATATATGACATCTTGGAAACGCTCAATAAGCTCTTTCAAGCCATTTGGGTACATAATGTTCAACCAGTTAACGATTGCATTAAAAGAGCTCTGTTCTGGTAATGTAATATTTACAGAGAGTAACTGCTGAAGGCTCAGCAGGTAACTCAGGGTAACATTCCTTTATTCATGTAATTCCAATGAGAAGAGGTTGACCAGGACATGACTGCCTTTCAGTCAAGCTGTATTTTAACAATGAATAAGCAAAAGCTCAAGCATACACTATGCTTTTTTAAGCTTCTCTCCGTCGTGGATTTGACAGCCATCACAGTCTTACTTGTTCTCTTTCAAGATCAGGCTGTCATCAGACTGACACTGAGCAAACATATTTAGAAGTAATCGGGAACGTTTATTCAAATACAGTACTTGCATTCACTTTTCCCAGTCCTTTGAGTAATCTCAGCAAATCTGAGAGAGTCGTGTGGGTTTTTAACCTGGCGTCTTGTGGAAGTGGCAAATGTTCAGTCATATGGATGAGTGTGCATGATTAAGGGGTTTTTCTCTCCGTTTTCCAGCTTTCCCAGTAAGTTTTAGACTTAATGGCTATTTGCCCTCCTATCTCCATTCTGAAAACTAGATCACCTTTTTTTTTTTTTTTTTTTTTTTCTGGGTCTGTGTGAAATTTGTGGCTTTCTATAAAGTTTGGAAGATGAAGTGAAACATTCATGAAGGATGGTGGATCTCATTCTGCCACAGTCAGCCTGTAGTCTCTGAGAGTTCATTTCTTCCTTTCTTAAGTCTTTGCAAGGAAGAAACAGAAGTGAAATTATGTGTCTTCAATCACTTTCCTCCACAGGAAAAAAAAAAAAAAAAAAAAAAGAAAAA
>VWZI01014732.1:428717-457518 GCA_013396835.1 Psilopogon haemacephalus
AAAAAAAAAAAGAAAAAAGAAAAACAAAAAAAGAGGGGGAAAAAACCCCCAAACAAACAATAAAGTATGGAAGCCAAAGCTGATAGTTGAGAAACAGCCCACGAGGGGAAATTAATTCCTGTTCAATTGTGCACTGTACCAGTACAAATAATTAAACAAACAAAAAATATTCTGCTCACCGATAATTCACAAATAAAAATTAAAGATTAATATCATATTCTTTAGTAAATTTTTAAAACTACATTTTCATTTACCATGTCTATTTTCTTCTGAATGATCTAGTAACTGGAATGGACATGCACTTTTTGCATACAAGGTGATAGGCTTCCATCACTTTCTTTAGTCGCTGAAATTTTAGATTCAGATTTAATTTAAATATATTCATAAAATCAGCACATTTTAGCATTTTAGAGACCAGTACCATTCTACCACTCAGTGATTCACAAGTTGTGCCTTCCATTTGTGAGGCATGGACAAGTGTGAGAAGTGTGAGAAGTGAGAGAAGGAGGCTGGGGGAAAATGCTGGGGAGGGACTTTTTAGGCTATCAGGTAGTGACAGGACTAGGGGAATGGAGCAAAGCTGGAGGTGGGGAGATTCAGATTGGATGTGAGGAGGAAGTTCTTCACCATGAGAGTGGTGAGGCCCTGGAATGGGTTGCCCAGGGGTGTCTTTGGGGCCACTTCCCTGGAGGTGTTTAAGGCAAGGATGGATAAGGCTCTGGCCAGCCTAATCTAGGGTAGGGTGTCCCTGCCCATGACAGGGGAGTTGGAACTAGATGATCTTTGTGGTCCCCTCCAACCCTGACTGATTCTATGATTCTAAGATGCTGGTGATGGCTGTGTTAGGACCTGACCTGCTGGAGCTGTGACTGCTCTTCCCCAAAACCCTTGGGAAAAGCAGTTGGCAGACTGGAAGGCTCTCACATCCTTAGTCACTATGTGGAAAGACAATCTTATCCCTGAGTAAGGCAGTTTTGGGATGGCTATAGAAGTTTTGCTTTCTGACTGTCCGTTCTGTCAGTCCCCAGCTGTGGTAGATCACTATGGCTGTTGTTTATGCAACCAGAAATGCTGACCACAAGTAATAAGAGGTGATTTGCTGGTGATTACCATTAGATCCAGCCTTCCAATATCTGAAGGGGGCCTACAGGAGGGCTGGGGAGGGACTATTCACAAAGTCTTGTAATGACAGGACAGGAGGTAATGAGTTTAAACTGGCAGAGGGGAGATTTAAACGAGATGTTAGGAGGAAGTTCTTCACAGTGAGGGTGGTGAGACACTGGAATGGGTTGCCCAGGGAGGTTGTGGCTGCTCCCTCACTGGAGGTGTTCCAGTCCAGGCTGGATGAGGCCTGTTCTAGTGGGAGGTGTCCCTGCCTATGGCAGGGGGTTGGAACTGGATGATCTTTGAGGTTCCTTCCAACCTAAACCATTCTATGATTCTATGATCATGACATTTTCCCACTGCAATTTAGTATTCCAGAGATAAGCATGCTGCTCCCAAGCCACCTCTGCTCTGAGCTTGCAGTGAGTGGAGTGGAGGTTATGCTAGCATGAAAGCAGGAGGGAAAATTATAACTTGTTGCAGAGTAAGATTGTATTCTGAAGCTGAAATGGATGGAGAGCAGTGCATTATATGTTATATTAATGTACATATAAAATACTACTGTATAGTCTCTCACTACCTGATGAAGGTTTGCTTTAACTTAAAGACTCAGAGGACTGAAAATTCAGAGAAAATAGCCTTCCAGTATCTGAAAGGGGCCTACAGGAAGGCTGGGGAGGGACTATTCACAAGGTTTTGTAATGACAAGACAAGAAGTAATGGGTTTAAACTGGCAGAGGGGAGATTTACAGTGAGGGTGGTGAAACACTGGCACAGGTTGCCCAGGGAGGTTGTGGCTGCTCCCTCCCTGGAGGTGTTCAAGGCCAGGTTGGATGAGGCATTGGGTGAGCTGTTCTAGTGGGAGGTCTCCCTGCCTATGGTGAGGGGTTGGAACTGGATGATCTTTGAGGTCCCTTCCAACCAAAACAATTCTATGATTATAAAATAATGTGTGATGGTTTGGATTTTGTTTGTTTGTTTGTTTTGTTTATGATGTTTTTTCTTCAGGATAACCTGGTGACTGGAATGGCCTAGTGAACACAGCAGCTGTACCTCGGAATTGGTGTACATGGAAAGTTAAGTTTCTACCTGCTTCCTTAGCTCCCACAGTGAAGGTACTGAAATTTTTTTGCTCAGCAGCTGTCAAATCCTGGAGTAACCTCACCTCTAGAATCCATTACTGGATTACTCCATTACAGGAGCTGTGTACCCAGAGGAGCTCATGAAATGCATAGACCTGTTGGGAAGGCCTTGCTGTATGTGTACCCTACAGGGCTTAATGCACCAGGATTTCTTATGATATAAGCAAAAAAGTTCAATAACAAAGGAGTTTATTGAGATTCATGGAGCATGCGTCTAAATGATACAAATTGACATGTCTCTGTTTCCAGGAATGGCAAAAGAATGGAAGGAAGTGGATGGGGTATTTCTGGGTAAGAGCCATCTCACTTGCTGTTGATGAAGCTCTTTTTTCAATCAATACACAGTTGAGACAATAACTTCAGGAATGATCTGAACATTTCCTAAGATAGCAAAGAGCTGGAGTGGATATTGGGTTATCAAAACATGGAGGCTGAAGCTTGGCAAAAGAAAGGTGAAGACACTGACACATTTTCATGCCAGCATCCTAAAGCAGTGTTCTTTGAGTCGTAGGATGTGGATTTCAGGTCTCTAAGGTAGCTGCCAAAATTTCTGGAGCACACATGCTCCCTTGTGGTAAAGCAAGCCATCAGGCAAAATCAAGGAAAATTGAAAATTGACAGTCACTCACTCAAACATCAATGTCCTTTCTATTGTGGTTACAAATAAAAACCCCTGTGACAACACAGCATAATACCACCTGGAAATTCTATCAAAAAATTCTAGATGGGCCCTGAAATTACAATGACTTGGGAAATGTTGCTCACGTAGTAGTAAGTAGGGAACCTTCTTGGGTTAAGTTGGATGTCTCCTGTCTTCAGACAAGTACTTGGGTGTCTGACTTCACACATGGAAGAACTAATCTTTTACATAAATGAGTGGCTTTAAGCCTCTCATGCTGCCACTTACCACCCCCAGTAAGAGCTCCTTTCTTCTTGACATTTATTCTTGGTGTCACAGGCACTTATTTAGGGACTAAGCTAGATTTATTTTTTGTATAGAATATTGTATGACAGGACTGCATTCTATTAGGCCACATGGTGCCAGGTAGCTAAGACCAGTAACGGTAAGTGTAATGATGCCAAAAGTCCTTTCACCACTGCAGGCCTCAGTGGCTCTCAGACCAAGACCTGATCCACAGACCCAAAATTCACCTTTAATACAGCTTTTCCTTGCCAAAGATTTAGAGGTGCAAACTACTTAGAACTTAGAAAGCTGCCACATTGGTATGTCAGAAATAATTTTCCATTTAAGTCCCATTAAAAAAGCTGACCTAGATATAATCAGTGTGCTACATGATCACTGCTACCTGGTTTCCCATTCATAATCTGACCACTTTAATGATCTGCTCAGTTCCTGGGCTGTGTGCTGGATGCAACTTGGCTCTTTCAGCATCTCTGAGGCTGCACCCTCTCCCCGTGCCACAAAGAGATTGGGAGCTACTGAAATTAAATTCCTTTATTAATGGAATGGTTTCAACAGACCAAAAATGAAATGGATGAAAGGAATGCTTGTCCTTTTGTGGTTGCCAAAAAAAGTAAATAATGTCCACAGATATTAAACAGCTTTCTTTAAACCAAAATTAAATACGGTCCAGAGCAAAGCAAGCAACCTGTAGAAATGTATTGTTATACTGATATTACAAACTATTTACACTGGGTAAAAAAATGTGTGTCTCAAAGCCAGCTTTAACCTTAGTTGATTACTGTTATGATTCTCTGTATCTTGCCCTTATTTCCTCTTTTTGTTATTATATATATATCAGATGTTAATAAAGTTTAAAAAGTGAGTCATCACAAACCAAATGCTGAGTAGAACAGACAACATCCTCTCTTCCTCACCACCCAGTATGACTACTGTGTCACGCTTCAAGATTTAAGAAGTTTATCACCTCCCGGCAGGCTCTTCCCGCATCCAACCATTTGTCTCTCCAACCAGCTTACTTTCAGTGCCAGGAATCCCTGTGAAGGCAGTACCTGGTACGAGAATATACATTTAAAATATACATATTTTAAAGGAGCATATATTCTTCTTCTGGTAGTACTGTGCGCTGTCCCTGCAAATGCATGTTCACAGTAAAACCATATCAAATAAATATTTGAAGGAATCAGCACAGTGCGTTCAGTTTCACTTTCCAAATGGAAACTGATGTGTCTGCTTTTAGTGGTGGCATAAGGCAGAGACTTAATACAACTCCAACTCTGCTAAGTCATGAACTTGAACAAAGAAATCCTGCCTAATTACAAAATACTTGATTAACAACTCAAACAAAGTGATAGGTTTACTATACACCAAAGCTATTTGCTGAAAAGGATTTCACTGCTAGTTTCATAGCAGGCAGATATCACAGAAAGTATTTTTTTTCAGTTTGCAAAAAGGATTAATCAGAATGGTTTATCCATTCAATCAAACATTGCTCTGATGTAACAACATTGTTCTCAGTTCCCTCTCTCTTTGATCCTCCTGCCTGTATTTCTCCTCTAGCTTCTGTTTTTCTGAATCCATACTATAAAAAGTGGAATCTGTGCTTCTCCTAATCTTCTCAAACTGACTGAAATCTGCAACATACTTTCCATTTGGAGAGAGAGAAACCACAGGCACAAACTCATAGCCCCAGTGGATCTCTTCAGGGATGTAGGAAGTCCTGCTTTGACAGACAGCACTGGTGGACTCCACAGTGGCATTCAGGAGTACTACAAGCTCAAAGTCCTTCTCCTTGAGATTCTGAGGTGTGAGATCTCTTAAAGGGCTGCTTTCATCCAAAATATGGTAGAAGGTTAAAGGCAAAATGAGGAATGGACTCTCCGAAGAAGAGTCAACATTGAACTTGACACTGGCTTGATTCAGCAGGATCCGCTCTCCTTCTTTGGTTTCATATGTCTGAAGAAGCTTCCCAGACAGTTGACACTGTATCAGAAGACTCTTCCTCATATTTGCTACTCTAATCACCAGGCAGAGTTCTCCATTGTGTTTAGTAATGACGGCACAGTGGCTGAATTTAATAGTTTCTGCCCTTTTTTTAGGTCTTGCTATCTTGGCGAGAAAGGTACCTGTGATGAAGATTTCAATCAAGGTGGTGATAACCAGTTGGGCCACAAGTAAGAAAATGGCATGAGGACACTCCTCTGTAATGAAACGAAATCCATAGCCAATGGTTGTCTGTGACTCCAGGGAGAAGAGGAATGCCCCAGTCAGAGAGTCTACATTCTTGACACATGGCTCACGCTTTGGAGGGAACTTGCTTATTTCTAAGTCACCATGAAGGAATGCAATGGCATAGTAGATAACTCCAAAGAGGAACCAGGTCATAACAAAAGTAGCAGCAAATAAGGTGAGTTTGTACCTCCACTTCATGTCTATAACTGTAGTCCACAAATCTTGAAGGTAGAGTAGATAAATGCCATCGACTTTGTCTATCCGCACGTTGCTGTGTCCACTTTTGGACATCACACGGGGCTTGTGTGTCTTGAGTGTGGCAGCGTCAATGCCTCCATTAACCAGTGGGACACGGGACATATTAATCTTTGCGGTTTCCATTCTCACTGCTTCAGTCCTAAGGAGAGAATAAAAGAACAGTATTACTTCGTGAAATCAAAGCACATAACTGATTCTGAAGAACGTTTTAAAATGTTGATGGAGAGAAGGCACAAATATAATCTAAACATAGCAGCAGTGAATAAAAACAGTTGGTATATAAAGTTACCATCATACAATATCTGACATTGCAAATAATTTGGTATTCATTTTTCCAGGAAAAAAAAAAAAATTCTTCCATTTTGCTGACTGCCAAATATGAAGAAGTAGGTTTCTTTTATCATAGCCTGGAAAAGAAATTTGACAAAGCTGAAATTTTATATTAGTCCTTTATTTCTGTAAAATGAATTAAATTTTTTTTTTTTCCTTACGTTTCTCTAGAGAAGAGGCTCTTTTTGATTACTGAGCAGGTTTTCTTTAATGCCCTGAAGAGAGACATCTGACCAAAATTAAAGTCGCTTCGATGCTTGGTTTAGAACGCAGATCCAGCACACCACCCCTGTCTCTTCCTGCGACGGAGGCGAAATGAGCCAGACCAGCTTTCACTGTGAACAATTAACTTCCACAAGTGACTTACTCAGTTGGATCTGCCTCTTTGTCACAAACCTACGACTAACCTAGAGGGAAAGAAAGCAGACCTGAACACATCCAAGTCAAGTTTTGGAAAGGATTTTTTTTACATCTGAAAACACTTCAAAAGTTGTTTGCACTGTGCGGCACTCCGATTTTAAGCCGTCTAAGGAAAAAAAAAAAAAAAACAAGGAGGCGATTAACAAAAAGTTAGCGTTCTAGCCGTGGGCCCTGACCTGCGCGAACCCAGCAACCATTGGACCACCCGACTCCTGAAGTTTGTTTACTGTGCATCAGCCCGGATGGAGAGTAAAGTGTGCGGACACCCAGGACTGAATAAAGCCCAGAGAGTGAAGCAGAACGGTGCCTGTGCCAGTTTGATGAGGCAAGTAACAAGACCCGGCTTGCAGAACCAGACAGTGATTACGTAGAGCAAGGACAGTGCATGTTATAGTCGTTTCCAACAACAAAACTTCCTGCTGACAAAAACAACAAAGTAAAAAAACATCCCATGCATCCTTTGTGCTTTGGCAGGTCGTACAAAAAGCATTGTTTTGTTCCATTGTTTTCCTCAAAAAGAGCCTTAAGTAAGTGATTTGGTTTTGTGAGCCACTGGGGAAAAAAAAAAAAAAAAAATAGAATGTCTTCCTTACAGCTACTTAAAAGAATTTTGCAGGAAGTACAAGATATATTTGTGGTACACACATGTGCCAGTCCAGGACATCAGCATAATTGCTTACTAAAGAACCTTTCCTGTTCAATCAAGGAGAATTTTTGTTTATGGCTATGCCCATCATACTGTTTCAGGTTTTCTGGGAAAAGCTAATTAAACTTAACTCCCATTAAGACCTGTAGCTCATTTGAAATTTGATTTCATCACCAACATTTCTCTTGCATAGTCTAGGAACCATGGCCATTTACCTATATATATGTGTGTGTGTATTTATATATATAAATATATATATAAAAGAAAGGAATGCGTTAGTGATCCCAGTAGGAGATTCCTTATGTGACAGTCAAATCAACACACAGTGCGCAGCACGTCCGGATAATAAACAGGAAAAACCCCTTTAAGTATCTGGAAAAGAACAACCGGAGGAAATGGGGGGGGAGAGTGGGGGGAGGAGGGTGGTGGTGGAGGAGAGTGTAAGGAGTAGAGGTGGGAAGGAGCACACATGAAACTGCCCTTTAGGCAAACACAAAATCCAGCACTGCTGTCAGTGAGTGGTCTATACATGTAACATTTAACGGGAAACCTTGCAGGAAAATGCATACTGCTTAGTGAAGAGGCTCCATTCCTTACACCAAGCCTCTCCCTAGGTTATCTATGGATATAAAATGTGTTAAAAAAAAAAAAATCTGTCCCAACATCTTCCTCTCAAGCACACTTGGAACCAGTCATTAGTTCCAAGGCACAGAAACTACTCTGTCAGAACCAATTCCCCCTCACAAATTGCCAGGTGAGGAGCTACCTAACCTCTCCAGTCTAGTGCTGGGGTTACATTCCCATATCATTTCATTACCCTCATCAGTCTACCTGGATGCCCGCTCCTGGGAGTGGCTCCCCAGGGCTGTCAACTACTCCTCCTCTGGAGGCCACAAGGAGTGAACTGGACAAGGCTCCACCTCGCCTCCTTGGTGCTCCAGCTAGTGAGCTTGAGCTAGTGGGGCAGGGACAGGGCTCGTAGGCTCAAGGAAGAGCAGACTTAACCTGGTCAGGGTCAGGGGTAGGCCAAAGAGAGGGGCATGTGGACACTTGGCATGCCACATTCAGCTTGGCTCTACCATGACCAAGAAATGGTATTTTCTGCACAAGTGGTCAGCATATGTGTAATAAATCTGGCATGTTTGGGATACACTGGGCATACTCTGCACAGCACCTCTGCCCACACACACTGTAGCCCTGATACTACCTTCATGTGCCAGGTTTGGTATGTACATGCTGTACCATTCATCTGCAGCATGAGCCAGGTCCACAGTTCCAGCCCACACAAGAGCCTATTAAGAGTTCCTGCCTCTGTGTCTTGTCTATCCTGAATGATATTGCTTCCTGAAAAGCCCTGAATGGATAAAATCCTGACATAGTCTGCCACAATTCCGGGCCTAGTGAAAGACAACTAACATCACAGACACCAAAGGGCTGTAGTAGAAGAGTTTCCTCTAGAAGATGGGAGGTATGAAGGTACTTGCAAGGCTCGGTGTCCTCTCTGGGCTACTCCAACAGACAGACAACTGCAAAATTTGCCATTTCAACTTTAACCTGAGAAGTAAATATTTGCTGCAGCCCTAGGCAATGTCTGGCACCCTCCAGACTGTGTTTCAATTCACTACCAAAGGTGTTTCTCACAGTGCCTCTCTACTGTCCCCATGTGTAAAGCTGATCTCCACATGTGAGGTCAGCATGGCAGAGCTGTTGTGTTTTGGAGTCCACAAAAGATAAAAAAGCGGTGTCAGAGCAACCTGTCATCCTTTGTGTCCTCCTTTGATTTGTATTTCTGCACATGACCAAGTTACTCAGCTATGCAGTGATTTCCTGAGAGGGATCCAGCCAACTTAAGGTGCTTCTTTTTAGGTGCTAGGGTATTTGTTGTGTCAATTTGCTTCCTATGTTTTTCTCTTCTGTCACTTTTCCCTGTGTGATCTTGAATTCCTCTAGTGCTTTTTTCCCTCTCCAGTGAAACCCAGCTTGATTTCCTTTCCCTGCAGAAATACTTCCCTTCTCTGCCACAATGACATGGGAAGAGAGGATCTGTCAAACTGCCTTGAAGCAGCACTGCCTCTCTTTCCCTCCCTTAACCCTGTCGGCAGGCAGCAGCCGTCACCTGAGGAAAGAGACGATGATGAAGCAAACAATGAAACAAAACTAGGCTTCAGAGGAGGCTTCTCTCCTGCCACTTCCTCTATGAGGTGACCAGTGCAATATCCCACAGGAAATGATTTGTGGGTGCCTGGATATATAAAGTCTGATGTTTTTAACACTTTTATTGATATTTCCCATCTCAGATTCTACACCGTGACTACCATCGCTCACACCTCAAATGAAAGATTTTGGTTTGCTTGGTTTCCACTCCTTTCCTTCTAAATCAGAAAACACATCTAATGCAGTAAATTAATATAAACAAACAAGCCTGAAAAAAAAAAAAAATTAAAAGGGTACCCACTGTGCATTAGCTAACAGATTTTACACTGATAGTGTATTCTTTATTACTGCAAAAACAAAACAAAAAGAAGAAACACAAAAAAGCCCCAAACAAACCAAGCAACACTCTCCCCAGCAAAAAAAAAAACCACAAAAAAAACCAACTAAAACCCCCCAAAACCAAACACAAACCCAAAACTACTCAGACTGTAGCTGCAAATAGATGTGAACTGAATTACACTTAAGGAAACATACTTTCAGAAGGAAAAAAGAGGTTTCAGACTTGTTTAGCCCTCTAACGTCCTGTGAATTGCCTTGTTTTCTCACTAGCCCTTTGGAATAGCCAAAGGTGACTCCCCATGGGAACCATGCTCATAAGGAAGTTTAGTGCAGACCAAGTCAATAAAATGTGGAGCTACATACCAAACCACCAACGATGAATACCTTGATATTAAGGTAATTCCAGCAGCCAGGGATACAACAGGCACATTGACACTGCTTCCAGAGACCACGTTATCAAGACATTGAAGCCAGCTTGCATACATGCAAAAATGTTCCTGTTGCATGAATCCAGATTTGCTTGTGCAAGATCTCTTTTGGCAGACACAACTGACTGAAAGTGTATAGAGCATGACTTGTTCAAATGGCCTCAGCTGTTTGCTCTTTTGTTTTTTCAAATCACATATGCTTTTCCACTTGAGCAAATCCTAGCACATGCATCACTGCCACTCTGATACTAGGGGAAAACTTGAACTGTTTTTTCATCAAGCATAAACCATTAGCAGGCTTGGCATAAGAGGAAAAAAAGGGAAATATAAAACACCAAAAAACAGCGGTGAGAAAATAAAACATTGAAAAGAAGCACACAATCTTTATATGTTTTCTAGGTCAGATGTGGTTCAGTAGGTTATCGAAGTTCCTTCTAAACTCTTAGTGTTCTGCCTAGCATGAGCACCCTCCCCACTCTGGGCTATGTACCAGGTTTTGCTGCACAGTTGTCAACTGATGAAATCCTTCTCTGCAGTCGAGTTAAGGAATATAGAAGAAGAAATCAGAGGCAGAGGGAGGGAAGCAGTTGTGAAGGGAGGAAGGGTTGCTTAGCAGATGCTTCACCTCCACCGCCAGCTCCAGCATCCAGTTGTACAGCTTGATATTGCAACCTTGGATTTCATGAAAGAGTCCTTCAGCACCAGGACAGGTCAGTGTTGAGAGTGGTGATAGGCTGACCGTCAATCCTATGGTGAAAGACTATAAAAGCTAAATCAACACTTATTTATATTCTTTCACAAAAGGACTGAGCCAAAGTAATTGTAAATACCCACTCAGCTCAAAATCCGTTTCCAAAACTGATCCTTTAAGCTCCAATGCCACCTGCCAATGCTGGTCAGCCTTGTGAATGGTGGCTCATCCCAGGCTTGGGCACCCAGGAGTAGGTGAAAATCTGCAGGCAAGCCAGTGCCTAAAGGCTTCAGAACTGACTGAAAGAGGGCTAGGGGCAAGCAGCACAGTGAGGGCACTAAGTGGCATGTTTTTCATCACTCACAGCAGTGCTAGGACAATAACTGTTTACAGACCAGTGCCATGTAAGTGAAAGCCCCAATCCATCTTTGCCTCTCTTAGATTGATTGCCTGACACCTGGCTATGGAAGATGTATTAAAGCTGGAGAATCTCATGGTACATTGCTTCTGAGGGAGGTTTATACAGGAATCTTGTTCTTTACAGGGTCTGGACGTAAGGCTTTGCAATAACTATAGATTTACATAGACAAGCCTTGGAAACCACAAGGCTGCAAGCAGACGGGAAAGCAACTAAGCAGGAAGAGAAAGCAAAAGGTGTCTCAAAGCTTACTGAGGTTAAAAGAGAAGCTCCCACTAATTTCACAGGAGGCCTCTGGATTCGGCTTCCAAATGTAATGAAAGTATATATCACTAGTGTCTGAACAGTTGACACACTACAAGCAAGCTGTCCGTCCTTCCAAACATCTGTCTTCCAGGCTCTGACCTGGGCTCTGCAGATGAACAGAGGACTTGGCTGTGCAGAGCTTTCAGTCCAAGAATCTTCATGTACACCAAAGTCTTCTTTCAGAAAGAAGTTAGTAAACTAATCAGGTTCTAAGCCTTTCAGTTTTGTGTTTGGTAATATGATTTACACAATGCTACTAGGAAAAGAAATGTTCCTGATAAACCTGTTCTGCTCTTTAATTTTTACAGATTGCTTTTTTTTTTTTTTAGCAGTGCAAGGTTCAGTACTACATGTTTTCCTTGCTAGTGTACTGTTGCTTCAAACTCTTCAATTTCAAGCACTTCATTAGCACAGGTAAGAATTTAAAACCTGCCTCTTCTGTGATGCATTTTCCTCGTTCTTGCTGTGAAACCTTACCTGTCTTTTTCTCCATGGACAAGTCTAAACAGACTCCTGAGAGCCTGTCCTTTCTTTTCTGGCTAGCTGGGTGGCAGAGCTATGCTGCGAAGCTGAAAGAGACATTATTGTTGCATTATGCTTACCAAGCTCCTAGCTTGTGCTTCCGCTTTCATTTACGTCTTTGACCTCCTGTGGGAAGGTGAAGTAACCCCTCTACAGTAGGCATACATCTCAACACACCACAGAGAAGGAGATGAGCTAAGGGAGAAAGTGAGTGATGTCCTATTCTGATCCACAGTAGCGGTCAGTACTAAAGCCGATTCTAGGTCTTCAGAGAGCTTAACAGTCACTGTTGTCCTGCTCTGCAGTCACTGCCACTATTTCTTCACTTTTCCCTTCTAGGACACCTTTGGGAGCTTTCAGTAGCCACAGCCTGTCCCTGAGCTGTTTCTCTTTTCCACAAGGGTATCCCTCATTATCCTATTTCTCCCCATTTTGTGTAGTATCCCAGTCTCTCCTCATTCTCACCCTCTGTGAACCACAACTTCCAAACTAATTTTGCTCATAATGTCACTAGAGGAACATGTAACTGTGGCAGGAGAGTTGTTTCTCACAAGACTGAATACTGTTTTATGTCCTGCAAGTATTTTACTGTAGGTTCAGAGCACTCATTCATGACCTTTTCATTATATGACTGTGTTTTCAATGGTTTCAAATCTCACAAGGCTTCAGCCCTTTGGGCTGAAATTCTCCACAAGACTGGTCACAAGTGAATGCATAGTTTTACGCATTTACCTAATGTGTCAGTCCAGGTTAAATAGTTATTTCCAAAATCAAAACCAAGAAAATGGGTTTTTAAAAAGATGTTTCTGCATCCATGTTAGCATAGTTTTGGTGTCTTTTCCTCCAGGTAGCCAGAGTATAAACACATAAACACTTCTTGGTGCAGAGATTGAACCTCACACCCTCTGTGGCCTGCTGAACACCCTAACAGCTTCCCCAAAGACTAACGCTGATTCTTTCTTGCTTTCTGTCTTGGATAGGTCCTCATCCATAGAGTGATTCAGCTTCATCACAAAGTGCAGAGTCTCCACTTCCTATCTCTCCAGTTCCTTATCAGTGAAATACCCTGCAAGTGTAGAAATGTGGAAACAAATCACCTCAGACAGGGAGGAGTCTTACCTCCATCTCCTTCGATAGATTTCAGAACGCAAGTGGCAGCAAATACACAGTTCAGGGAACATTGCTTTGCGGAGGGAGGTGGAGAAGTAGAGGAGGTATGCTGGGAAAATGCTGAAGGCAAGCCAAGGAATGCCTCATTTCTGGCTCTTTTTGCTTAGACACAAGATAAACTAATCCATTTGGTGTCTTATAGAGTGGTTTGTGGCATGTCCGAACGGAGAGCTGTTGGGCATTCAATAAAATGAAAGTCAGAAATGCAGACACCTGTACACATCGAACACTTCCAGCACAAATCAGAAGCTGGGCAGGGATTTTCTGCAAAATAGTTTTTCACTTAGTCAACTAAGGCCTACCTAAGTCCTACTTAAGTACTTAATTCCTTTTTTGGGAACAGTTCCTTTGCCAAGGAGCTGCTGCAGCTGCTGAGGTTTTTTCCTTCAAATCCCACTGTCTTTCCTATCCTGGCATAAGAAGAGGATGCCTCACTGGAGCACAGCTCCCAGGGGACCATTGCCTGGACAAAGCAACCAGTAAGGCTTGTGCTGCTCCTTTCTCTGATTTCAAGGCTAAGGCTCAAAGTAGTTGAGTTGTTTGCTCAGAGGCATGTATTACCTCTCCTTATATTTATTTATATGCTGTCTGGTGTAAAACACCTGGTTATAATCTGACCATGTGAGACCATGTGTCAAGACAGTTTCATGTTTCTGTACACAACTGAGGGATGACTCTCTTTCCTTCAGTATTTTAGTTACCTGATGGTGGCTTTTATAACATTGAAAATAATGTGTCTGAACTCAGCTAGTGCTCAGGTTGTTAAGTCTGACAAAGTTTGCAGAGATAGGAATCCCCTCCCATGTCAGTTAGGAACACAGACATACTGGACTGGGCTGCTGCATAAATTTGATGCAACTGTTGTTCCCTGCTTATCACCATAGGTTGGCTGTGCCCTTGTTTTCCCTTGTTTTTAACCTCCCCAATATTCACCTGTCACGTTACAAGCTGGCAGACACCTATTCTACCACTGAACAACAGCAGTAGTGATAAACTCAGAGCAACCGATATGCCAGTCTGCAGTAGGTTTGAAATTTGCTCCTTTGGTTTCAGACCTGAAGAAGAATTAGTGGGACAAAAAGCTGGTCTGGTCTGGTATATTTTCTTGCCTGTTTGTCCTCCAAATTAATTTCTTAGTCTAATAAAATTCTAGCATAATTTTAAAACAAGCAAACAAACAGAACACAAACCAGACATTTATTAGAGATTTTTTTTTTTTTTTACATTAAAATTGTTAGCAAGTGGCTGAAAATGAATAGTAATGTGCCTAGTTATGCAAGAGACAGGGAGAAAAGTTAGCACTTTGCTGGCTGCTCACAAAAGCTGGCTAAAATGCCTGTAGTCTGCCTTCCCCAGGGCCACATTTCTCCCTGTTTCTCTCATACCAGCTGGGATATGTAAGAGATTTATCAGGCAGCAGTGGAGTGTTTCAAATACTTCAGAGCAGTTTGTGCCTCTCTATGCTTTGTTGGACTGCTGATGCCCTAAGCCTCGAAGCCAACATTGGACACCAGGTCCCAGCACCTTCTTTGCCTCGCTCTGACAAGCAGGAGCATCATCTCCTACCTGTGTGTCAGCTGTACTGTATGAATACATCAAGTTACTCTTTTTTTTAATTACCATTTGACATGCCAATTCATCACATGATGCATGCATTCTATCCCAGTCAAGTTGGGTTTTGTTTTTTAATTAGTCATTACACACCGAAGCTCTCAGAGCTCATTGTAGGTGTGGCTGTGAGGTGAGGCTCCCTGCAGAGTGTCAGGCTTCTGCTGTGGCAGATGGTTTTAACCTACTCTCTCCATATGAAAGCTGCAATTCCCATAAATCACAGCCCTCCTTTAGTCCTTACCACAAGATATTATGCTGGTGCAAGAATGACCTTAGCACCCCACAAATATCCCACTGTACGCACACATGCACAAACGCTGCCAAAATAGACGTTTGTAACTTTCCATCGGTAGATCTTGCATTGAAATCCCACTCTATGAAAGAATTTTCCACCAAAAAAGCAAGAAGTCTACACTTTTAAAGTATGTAAAAATCTTAATAGTATTGAAAATAATGGTAGGGCTGCAAAAGGCAAGGAAACTGACAGAGGGAAAAGACATTTTATTTAGAGGTCTGTATGTTGGTAACCTTTTGTTCCTTTACCATCTAATGTAGACAAAAGCAAATCTAACAGGTGAAATTACACACCTTTACCCAGCGGGAAGACAAACCCTCTTACAGTAGAAAAGCTTTTCCTCTGTGACACTTCCTGGGTCTCTCTTAAGGTGTACCTGGTTTGTGCTGCTTGATCTAGGCAGAGCAACACTAAATGCAGAGTAATCTGCTAATTAAGCCAAATTTATGGCTTCTCTGAATGGCCAGGGCGTACCAGAGAATTTGACTTTACAGTTTTTGTGATACAACAAAGCACATTTCCAAGAAAGAAGGGCAGATTTGTCATAGTTTCATCTTAAAATGTGCTACAAGGTGGTTTTCTCAGGAAGTTATTTGGTTATGAAGAATTGCCCTACCTGTGTGAACAAGTTGATAGTGTGGAAAATGTTTTCAAAAAGTGCCTCCTCTTTCATGCCAGCAAAATACAGCCTGTGAGATGAAGTATCCCCTTTCCTTACCTAAACATAATGATTTTTAGAATGGACATCTTTCTCAGGCAAAGCACAGATGATTCATCTGGCACAGCGGAGACACATGTGGATTACTTATGTTTTTAATAATTGATTACCTTATTGCAAATTCCGAAGTAACCATGGCCATTATTCTTCTTGAGGGACACAACAGCTTCAAAAATTCCTACCCCATTTTCTCTCCACTACAAAGATTTCAAACTGCACCAAGCACACATTTCCCTTGATTGTCCAAGTCTGATAAACAGACATCAAGCACTTCTTGATCTCAAACAAATATTTGGTACCTATTTAACCAAACCAAAATATTGCAACTTTCGAATGCTGGAAAGGAAATGAAATATTGTCCAATAAAATCAGGACACTTTTTATCACAGGCAAATAAAATCAGGACACTTTTTATCACAGGCAAACACATATGCACTTACATAGAAACCATAGGTTCATTTTTACTGTTTAAAATATTACTGCATGGAATTGGTGGTTCACAAACAATGCTTTGCCCAGACTGTAAAGCACAGGTGGTTGCAAACATGGAGAACAGAGGTGAGGGATTTTGCTATATCTAAATTGTGAATGCATATTATTTTATGTATGTTTCTCTTTGTGCCATAATTATCCTTAAGGAAGTCTTTAGATCTCAACTCAAAAGAATTTTCTCCATCGGCAAATCTCAGACACATGGCTATGGCCTTGGATCAATGTCCTCTTCCAGCAAAGCCTGCCCTTGAGCTTTGCCAAAGCCCTGCCCCAATTGCCACAACACAGTCCTTGGAGTGCTGTTGGTGTCATTCTAGAGCTCATGTAGCCTGTCCCTATCCCCACAACCATTCCTGGCCCCATTCCTGTTTCAGCCCTGCTACTATCCCCAGCCAAATATTGCCTCCTCACCAGCCTCGTGGCGGGTGGCCACAGTTCCCAGAGGAACAGAAATGGTCATGGAGATCCTACAAACCAATAAAATGCTTCACTGTTGTGTAAACCACAGCCTTTCACCTACCTCTTTGAAGTGGTCACAAACAAATCAAAAATACCAGTGACACTTCCATACTGGTGTAGGGTTGCTTATTCTCAGTACTGCCCAGGAATTTTATTTCAGGACAGCTTGCTTTGTTTTTATTTTTTTTTTCACTGATCAATCCATGGATGTGGTTAATTCAGGGTTTAAAAAGCTGTTTTCTCACACATACACACACACCCATATATGTTTTCCACTGAAGTCTGTGCTTTTTCCTAGACCCACCCAAATTCCAGTACATAGCTCATTTGTGTGCCAAGCTTTCATACTCTCTATGCAATGAATGGAAAAATGCCCTTTTCCTACTTCTGCACATTTTGGGGGCAGGAAGGGAAGAGAGTGTAGAGGAGAGGGAGTGAGGAAAGGCCTTCAGAGGAATTTAGTTATACCTGATATTTCAGAACAGAAATGGGAGAGAGTCCCAGTGCCATCCACGCGAATACTCTGACTGTGGCTGGAGGTGCATGAGGTCCAAACTCCAGTGTTTGTTTGGGACTGGGAGCTGTATTTGGGGAATGCTAAGGAGTTTTAAGAATTAACAATTATAAAGTAAAAGTAGGGTAAGTTGCTGGCTGGTGAGTTTTTCCATTCTATTCCTGTGAAGTACTTCAGTAACACTCTTTAATGCATTGGTATTTTATGAGAGGAAAGGAAAAAAAAATCAAAGCTTAATGTTGAGAAACATTGGGGAGTTTTAAATTGAAATGTTTTCAGCTGTGTCATTCCAAGCTCTCTTTAAAAGGATATTTCAGGCCATGAGCAGCTTTGTGAAGGTGTTGAACTGAGAGCAAAGGGCGCCTCTTGTCATTTGCAGCAGTCTGGCTGAGAAAAGACTTCAGGACTGTCACCTTTCTAGCCCTGCCCACACCTTCCCTCCCTCCTACAAGGCATGCTGTTGTAGCTCATGGGATAACAGAAGATACCAGGCCAGCAAACCCCTGTTCTTTCCTGATTTTGCATCTCCGTGGTGAATCCCATGCTGTAAAAACAGTCCAGCTCTATGCAAAGCCTTTCACACTGCCCTCACCTCCTTGAGGATTCTCTGATGTCTCTGGTCCCCCCTTTTCTCAGCAAGGCATTCATAAAGTCTCACTGACTTACAGAGCCGCCTCGTTTCATGGAGTTTCTTGGAACATAATTTCTGAAGCTTCTGTTCACGTGCCAAGTTACACTGAAATTAGCCTGTGAATTTAAATGTGTGAACTGGTTTTGTATCCCTTTGTTGCAAGGGGATGGAAATAAAATATGCTGGGTTAATCGTTTACCCTTTTCATCAACAAAGTCTTATCATGGTACAGAACTTTACTGTCACTCTTGTGTTACAAAAGTTGGAATAATATAAAAATAAATATTTTAAAGAAAAGCCTGTTTCCTAAGCTTCTTGTCTGAGAGATTACGCAGCCCAGGATTGTATATCTTCCAGGTAAACTCCCAAAGAATTAGAGAGGGAAAAAAAAAAAATTGTTTTCCTCATTTCTTTTCCAAATTACTCTACCTTTGCCAATTTCCGTGACACAGACCCTTCACTTTGCTGCACAGTCTGTGGCTTCTGAAAGGGTGGAAATAGCATGAATGTACTGGTGCACATCAATGTTTTAATTTTTTTTTTTTTGGCCAAACCAAAAATACCAAAACCAAACCAACCAAACAAACAAAAAATATTTCAACTTTCCTGGTAAAATATAAAGAAAGCAAGCAGTTTTGGACTGAAGATGCTGTTTGTTCAAACAAAACCAAAACCTTTCTTTTAGCTTTAGCATTGCATAGATGTGTATGTGTGTGTCTAATTTAAATCAGTTGAAGAACAGTGCATTTTTTGAAGTGATGGATGGCAATATCTTGCTTCCATGAAGTCAAAACATTTCTTTTGGTTCACTTTTCAAATTATTTTTCAGACTTTTCCAACCTAAGCTGGTCTGTGTTGTTCACATGAATGTATTATGTCTTTCATCTGACCTAAATATGCAATTTTTACTTTTGACTAAAAAAAAAATAAAAAAATCTGAGCCTCCTGTGACTATGAAGACCACATGAGCTTACTGGCTGGTTCTGTGACGAGTGCAGATTGTGCAATGAAGCACTGTTCCTCTTAAGAGAGTACAGCAGAAACAATGCCTGGCCTCGTTGTTCGGATGTGGGTACATGAGTGTGCGATTCATTATTTTCTTTTGTCCTACAGTTTCTTAGGAACCTCCATGTAAGCTTTGTGATGCTATGCTACGAGAGGCTGAAAAACAAGCAGTGATAATGTGCCCAAACAGGAATGAAAGCTCGTGCCGCTTTGCAAAGTTACTACATTTCCTTAATCTCAAAGGAGGTTATTTTGCTTGTTTATTTCCACGTGTCTTATCTACATGGCCGTTCCTTTATGATCCCATGCCACCTGAAAAGCTCTGCAAACTTATACAGTTGGGAGCTTGGGAAAGTCTAGCTTTGATCACTGAAGTGATTAGACTGAACAGAACATTGCTCCTGTTCTGCTGTGAATAGTTTCCGACTGCATTCACAATACCTCAAACTTATTTTTAAAACTCTACAATGTCCAGCAACTTCCACCTTGGGTTTGGTTAGCTTTACAGATGCCATGAATGTCAGAAGTCACTTTGATGTTATCCGAGCAGCCTGATTTATAAGGACAAAAAAATATCACCATTCTCCAAATTACTTTCTGTTGCCTTGTTGTAAGGCTTCTTACATCAGTGGAAATAGAGTCTGGCTAAGAAGTCCAGGCATAAAAAATGACTGGAGTATGAGAAAACCAACTACATCTCCACAAGAAATCATTATTACAGTGGAAAAATCAAATGTTTTGATTTGTAAGTCTTTGTACTATTCCTGTAATGTTTTATTTTAATAAAGCCTCCGTTTTCACTGAAAACATGCACTTGATGGGAAATGTGTAACTACACCTAGTAGACATTTAGTGTTATTTTTGTGCTGTTTATATGCTATTTTAGTGTAATTGAACAGAATTCACATTTTTTTGGACAGTTGCTAAAGCGGTTGCAAAAATGTAGCAAAGCAGGACTAGGAAAATATCAAAGATAGCATCGTTGCTCAAAGTCTCGGAGACTGCAATTCCATCAGTCAAATGGCAGCTTTACAGAAATGCAAAAAATTCCTTCATTCACTGCTCTGGTGACACAGTGTCAAGCCCAGTCTTTCCCAAAAGGACGTGTCTTTCCTGAAAGTACTTTCTCTGCTTCATTTGCTGAGTGGTTCAGACTTCTTGTCTTTAGGCAGCTTGATGCCATAGCATGTCTGGAACAAGTTGCCCGGGGAGGTTGTGGCTGCTCCCTCCCTGGAGGCATTCAAGGCCAGGCTGGATGAAGTCTTGAGCATCCTGATCTAGTGGGAGGTGTCCCTGCCTATGGCAGGGAGTTGGAACAGGATGATCTTTGAGGTCTCTTCCAACCTAAACCATTCTATGATTCTATGTCCATAAGCAACCTTTTCTTCAACTCTAGGTTTTCAGTATATTAATCATTTCTCAATGTGTCTCTTGCTCACAGCCCTTCTCATTTGTTCCATGGCCAAATCACTCAAGCTTTTAGGGTAAAAAAAAAAAAAAATATATTTCCTTTCTGCTACTTTGATCATAATTTCCACCCTCATTAAAGCAAATATATCTTTCAATACTTTGGACACATAAAGTTCACAATCCAACCTTTCCACAGCTATTACCCTGTCCCACATATCTCTGCTTTCTTTTGCTCTTTGTTGGAATCTCATTCCTCTTTCTCATCAACTGCTATTGCTTGTCAATTTTTGCTCCCTTCATGGTTTAGACTTTGCTCATGCTATCCCACAATAGCTTCCCATTTGACATAAGTGAAATCCCCCCCTTTCACCACCTTCCAAAGAAATGCTGAAACTACCTCTTTTGAGACACATTACAGCTTCAGCATTATGTCCACCTAGCAAGTTTCTCCTTTGTGTTGCACCATGCCTCACTGTTAGATCTTAAAGCATTGGGAACAGATTTAAAGTTTTCTTCTTTGTTCATCTGACTGCAAAGTATGTTGAGGACCTACAGCACGATGAGAAATAACTTATTCTGATTACAGGCTATGTTCAGCATCAGCATTGATAACAAGAGATTTGGGTTTTTTTGGAGACACTCGTTTTGCAGGACCCCTTCTCAAACTATGGATTTCTCATGATTGTGCTAAGAAAAGATTCCTCATCCATGATGTTTTTACCTATGCCCCTCCAAAAAAAGACTTTTGGGGCTGCCTGTGAACAGCCTGCATCCCACATCTTTGTTATCACTGTCTCCTTCAAAGGTTCCCGTTTTCACAACACAGCTTGAATGTGCTGCTTTTCACCCTGCCTCACCTGCCATTCAGCAAGTCCAAGCTAGCAATCAGTTGAAAAAGATAAGACTAAACCAGATCCATTCAGTAGCCTGTACTGTCTTAAGCTGAGCAAACCTGAAAATCGAAATCGATTTCTGTTAATAATACCTGGAGTTCTAGGACCTCAGAAAACTCTGGAACTTTAAGCATTGTTTTCTTCTGAAGCCAGGGAATGAGGATCTGGTCCTTCTTCCAGATTTTTTTTTTTCAGATTTCAGTGTTAATGTTTGAATTCATATTGTATGTGTTATTAGCAACATACTTAAACCAGTGTTTCTTGTGAAAACACAAAGGTTATTGACGTCTGTAACACCATCAGTCTTTATGTGACAGCTTGGGTGCTTAACAAGCGTTTTAAGGTCATATAAAGTAACGACAAATAAAAGCTTTTTTCTTGATCATGTAATCATTATTTATAAGATCTAAAGAATAATGTAAGATTTAAGGACATGATGCCCTCTGTTATATTTTCATTGCTTATAAACCAGAAATATACATGCAAAGACGGAACTCCACACCAAGGTGCAGTAGGAAGATATTTCACTGTAATTGCTCCACTGAAATGTTTTCTTGGGCTTCTGCATATAAATACTGAGAAATGTTCTTAGAATAAGATTTTATGCTTCTTGTCACCTGAGACCTTACCAAGGAAAGAGAGATTTAGTATCAATAAATGTAGTTCTGGGTCATGATCAAGTCACAGCTTTGGCCACTTTATGCTGACAGAAAAATAAATCAGCACTAAATAATAGTCATCTGTGTTCCAAAAATATAGATTTAAGGTTCAGTATATTTTTTGCTTTTTCAGATTGTATTTGTGTGTTGGTTTTTGGTTTTGTGTGTTTGTGGGTTGCTTTTGTTGTTTTGTTTTTTTTTTGTTAAACCAACAGTACTACAGAGTAGGAATGGACTTCAGGGACCAAGGCTTGGGCTGAGGAACCAATAATAATGTTACTTGTACTAAGGACAGGGAGTGAGGATTGTAGCATTAAGTGTGTCTACATAATTAGCTCAAGAATCGCAAGGGTATGAGGGAAAATAAGATATATTGTTGTGATTCCTGACAGTATGACAGACCTTTAGACCTCTGCAAAGCTAACTGAAGCATGGCATAGTTCTGTGTGTTAAGTTTGTTGAAAGATGTTCTTGCAGAGGAAAATAAACAGACCTCATGTTGTAGCTCATGGTGTGGTGTTATTAGATGAAGAACCTCTCTGCCCTACAGTTCCTGCAGCCACAGTGAGAACCAGACCTGAAACTTTTTTCTTTTTTTTTTGTTTTCTTTTTTTTTTTTTTGGTCCATTATACATAGATAAAGCTGTGTTGTCAGCTTTCCCACACCTTCCTCAGTGGTGTTCAGTATTTTACACTGCAAGTTATTTCAATCTTTGACTCTTTTTTTATGCCTTGAGTAGAGCTTTCAGCACCTTTCATGTAGAACATTTCGCAACAGAAAACGGACACCTTGAAGGCCAGCACCTGTGAGCTCACATTTGCTTTGTTAATTTATAACTCATAAACAGAGTCCATTGTAACAACTGGCTTTCTGCTCAATCTAAGGGAAAGAGAAGATGTGATCTAAAAGTAAAAAGATGGGAACAATCAAGAGACCAACAGCAGGCTGAGGAGGCAGGAGACCTGCACGGATGTGCAAGGAGCTGCACAAAATCATGTGGAAGAGAGTAGTCCATAGTACGTGGGACAAGGGACAAGTCACTTGGGAGGATGATAGGATTACTGCCAGGGAATATATGGATGCAAGAAGGGAGGCCAAGGCCCTCTGGCAATTAAATCTGGCAAAGGAAGTAAAAAAGAACAAGGGCTTCTTCAAATCCATCAGTGGTGAAAGAAGAGCAGGCAAACTGTGGGTTGGCTGCTAAATGAGGAGAGAGAGGCCTGGTGACAGAGGATGCAGAGGAGACACAATTACCAAATTACTTCTTTGTTTCACTCTTTGCTGATAAGACTGGACATCTGGAATTCCAGAGCCTGAGAGCAAGAAAAAGAGTCTGGAGAATGGAAGACTCTCACTTGGTCTATGAGGGTCAGAGATCATTTGTGTAAACTGAATACTGATGAATCCATGGGCCCTGATGGGATGCACCCTGAGTGCAGAGGTGAGGTATGAAGTCATGGGAAAGTTCTGTTCAGGGACCTTGTTAGGTCACACAGAGAAAAAGAGAAAGGCAAAAGTCCTGCTAGAACTCAATCAATCTGGCCACTGTTTTAAGAGGGATCCACCTGAGAGCGCTGAGGGAGCTGCTGGAGGAGCTTGTCAAGGCCACTCTGCAGCATCTATCAGCAGTCCTGCTTAACAAGGCAAGCTCCTGATGACCAGAGATGGCCAGGACAATCCCATCTGCAGGGCTCATCCCTTTACCTGCAGCATGACCAGCCACCAGCACTGGACCAATGACCAGCTTCTGGAGGACCAATGGGGCGCAGGGGAGCCATGGGGAAATACAGGTGATGATATTTGAAATGACCCACAGATTCTGGTGGCTTTCCATGTTCGTTTCCAGGTGCTCATGGAGCAGAGGTGGGCAGTTCTTGATGATCTCACCAATGCCAGCAGCAACACTCATGAATGTAAAAGCAGCTTTTTCTGGGCACTGACCCCTCCAGGCAGTCACTGATGAAGAGGAGCTGCCAATACTCAAGAGCTCAGCGTGCCCCAGTGTTGTGATCGATTCCCTATTCGGCTGAACTTCCTGCAGTAGGAGCACAGACTCAAATGATAAGTGCCCCTTGGTGAATGGAATATGCAGAGATACAACAGTTGTTCTGCTTTACTCCTGAATTTCCACAGAGCTTGTCACAAGTAGCAGAAGCCCACTGGTGAGTTTAATATGCAGAGTCTCCTGACAAGGTTTGTGTCATAGGTGTAGGCTCAACAGAATGGCACTGTCAGGAGATAGAGTGAAAGTGACTTGTGAGCCCTGGGCTCCCCTAAGCATCCTGTGTTCAGTGTTTCCTCCGGATGCCTGAGGTCCCCAGGCCCCTCTGCAGCTTCGGCAATCTGCATTTTCCCTGCTCCCACCTTGTTACCTGAGCCCCTTCCAGTGCCCTCAGGCCACCGAGGCAGAGGTGGATGCCAACGTGCAATGAAGCGTTTCCCATCTGTGCTTACTTCTGGATGAGGCCGGAGGGCTCCCCCATTCTCCAGCTGAACAACCGGATCTTGGTTTCAAGCCAAAACCCCTGGAGCATCACGGAGGTGCTTTCTTCATGTCCCTTTCCTTGAAAGGACAAACACTGACAATGCGGCAAGAGCTTATTCTTGTGCAGTTTGCCTTAAGGTAATCCTCTCTTGCTCATTCCTCCATCTCTTGACCCATTCTTAAGCTTCGGCCAAGAACAATTCCAGAGTTAAGTCCTTAGAGAAAGGAGCATTTACCCTTCAATCTTTTTCCTCTGTGAAATGGAAATGGATCCTTCTGCGGTGGAGGTGCAGATATGAAGAGGAGTAGAGAGGGAGTGAGAAGGGCTCAGCGATGTGCCCCAGGGCACTTTGCCTTGAGAAGTTTTTTGTGGCCCCTTAGAACAGGAGATGCTGTGGGTGCTGTCTGCCCAGCCAGGGAATGGTTAGTGTTGAGCTCAGAGCTTAGTTTGGTCCCAGCATGGTGCCACTGCAGGCAGGCTGTAGCTCTTTGCTGCTGAGTGGAGCAGGGAGCTGAGTGTCGTGGAGTGCCCAGCTCTGAGTGGCACTCAGTGCCGCTGCCCTCTGCAGCTGTCTCACAGGGGCTCTTCTCTACTGTGCTTCTCTGCAGACATGCCTGTAGGTCAAGACATTCCAACTTTCCAGCCGTACTCCGGGATTGAGGCTCTGGAAGATGACAGATTTAAGTAGTGGCTTTTCCCTCCCTTTGAGAACTGCCAGCTCCAAGCCCAAGGGTCACCTAGTCGGGTGCTTCAGCAGCTGTGAGGACACAGACCTGCCCATGATGGCCACAGCTTGGATGAGCCCCTGATGGTTTCTGTAAGCCATTTCTGCCCAGGAAGGGGCCAGTAAGCGATGGAATCTTCTCTGGGTGTTTAGTTACAGATGAGCCTGTAGTGAGGATTCTTCCAGTGTCCCCACAGCATCCTCCACTGCAAGGTCCTCCAAGACCAGAATACACAGCAGAGGAGGGAAAATTTTCCAACGAGGATTTAGAACTCCTCAGAAAACTGCTGGAGGATGTGCAGAGAAAAAAAGATTGGTATCCTCCACTCTACCTTAGCCATGAGTCTTGGCAGCGGGGGACTGCAGACACAGGTCTGTCCATGTTGTAGCCTACCAGAGTGAAGAAGGGGTCAAGGAGTGGATTCCAGCTCCAAACTCCATGAGCTGAGCTGAAAAGCAATGCCCATGCTGATGAAAAGGCAGAAGGGGAGAGAAGGGCTCAAGTGCCTCTTGAGAAGGCCTGATTCTGTCCCCTCAGGATGTGAGAACTGGTCTGAGGAGATGGAAGAGATGGAGCAGTGGCACTCCCTGCTGCAGGGATGATTTTTGTCCATGTCCCTGGGAGGATCTGGTCAAGCATCTGTGCCCTCCTTGTCTCCTATCCTTCTGGCCTTCTGAGTTTTGTTGGGTGGGACATGCCCCAAAGGATGGGGCCATGCTTCCAGCCACCAGCACTCAAGAGGGCCAAGGAACTTCCTGGCCAGAGCCAGCATGCTGTAAGCTTGCTGGTGGCACACAGGACAGACTAACATTCCCATTGCTCCTGCAGATGAGGCCAACGAGAGACCTGCTGAGAGACACTCAGCAGAACACACAATACAAATCATGGTTCCAAGAGGTGCTGGAGGACTTTGTGGTTTCTGTGCTAATCTTTGTGACTGTGCTGCTGCCATGTAGTTCTGTGTGATACTGTGTGGCAAGATGGTGCTGGAGAAAAAAACCAAAAGTGAGTGCTTGCTTTTCCCTCCCCATTGCTGCCTGCGACGGCTGCTCACAGCCAGCAAGCACTTCTAGTCCAGCTGCTGTTCAGGACTTAGTGCTTGATAAAAACTCCACCAGCACTTGAGGACTTCAATGTTCTCCTATCTCCACAGCAAAGCAGAAGTCACAGAAGCTGACAGCCAGACCACCAACAACAGCCAGAGACCAAGCTGTGGAACAGAGCTGCAGTCTGTCATAACAGAGCCTTAGGCCTCCCCACGGCCCCTGTGCCCCTCCCCACCCCCTTCACTCTCTTCACACTAACAGCCCCAACCACCTCTCTTTCTCAGCCTCCCCTTTTCCTCTTCTCAATAAAGATGTTTTCTCTGACAAGCTTTGGTCCTTGGCAGTGTTTGCTCAGCACTTGCACTCCATGGCGAGATGAAGTCTCTGGAGTGCCTCTAGCCCAGTACATCCAACATGGGGAAAAAACAGAGACCTGGATGCAGTCACCAGGTTTGCACCTAAGTTGTGGAGACATGGTGGGAGAGCTGACAGAGCTGGGCTCCTGTCATGGACAGCTATTCAGGTGTTTAGCAAAGGCAGCCCAGCAAGGCAAGCTGCTGGAGCTGCTCCTTATGTGCCTCAAAGATCACATGCCAGCATCCTCAGGGGAGACATCAACCATCCTGATATTTACCAGAAAGGCCACGCAGAGAGGCATGCACAGCCTACAAGGTTCCTGCAGAGCACTGATGAGAACTTTCTGATGCAGGTGAGAATGAGCAGGCATTTCAGTTCATTCACAGTCAACACAAGAGAGCTATTTTTTTCAGCTGAACCATGTTTACTCCAAGACCATGCACATGCTTAATGCCAAGATATTTACCACATTAATGACCCAAACACACTGCCGGCTAAAATAATTCTCAAGACTCTACTAACTCATTCAGGCAAGTCATGAATGTTCTCTCATTCCAAGGGGTTAAGAACAGTTCAGCAGGAAGGTAGCTTTCAAATATTTAACATTCAGTTAATTTGTTTGGACATGAAATGGATAATTTTAACTGTTTGATACTCCAATCAACATTTCTTCTGATTTTTATATGCACAATACAGCCAATATGCTAAAGACATTCACAGAATCACAGAAACATCCAGGTTGGAAAAGACCCTCAGGATCACCAGGTCCAACCTATGACCCTACTCAACAAGATACACCCTAAACCATATCCCTAAGCACCACATCCAAACAACCATTAAACACATCCAGGGTGAGTGACTCAACCACCTCGCTGGGCAGCTCATTCCAGTGTCTGACCACTCTCTCTGTGAAAAACTTTTTCTTAATATCCAATCTAAACCTACCCAGCCTCAGCTTGGGGCCATTTCCTCTTGTTCTCTCTCCAACTACCTGCCAGAAGAGGCCAGCTCCAGTCTCTCCACAGTATTTCTTCAGGTAGTTGTATACAGCACTGAGGTCTCCTCTCAGCCTCCTCTTTTTCAAATTAAACATCTCCAGCTCCCTCAGTTGCTTTTCATAAGATTTATTCTCCAGGCTCTCCACCAGCTTCATTGCCCTCCTCTGGATGCACTCCAGCACCTCCACACCTCTCTTGTATTGTGGTGCCCAAAACTGAACACAATACTTGAAGTGTGGCCTCACCAAAGCCGAGTAGAAGGGGACAATCACCTCCCTGCTCCTGCTGGCCACAACATTTTTAATACAAGCCAGGATGCCTTTGGCCTTCTTGGCTGCCTGGGCACACTACTGGCTCATATTCAGCTGCCTCTCTATTACAACCCCCAAATCCCTTTCTGCCAGGCAGCTGCCCCAAGCCACACTTGCCCCAAGACTTTAACAAGCTAAAGAATTTTCCCTCCATTAAACAACAACAACAGCAAAAAGTCATCCCATAATCTGCTTTGTTGTTCCTGGAATAAAGTAAATCAAAATTCATTTCAGAATGTTCTGAGATTCAGCATGGAAACCAGTTAAGTTTCTGTTTTTCTTGGCCCCTCGCAAAAGTACTGTAGGGTAGATCACAGCTTTGGTCTCTACCTGTTCCCAGAATACAGCCTGTCTGTGTGAACTATGTGTCTTAGGACAGAGAAACAGGAGAGAAGGAGGGATTGATATTCCAGACTGCTTTAATAAAATCTGGACAAACAAAAATTTCAGCTCCAATCAGCACTGTGGATTGATGGCTTGTTTCTTTCATTGAGAAGCCAGGATAAAAAAGAACTATTTGTTTTCACTTGAAACAACTATAAAAAGTAACAAGACTGAAGTATTGTATGTATTTTGGAAGAGTGAAGCCCAAGTCATCTGCTGCTGTTTTTGTCTGTAGGCCATGCCTTATTTACTGGGATGAAATTCTTGGGGAATTTTTTGGTCTCCTCTACAGTCTTCTTTACAAAAGCAATTCCCGTTTGCACTGGACAAACAGCACTATGTTACATTCCAAGCTTGTCTTCCCACTCCTATAAGCTGGTTATTAGAGAGTGCAGAGAGCATAGTGACATTTTACAACCAAGGAAATAAAGAAGACATTTCTGTAATAGCAACTTTCCTGTAGTAGCAAATCTTTCCCCCTCAATTTTAAAAGAATGAAATAACATCACAGGAGGACGCAGACAATAACATTGGCAGATAGATCCTCAGGCACTGTGATTAGAAAAACCCTAGAAATACCTCAAAGTATAGTACAAAACTAAGTGAGGAAACAAAGTTAGTTAAGAAGTAATGTAAGTTGTCCTGGTTCACAAAGGGAAGACAGCTTTGTTATTTTTTTATGATCAAAACATCACAGAGAAAAAAAAAAAAAAAAAAAAAAAAG